>CM053786.1:716147994-716747994 GCA_028749045.1 Cupressus sempervirens | reverse complement strand
ACATCTTTCTATGGCCTCCTCCATTGGTAGTTTTTGATGACCTTCTATGTTTTTCTATTTCTAAAAAAATAAAAATTATTACTTTTAGTTTATGCAAATCATTTTGTTGTGCTCAATATAGCAAGTAAATTTGCATGTATACCATGTTGAATCAAATGTACAATTTAAATAATTTACATTCAAATGTTCTACTTGAACAACTATTTGCACATTATTTTTACATCACCTTTATAAATTTCTTTATGTTATGCATATTTATAATTACAAGATTTTATTTCTATTTATGTTATGCATAAATGAAAAAGGAACATGCAAAATCTATTTTATGTCATACACAATTACAATTACAAGGTGCAATAATCTACCAAAATTAAAATCGCACAGATGATTCATAATATACTAACTCTGAATGATGTAAACTTCGATATACATGTAAACACCTATCTATCGCCTCCTTTATAGAAAATTTAGAATTTTTCCTACATTTTTTAGTTGCAAAAACAATTATTGCTTTTAGTTTACCTAAATAATTTTTTTTTGCGAATTAATAAAGTAAGTAAGTTTTTATGTGTACCATGTTGAATTCATTAGATAGTTTACATTCTTTAAAGAAAGATATTGTATTAAAATAAATATTTGCACACACTTTTTGTGTTACTTTTATCAATCTAGTTATATTATGCATTATTGCAAATAAAAGGAAAAGTTTTCATTTATGTTATACACAAGTGGAAAAGAAACATGTATATTCTATTTGTGTCATACACAATTGCAATTAGAGGATGCAGTAGTATACCTAATTTAGATACATTTATGTTACCCATCTAATCGAAACAAAATGTGTATTGATATATATTTTATGTTTATAGCTGTTGAAAAATGTTAACTCGCACTCCAAAATAATTGCCACAAGATGTACCATCAGAAATTCAAAGGCAACAAAACAGAAAAAGGAATCAGGAATATTATGCATTTAATAAAGATGTAATAGCTACTCATAGACATGCAAAGTTGTTAGAGAGACATTCACATCCACCACAACAAATAGTAAACCATTGTACCACAAAAGTAGCCATTGAGCAACCAATTTAGGAATTAGAGATCCACCCATTGGAGGCTGAACAAAGTCCAATACAATAGTGAAGTATCAATCTCCAAAAAAATCTACTTCTACAACAACAACAACACTAGAGCAGAAAAAGAAGCTGAGAATACTATGCCTGTAATAAAGAAAAGATAAGTGTTCAAAGGCATGCCAAAAGATTGTAACAACTTACAAACTGTATACAACAAATAGACAATGGTGAACAATTAATGGACCAACAAATTGTTTTGAATTCATAGGACCAACATTGTGGGTTTCAACAAATAACGTTACAAGCACAAAGGAATGAATAGATGTGGAGAAAGGAATATAAAGACCATACAATAGTACAAAAAAAGTTTTGACAAAGAATTGATGCATTGAGAAAGTTACAAACATGCATTATATGCAAAGAATGCTATCCAAGAATAAGCATTCAATTATTAATCAGAACTCCCACATGCAACCGATGCTACCATGAAAAAGAGATACATTGATTTTCATTCTTAAACAATATGGACCTAGGAGAGAAACCTCTTGTACTCAAAAGATTAACCTAGGTTGAAGAAATGTTGATTTCTAGAGTTAACCAGTATTACAATTTACTCAAAATTTTGGCAGTCAATATAAATATTGTGGCCACATGATAAGCTTTGCACGAGATATTAAAAAAAATGCAAAAATACTACCACAAAGGATCCAAGAGATAGATATACTCATTGTTTAAACATTACATACAATATGTCAATCCTATGATTGTTATGTTTGTAGGAGCCATATTATAGATACATTATAATACAAGATCAAATATGATCCCTACTATAAGGATGTCACTATTCATACAAATCAAATGGTTGAGATCCTTGAAGTAAGAACAAATGTATCCAATATGCTTAAAATTATTGAGACAACTGAAGAAATACCATTGGAAATCAAGGAAATGGATATTGGTGGAGATGATAATGAAATTAGCACAACATACACAACATCATTTATTACTAAGCCACCAAATGTTTCTCTTGAGCTACAAATCATCAAACGAAGATTACAACTTGAAGGAAATTCAAGTGATATAATAGATTGGCCAGAGATAGATTCATGTCCAATAGATGAATATAATATCAAGGGCTTGTTGGATATGGAATTTCTCACTCTATTTCCAAAAAAATCTACACTTTATATGCAACCTAGGATAAGGGAAGTTCATCTACATGAATTTTCACAACACCTAATAAGGTTCTATGACAACAGATTTGGAAGACATCCCTACTTTGCCTATTTTGTCTTCAATCTAATGGGTAGACATCATAGCCAAGTAGTTGCAACAATATTCATTAAAATAAATGCAAAGGATAGTATTCCTACTACTATAGAAAACCTCCATGCACACCTACAATGTTTATCAAACAATCAGTTGGCACAACAATTGATGCACTACAATTCTTCAATGTGAGGTACATGCCCATATTGGAGTGGTCATCAAATAGATTTAATAAATATGATCAATCATATTGGATCACCAACTGTCTTCTTCATACTTAGTGCAACAAACACAAAATGACTAGATCTACATTAGCTAATGTCAAATGATACTTCTGTAATGATGTTATCAAATAAACAATGCATGGTAAAAATCAACAATAACCCTCATACAGTAGCATTATATATGCATCACTGATTTACAATTTTCTATGAAGAAGTTATTGAAAAACTTCTCCATGCAAAAAAATTTTGGTATAGAACAAAATTGCAACATAGAGGAAGCACACATATACATGGAGTGATTTGGATAAAAATGCACTTGATATGGATAGACTTGACTAGAATAATGCAAATGAAGTTGAAATAACACAACTATTTTTTCTAGGTATGTTACCGCTTGGAACCCTCGTGAAACATCACATAGAAATAATACACTTTACCAAAGTCCACTAGATGACCCATGCTTGCTCAATATAGATGATATACCATCTACAAATAATGACCATGATTATGAAGAATTAATCAAAAGGGTCCAACATCATACAAGATGTAAACAAGGCACATGCTTATAGAAAAAAAGACACAAAATTAGAGTGCCACTACAAAGCACCATGGAAACAACAAAATATTTCAACTCTAACATGTGATGAGAATGGTAAAAAAATATGAACATGCAAGAAATGATGACAAACTTAATATTCACAGTCAAGAAATGTTATCAAATTGGAGAGTGAATATAGATTGCCAACCAGTCATCTCACAAGAACTTGTTCTCAAATACATTTCTAAATATGCATCAAAGGCAGAAAAAACATTTGAGACATACACTAACATGTTAAAAAGAATTTCTTCAGCCCAAAAACTTGACAATCCAGCTCTTACAACATACAAGAAATTTATGACTAAAGTTGCAGTTGAGCATGACATAAGTGCACAAGAAACATGTCACATGCTTCAAAAATTGCTTCTTGATGTATCCAATCATCATTTTGTTGGAAATATAAGATAGGATAAGTTACTAAGAGGGTAGGGGTGAACTATTAACCAATACAACTTAATCTTAATTCACCAATTAATCCTCCATATGTATTCTAATCTAATTGCATACATGAAAAACTGAAAGCATTAAAAGATTCATAACACTTTAACACACAATATGGTGACCCAGAAACCTTTCAAATAGAAATTAAAATTGGGGTGGGGATGATACCCACAAGCTTTAGTATTGTAGTCTAAAGTTGGCCTATTACTTGGCTTACAATGATCACTTCTGATGATATGCCCTGTTAGGAGCAATAAGGACTGCTAGGTCCACCTTGCAAAAGGATTTACAAACATATGATGAAGTATGCACTTAGTAAAGATATTTACAAAAGACTGTTAAGTCTACCTTGCAAAAGGATTTAACTCTTCCACCTATTAGGATGAACCAATGACTGATCTCTGATCTACAACTTGGTTTATTAAATGAGATTCCTTTGAGTGTAATGATCACCTTGTTGTGATAGATAAATCTTTGTTGATCCTTATACTATTGTAGCCTTTTACTTCACACTTCTGCACTTTTAAACTTCGATGATACCCCTTTCAATGTGATTCAATACATTACATATATACTAATCCAATTTACAATTTAAAAAAGTTAGCTACAATACAAGTTTCACCAAAATACACAAAGTTGACCCAACTGCAAGTACTCAGGTTCTGAAGATAAACTTAGTGAGGTTTTGACACCTGGCAACCATTGTCAATGCTCAACATCGTCATGCACTCAGTAGATGTAGAAACTTAGTTCATATTGATTGCTTCCAAGTAGTCTAAACTCAGACTACACTGGTGACTCGGTGAACACTGTGAAACTCAACATATAAACTGAATCACTTGGTTGACATTGCATAGCTTGGTCAACACTATCACTGCAAGCTTGGTATAAACTAAATCACTTGATTGACACTGCATAGCTTAGTCAACACTAGATTCACATTACTGAAGCTATTAACTCAGTAAGCACTAGAGAACTTAGTTTGCACTAAGAAATTCAATAAACATTATGAGGCTTTGTTTACACTGATAATCACCAACCTAGTAGATACTGCTCGATGCAAACTAAATATTGTTCCTTGAATTTGGTAGCATCTATAAAACTTGGTGGAGCCTGAATTACTTGGTTAACACTGTTAACTATACAATAAGCTTAGTAGCTACTATTTAACTAAATAAATGTGTGTGTCACTAATAAACAAACTTGATTGTAATGTCAACAATCTTCCCCTTTGGCATTAGTGACAAAAACACTTACCAATCAAAACTAAATTCTCAAAAAGTTCAAAACAATCTTTAGTCTTCATTCTATGTCTTCAATTTAGTAACATACTATACTTTTGAAATTTTTCAAAATTGCTTTTGTAAGAGATGTTTGTCTGAATATCTGTACACATATATGTATAACATTATAATGATTCCCAATGCATATATGTTCAATATACTTTACACATTATATACATCTTCTTATTTTCTCCCCTTTATTGCATCTTTTCATAATCTCTCCTTTTATATCACATCTACTCCCCTTTACAACATACTTTTCATGTTATATACATCTTCTCTCCCTTTTTGACATAAATGCCAAAGGTGTATTTTACATGGTAATGCCAAAATGTGACAAGAAATCAGAATATACCTTTAGAATTAGTGACATTGTCTTGTCCCAATTTTCTTGTAACAACCTACTTACATGTAATGCAATCTAAAATTCTATTGATAATTCCATCATGTGATCAACTATGAAGAAGTTGTTATCATGGGTGAGAGTTTTAGCATTTGCAATATGTTTCTGCAATGTATCCATGTTTGGAAGAATCATGCCTTGTATGTTCACAAGTGTAGCCCTTATCCTGGCTTCTTCCCTTAGTAATTCTACTTGCATATCAATTAGAAATTTGATCTTTGTGTAATGAGCATAACTATAGCTCGAGTCAAGTGATAACTGGTGTGCACTTGAATTAGAATCTTCGTCTATCTTGGAGAATTTACCTTTGGTTTCCTATGTAAATAAAGATGTATCACATAATTTACCAAATATAGAAGTGACATTGTTGGCAAAGGTTTCCAATGACCCTAAAATATTAGACAAGTCTACTTGGTATATTGCAATCTTTTGTGCAACTAGGTCCAATACTTTATTTTCAAATTTCTTCTTTGTTCTTTGCAATAATTTCTCTTGTCCATTCAAATATTCATTGAATTTATGGACCACTTCTACTAATTGAGCCAAAATAGGTTGAGAAGTATCAACCTCAGTGTTGAATGCCTCTGCAAGAATATTCTTTGCATCTTCAAGCTCTTGAAATTCTCTGTTTCTTTCCTCTCTAAGCCTCTATTGCTTAGCTTTCTTCTACAATAACTCTCCTACTATATGCATTTGATCAGGATTTAGATTAAAGATATCCCAATTTAGGATAACTATATCCTCATCAAGATCAATGTCTTCTTCCTTATATTTTCCTTTTGCTAGAAACTTTTGCACTCAGTTGAGGCTTGCTCTCAACTATCTTTGTACTAATTATTTGCATGCTCGGAATAGTAACGATAGTGGAAGTGGAAGGACTAGCAAAAAAAGTAGATATAGCACTGATTGAAGGAATACCTTGTTGCTAAGTAACCTGATGAAGGAGGAAGCACTAACTACTCGGTAGATGAAGTTTTGGTCACTTTAGTGAATGAAGTACTGAGTTGAATAGGTGCAAAGATTGGTTGAGTGCTTGGATTTTCAATGCTTGACACAACCAACTCAACAGTAGCTTTCTCTAAGCTTGATGTCTTTAATGATTTGCTTGTAGAGTGAGGAAGTGAGGCTATAACTATTGTTGCAATCTTTTTAGGATATGTTTCCTCAATGCTCTAATTTTTAGGGAGATTCTCCTCAGTGGATTCTTGTTCTTGTTCCTCATCATCTATATTATTATAATTTGTTACTTCTTCTTCATCATCATTGTCCTCTTCCTTGTCATTTTCACCATCGTCATCTTTATCACTGACATTAACAAAAAAATCACTCTGCTTATGAAGATTATAGATATTTTTCCATGTATTGGTTGCATTCCTCACCAGATGTTCAATGCCATTAACTGGAATCAACCAGGTGTTAAATTTTAAAGTAAGTTTTACTTCATTTTGTTTGATAGATTCTTTAACTTCTTTGTTATTGAGACTAAGTATGAGTTGCCTCAGAGTTTGCTCATATATATCTTTTGTAGTTTTCTTAGCATGTTCCCATCTTGGCTTGATTTTCTCCATCAGTTCATTGGGAATCTATGTGCAAGTTGGTTTGGTGGGTATTTCTATTTACCTAGCTTTGAAATAACCATGTCTTCAACTTGTTGCTTCTCCTCTGCATTTTTGGTTTCATACTTCAATGATCTAAAATTTGTCATGCTGGCTCCAGAATCAATTTCATTCAGTTTCTCTTGAAAGGTGGGTGGAGGTCTTTTAAAAATCATATCCTCTACTTCTTCACCCTATTTTAGTTTCTTTCTAGATGTTCTTCTTGTAAACATTACAGTAGATGGCTTGGTAGGTTTGGTTATAATAACCTTACCTTTCTTCTTGACTGGCTCTTCTTCTTCTGATTTAGCCTCATCTTCTACATCATCTTCTTCTATATCATCTCCTTTACCTTCTATTAATAGGAGAGTAGAACTAGTTTGTTTCAATTTTGCTATTCTTTTCTTCACTTTGCTAACCACCTGAGGGAGTTTTATCTCTAGTTCTATTCTGGCCTTAGCTTCATCATATGTTCCAAAATATGTGGCCTTTGGATCCACGAGTTCATTTAACAATGCCTCAATAATATCTCTAGTGTCATCAATATTGACCTCATAACCTAGTGGCTTGACCCATACTATTCTAGGTTTGACTGCTTGTATATACACTTTATCACAATCAACAATAAAACAAATATCATCCTTGTAATATGCTAAAAGTTTCTTTGGTATTCTGTTCATTTGTTATTCATTCTCTCCTTGAATGCATCAAAAAATTTGTCCATGATACTGACATAATTTTCTCCCATTTCTATTGTATACTCATTGATTTGATAAAGAACAGGTACATCTTTTCTCCATACAACTATACCTTTTGAGGGGAAATTTTTTTGCACAAAGAAAAATAAATAGGTTAAAAGTGAACTGAACTTACACGGATTATTCTTTGATGTCCTGATGTTTTCCATGTTTTTGTTGAATTGGTTCAACATCAACTCAGTAAGGTTGAAGGACATGTTGTTCTTCACCACCTTGTAAGCAAGATCCATTGCTTCACATGATACATTATTGTGATGGCTAGAGCTGTATATCTTGTATGCAATTACATGAATTCCAAACTTTAGCTCTATATCAGTAACACAAATGATCTTCATACCCCTTCCATCCCATTCAGCAAGGGTTTTCTTCTTCAATTCTACCTGACTTAGGGTTTTGGTGGTTTTTGCCTTGACCAATATTGGAAGTTGTGTGATCCGATGAATCATTTTCTTTGTTATCAAAATAGGTTGCTCCAACCATAATTGACCATTGTGTACACAGCTAAGGATAAACCTTATCCATTTTATCTAAAAGTCTTGGGGCATGTGAGGAATGCGGGTTAAACCCTTGTTTCTAGGTGTTGATGCTCTGGTTTTAACACACCATTCACACACAACTTTTCCAACGTTTCATCCATTGCCAAGATTCCTATATCTTGAATTGTACAATGAAAATGCAAGTGAATATCATTTACCAGAAGTACCTTAGATGGAATCTATGATTGAGCTCCGATAGGACCAAGAGTTTTTGCAATAGCCAGACTCAATTTGAAATTTGGTGTTTTCCATTCAACTCCACAAACTATCATCTCAGACCCCTTCTTGGTCTTATTGCTAGAGGATGCCATCAATCAATAGGGTTTCTAAAAACATGAAAAACTTTAATAACAATTTGCACAAATCGCTTCTATGCACACAAATCATTCTTCACATAAGCTCTTGAAAATTCATGGAGACAAATGAATTCAATTTTGCTCTTTTTAACAAATTCAACTTTCCAATCACCATAAATGCTTGGTACATTCACTTGGTTGATGATAGACTGTCTTCCACTTGGCTTGAATTAATTTCTTAGTAGAGTCATTCATGACTTGGTGTCCACACAACAACTTAGTAACACTCGACCTTGCTCGGCAAGGTCTTGCAATTTGACCTTGCTCAGTAATGTCCATAATTCCTTGGATGCTCGGTGATCCTTTTACATCTTGAAAGCTAATATGGATCTTTCTCTCTAGCTTGACTAGAATTGATGTAGGATGTCTGCTTCAGAATTTTAGTTCCAATTGACCTTGTGAGTGATCAAGTAGAAATGTTTGAGTCGATCAATTCTTGAGTGACATGATCTTCATTGCTCGGACTTGCATTCTCAGAAGATTTTGGAATCCACTGTTGTCTCATCTATTTTTTGATGTTATTAGCCTTGGCTTTCTTTTCATCTTCAATTCTTCTAGTGTTCATACAGTTCTTGGCAAGATGTCCAAGTTATGTAAAAATAAAACATCTTCTAGTGGTGTCTCTTGTCCTCATGTAATGTTTCACATAGTTTATTCCAATATGTCCAAATTCTCCATAGTAGTGACATTTGCACCAAGTGTTATAGTCCCAACCAAATATAACATTTGCAATATGTTCTACTAGATTCAATATCTTGGTTTTGCATTCAGAAGATTTGTGCCCATACTTCTTGCATTTGTGACATTTGCCTTCAAATTTAAGTTTCTCTTTGCATTCATTAGCTCTATGACCATGCTTATTGTAATCGTAGCATTTTCCATTGAATTTAACTTTACCATTACTCCAACATTTGTTTGATGTATGACCTATCTTACCACAGTGATTGCAAGTAGGTCTTTGATTCTTTTGAGCTCCTTGCTTGGATGATTCACCTTCTTCTATACATCCAATTTCTGCTTTTCTTTTTTGTCTATTGGCTTTGCTCATTCAATTGATTCATTTCTACTTGAGATTTCATCATCCTCTCATTCATTTTCTTTTCAGTGTTTAGATCATTCTGCAATCTTTCATTCTTTGATCTTAGATTCATGATTTCTTCATTTGCATTAGTAAGCTGATCAATGAAGTATGCCTGTTGAATGGATAGATGTTGAATTTCATTGTTATTTCCTTCTATCTCTTATTTTATCTTATTCTTCTCTTCCATGACTTTACGCAATCTCACTAACTTAATTTTTTGTTCTCTTTTTAGCTTTCTTACTTCTTCTTGAAGTGTACCATTCTTTTCTAATAGTTCTATGATTGCTTCATCTGAATTATTTTTTGAATAGATATCTTCAATTTTTTCTTCAATGTAGAGTTTTTCATTCATCTATACGTCAAGATCTTTTCTTCTTTTTAGGGATTGAGAGAGTTGCTCCTTTACTTTCTTAAGTTGCCCAATAGCCAATTTCAAATCTAGCTTTTCATTGTCAATAGCCTTATCAAGTCTGAATACCTCCATTGCCTCTAATCTTTGCTCAAGCTGTTAAACTTCTTCTCTAAGAACCACAAAGCTCTGGTACCAATTGTTGGATATATAAGATAGGCTAAGTTATTGAGAGGAGAGGGGTGAATCAATAACCAATAAAACTTAATTTTAATTCACTAATTAATCCTTCATATGTATTCTAATCTAATTGCATACATGAAAAATTTAAAGCATTAAAACATTCATAACACTTTGACACACAATATGGTGACCTAGAAACTTTCCAAATAGAAAGTAAAACTGGGGTGGGGATGATACCCACAATCTTTAGTACTGCAATATAAAGTTGATTTGTTAAGGCTTACAATGATCACTTTTGATGATCTGCCTTGTTAGGAGAAATAAGGATTGCTAAGTCCACCTTGCAAAAGGATTTACAAACATACAATGAAGTATGCACTCGGTAAAGAGATTTACAAAATACTATTAAGTCTACCTTGTGAAAGGATTTAACTATTCTACCTGTTAGGATGAACCAGTGGTTGATCTTTGGTCTACAACTTGGTTTGCTAAATGAGATTCCTTTGAGTGTAATGATCGCCTTGCTATGATAGATAAATCTTTGCTACTCCTTATACTATTGTAGTCTTTTACTTCGCACTTCTACACTTTTATAATTCGATGATACCCCTTTCGATGTAATTCAATACATTACATATATACCAATCCAATTACAATTCATCAAAGTCAGCTACAATACAAGTTTCACCAAAATACACAAAGTTGGCGCAATTGCAGGTACTCAGGTTCTAAAGACAAAATTGGTGAGGTTCTGACACTCAACAACCATTGTCAATGCTTTACATCATCATACACCCGGTAGACGTAGAAGCTCAATTCATACTGATCACTTCTAAGTAGTCTCAACTCGATCTGCACTAGTGACTCAGTGAACACTACAAGACTCGGCATATAAACTGAATCACTTGGTTGACACTGCATAGCTTGGTCAACACTATCACTGCGAGCTTAGTATAAACTAAATCACTTGGTTGACACTGCATAGCTTAGTCAACACTAGATTCACATTGCTGAAGCTATAAACTCGATAAGCACTGGAGAACTTGGTTTGCACTGAGAAACTCGATAAACACTATGAGGCTCAGTTTACACTAATAATCACTAACCTAGTAGGTACTACTCAGTGTGAACTAAATATTGTTCCTTGAACTCGGTAGCAACTATAGAACTTGGTAGAGCCTGAATTACTTGGTTAACACTGTTAACTATACAATAAGCTTGGTAGCTACTATTTATCTGAATAAGTGTGTGTGTCACTAATAAACAAACTTGACTGTAATGTCAACACCTTTTACATCTCTAAATGTTAAAAAATAATCTTTTCAATAGATAAAAAATCCATTAGGAGAAAATCAAATACACTCTTCATACCTGCAGGCATACATTCAAAGGACACTAGAGCTTGAGATGACAACACTTCTTGAGCTAGTAAGATCATATAGTTTTTTTGAAAATCGTAGACAAAACAAATGGAGAAAAAAAAACATCTAGGCAAATGTCAACATTTATCCAAGATTTAATACAATTATGCATTCTGACTCAGAATATTTTGAAGTATTTTGTTGGAGTGAGCTCCTATTGTACAAACATTTTTGGGATATAGAAATGGACGTTGGCCTAACCAAAGAATCAATGATTACAAATTGGAACCACATGAACTCAAATGGATATTAAGTATGGCATGTGAATCATAAGGAAGAACACAAAGACATTTTAGAAGAGGAAGATACCAATGATAATGCTAACATGCAGGAAATAGTTTAATCAAAGTGAATGACAAATGTTGTTGCAAATGGGTCCCTCACAAAGCATTACAATCAATGAACTTGACATGCATGGAAGATGTCACTTTGATAACAACAAAAACTAGATGAAAAATAGCATTCCCCAACATCTACATATAATAGCAACACAATTTATAAATACCAATAAAAAGAAATACATATGGTGGAACATTCTACTAAAGGAGCATGTACCAAACTATCCACTATCAACATAACAACATGAAACACTTGAAATAGTCCATAAACATAAACATTATGCATCAAACAAACCACTATACATGATAATTCCAAGTATAGCTGGAACAGGAAAATCATACTTGACTAACCAAATCAGAAATGAACTAAATAGTAATGAAAACCAATAGAAGAACACGCTACTAATAACTTAGCTCCTACAGGTGTTTCAACATTCAACATACATGCATCAACAACTCACATTTCTAAATATATCTCTAAAATAAATGCAACAACTACAGGGATAGGCATTAACCATATTTCAAGAGGAATTAAAGGAAATAAAATAGATGCTTATCAATGAACTAAGTTTCATTGGCCCAAAATTGTATCTAAAAATATATAGTAGATTGCGACAAGCATTTCCTCAAAATCAACAACTTTGCTTTGGTGGCATTTCTGTAATCTTGGTTGGTGAGCTCGATCAATTACCACTTGTGATGGACAAACCTATATACACATCACACTCTAGTACCAAAATTATGGCATCAATTCAAAATAGTTATCACATTAGAGGAAGTTTTTTGACAGCAAGGTGGTGATCAACAACAAGCACAATTTTGAGAACTCCTAAAGAATATGCAAAATGCAAAAGTGACCAAGGAAGATTGGGAGCTCCTAATATTAGACACAAATTAACACATTCTACCTAATGAAAATGAAACATTTGATATGTCAATACATCTATTTACTACAAATGATCTTGTCAAACTACACAACAACAAAATGTTAAAATAATTAAATGTTATAATTGCAATGAGTATAGCAACAAGCACTAAAAATAGCATACAATATGTAACTGCATATGAACGACTAGAAAATGAAATTCTCATATGCAAAAGGCAATGCATCATGTTGACAAAAAACATATGGATAGAAGCAAGACTTGTAAATGTAGCACTACATGAAATAACTAATATTATTTATAGCCTAGATTCAAAACCACCATAGCTTCCACTCTATGTTACAGCAAGGCTTGATAATTACAATAGTCCACCTTGGAACATAGATGATCCAAGAGTCATACCAATAGTTCCTTTGACATTGGGATCACAAAGGCAAATCTAAATAAGAATGGCCTAGGCTTTAACTATCCACAAATCCCAAGGGCTTACACTACAGAAAGTGACAATTGACATTGGTAATACAACAAGGCAAGGTTTTACATTCACAACAATTTCTAGACTCAAGTAATTAAAGGGCTTGCACTTTCACCCACATTTCTCATTTGAAAGATATTAAAAATTGCAAAACAATTTATTCACAACCATAAGGACAAAAGAAGAAACATGCTTACAAGAACTTGCCCTCTCAACAGTCAAGGTATGCAAGCCTACTATTTATTTATTATTTTATACATAAATGTATTTCATCAACCTAATGCATATGGAATGAAAAATACTTCTTTTCAGGAGTTTAATGATGCCAACAAATAGTAGTAGAACAAGCTTCAAATACAAACAATTTATTGGAAAACTTTGAGGGACATGCGCATATGAACATTATGGTACAAAACAATCAAAAAGTAAGTTGCCCCTCACTTGCAAATTAAATCTATATCGCTTGTACATGATATGATATGATTTTGACAAGAAAAAAAATTCAACATAGTGTTATAGATTGATGATGTGCATTCGTTACAAATTGTTCAAATCAATTGCAGATAAAATAAGACATCATCCAAAAAATTAGCAAAGCAAACAGTAACAACAAAAAAGGATTTTCCTTTTGTCACATCGAAGAAACTGTACGACATATGCTACTATCGACATACACATTACACCTTCTAGTGCAAGTGGTAGTTTATAATTTAACATAAAGATAGATTATTCTTATGACATGTAAACTTGCCACTATACAACCAAATCTTATGTAGAAAATAATACACAAATCTATCATTGACTCAAAATGAAGAAATACAACTTCCAATAGTATAAGTTAGACTCACAGATATATAATTAATCTTATAATTATAAAAATAATCTTTAATGATATACACAAGCCTACAACATGAGATAAAATTGCAAGCCTCTTATTTTGGAAGTCTTCAATTTGAATTTATTCAAACTTAATAAATAGCAATAATAATTAATCTTGACTTCAGAAAAAAAAAAAACTTTAATATCAATTTTTTTTACCTTAATTCAAAATATTTATTTTGACATTTCTTATTTTTTCTACACTTACATAAATCAAATTCATCTACATCAATATTTCAACTTAATATTATTAATTTTGATATATTTATCATTATTTATTATAACTCATACTTCTTTCTTTTAAACCACTATTTAAATATTTAATATAATTTATTAATTTATCTTAAATTTAGATTAAAAACATTATTCACCCATTTGAACTCTATAAAATACTCTTTAATGATCATACACCTTATACAAATATTTGATTGTTCGTTCACTTATTCTTAACCCCATTTGAAAATTTTATTCTCAACGAATAAAACAAATTACAATATAAAATATACAATCCAAACTTAAAACAAATTACAATATAAAATATACAATTCTAACTTATTATTGTTTGGAGTCGCCTAAAATTTTAAAACTACATTTTCAACATAGAAGACTTTTTTAAAAAATTGTATATAAAAGTTGTTGATAGCCTTCAAATCAATAAAAACAACAAGTATAAAATCTTATAAGTAGAAGTGATAATGAAATTGATTATTATATTATAACTATGTGTGAAAATCTTCGAGTAGTGTTGACGATGAAATCAATTATTAAATTACTTATTTTTAAATTTTTATCATATGAATTGTCACAAAAACGAAATTTTGTTTGAGAATATTTTATAAAAACAATTTTATAAGTAAGTTATTAGTAGGATGCTTATATAATTTTAAATTAATTTAAAAGATTTATTTTTAAAATAATTGAAGAAGTCTAAAAGTTCTTATAATTATCAAGTATTTTAATAAATGTTTCATTTAAAACTTTTAGAAACATAAATAATTGCCCTACATTAACTTTACTTAGATTTTGTTAATATTTTCATAGAGATACAAGAGATAACTACTATTGAGAGTTGATTTTGAATGATAAGAAACCATGTGTTTTATGATGATGACCTAACTAACTAATCTAACCTTGAAAAGGGTGCCCCTCGTTACTACTAAATAATAGTTGAGAATCAAATTTGGACAATGAAACACTCCACAACTTTACAAACTAACTTTGAAAAAGAACAAAAAAAGCTTATTATTGTGATCGTATCTATTTCAAAGACATTATAAATAATAAATAAGAACTATGTAGAGCTTAAGCCCTGCCTATTGCCAAAAAACTAGTTGTGAAGCTGGCAAACTGTTGTAGCATGTGTGAAATTATTGTGTCATCATTCATATTACAGCTCAATCAATTGTTATAGCATGTGTGAAATTATTGTCATCATTCATATTATAGCTCAATCAATTGTTATACATAATTTTTTTTTGTCAAGACTACAATAGCACAAAGGGTCATTTAATCCCAAAAAAAATGAATTCTAGATGACAATATGTAATTAAAAAAATTAGTAAGGGTAAAATAATTGTGCAGAGTGTTGTGAATAGATAACAATAAAAGAATTTTAGAATCTATGTTTATCATATTGTGTAACAAAAATTTACTAATTCTTATATAATTTCAAAGGAGGAACCCAAATTTAAGAGAGTATTTTGTGTGAAGTTTGTACTTGCAAGCTTCTTCGGTAGGTCCTATACTTCATCTTGTACCAGTCTTTATTCCTAATTCTAAGTAGTTCTCTCAAGAAACTATTTGTATCCCTTTTCTCAGTATTTCAAAATTGAAGATTTAGTTTTTGGGAAACTGTTTCTTGTCCATCCCTACATATTAGTAAATTAAGCAATAAGATGATCATGTGTGACTAACAATTGGTGTGTATTATTGTAAAAACATTAAGCACAATAAATAACATTTTAGTAATATTCTATCTATAATCAAATCTACAAATGAAGCAAAATTTTATTTATACCCTAATTTAAAAAAAAAGTTTTTCTAACCCTTTTACATTATAACTTTTTTCATTTTTCAAATAATTTAAAAACTTAATAATTAAATAAAATATTACTATCATTTATTAATATCAAATTTTAAAAAATTGACCAATTTAATATTATATACTTAAGATTTAGAATATAGTACATAATTTTGAACTCAACTAATTAAATTAATTTCAAAATAAGAAAAAACTAATATTAAATTGTTTTCAAACTTTAATAGATAAAGTATTAGTATTTTTTATGTTCAAGATTTTAAGACAATAAGATTACTACTAACAATTTATGTTGAGTAAATATTATGACAAATTGAAAATGTGAAACAAATTTGTCCTCCTAAAAAAATGGTCCTCTATATTTTTTTCATTGGTGTAAATTAAAAAAAGTGAATGCAATAGGCAAGTACAATAATTATATTTTTAAAACTAAAAAAATAAGTTAAACCACTAGCTAAAATAGGGATGACCAATCACAAATCAAGAAATGCACCAAGAAAATATATTAATACAATAAAATTATTGGAAACCATAGGTTAAGAGCAATTTATACTATTTTGAAACAAGTATTAATTAATGTAAAATGATGTAAAATGATCTAATAACTATTTCCACAATACTTCTACTAATAGTTGAGAGTTGAATTTAAATGATAAGAAGCCTTGCATCTTTTATGATGCTAACCTGACCAACCAACCAAACCCTAAAAATAGTGTCATATGGGAGTTGAGTTCAAATGATGAGAAACTCCTTGCCTCTTATGACTTTGACCCAAGCAACCAACCGATAAACCCTAAAAAGAACTAAAAGAACTAACTAACTATAATCGCATCTATTTTCATCGTAGAAACAAAATAAATGCAATATTAGCGATAGTGAAGATAGGAGATTTCCACAATCCATGAAGTATGTAGTTGTGTTTATGGGCCAAACTTGTGTGTACATTTTTAACCATCAATGTTACAGATCATACTCCATGATCCATCATCAAGATGAAAGAGTGTAAGAGTGTCATGATTGATGGATGGAGTATGATTGGAAATGTTGATGCTTAAAAATTTATACACAATCTTGGCCCAGAAACACAACCATATAAAATAAATGTCCCACACCACTACTCATAGTTGAATTTGAATGATAAAAAATCCCAAGACTTTTACAACAATAAAAAGGTACTATGTCTTTTACAACATTAACCTAACTAACTAAACAAACCCTAAAAATAGTGCTTCATACTTCTACTAGTACTACTACTAGTGTTGTTGTTGTTATTGCTACTAGTATGCTACAATTGAGAACTAAATTTGAAATATGATAAAAAACCACACCTTTTACAAAACTACCCCAACTAACCAAACCCTAAAAAAAGAACTAATTAACTTATGATATCACTATTTCACTAAAAATCGTCCCATTAGAGAAAACCATTCTATACTAGTACAACGACTATTAGGAAAACCCATATTTTTACAATGTCAAATCTGATCAACTAAACAAACTCTAAAAATAACACCCCACACTTTTACTAATGTCTCGGAGCTAAACTCAAATGATGAAAAAGCTCATACCCTTTTAACAATAAAAGAATTCATGACTTTTACAACACTAGCCTAACCAAACACACCCACCCTAAAAATAGTATCCCACACCACTACTACCAACAATTAAGAACTAAATTAGAATGATTGACCCAACCAACCAACCAACCAACTAAACTAACCTTAAAAAAAACCTTAAAAAAAAACTCAATATTATGATCACATCTATTTGAAAGTGGACAAAAGAAAGTTGAGAAAAACATGACCTAGAAGACAGAGGCCACTCAAAGGGCAAAAGCACACATGAATGTAGGAGCATGCAAAAGCTAGGGGGGCACTGAGCATAGGTAGTAGTGATGAGAAAGAGTAGGAAAAAGTGAGTTGTGTACGTATTTAGTGCTTTGGTTAGAAGTCAACAGTGATTAGACATAGACATAGGCAGAGCAAAGAAACAAACATTCCCACCACCCCCATAAAAAAGGATGATGCCCTAATGAAAACCACTTTGACCTTACCCACTCTAGCGCTCCTAGCGTTAGCACTAATAATAATAATATAATCGTGTGATGCAACCCAAATGAATAATAATAAAGTACTATACGAAATAAAAAAAACAATTCCCTTTCAAATTCAGAGGAAAAAACTGCGAGTTGTTTTTATTGGCAGAATAAAATATTGATGGGGAGTTGTCGTATGCGTTGAAAAGGTGCGAGAACTTGTCTAAGAAAGGCAGCCCACTTGTTTAAATTGTTTTCTGCTCTCCTCCCAGAAAAGCCGAAATTGGAGGTGTCTCGCTGACTTTACTGAGAATCCACGGATTTGAAGACGGAATCCAATCGGGTTTAATGGCAACAGTAGACTTGTATGACAAGGATTGACTCCATTTAATAGGGTGGCACTGGCGGGGTCCTAAATTAAAATTTAGCTGTACGACGAGCACACCAATGGTTGGATTTCCCCATTATTTTATTGTTTCTGTCACCCCCGACAGCTGCCACGTCAGCGCCCCACTCTCGACGTCAGGGCGTACTATTTTTATTCAGACGTCGATTTCGAGAAAGAAATGGGTTGGGTTGGGTGTTTCCTCTGTTGACTTGGCCCTATTTTTTATATGTTTCCGGTTTTTTTTTTTTCTTATTTTTCTTTTTTTTTAAATCTTACCCACTCCACCACAACTAGGGTTTGAAATTTGACGGTCACTTTAACTTTTTTTATTCGAGTTTGGTTATTTTGATTTATAATGTTTTAATATTTATTATATATTTGAAAGTCAATAGTTTCAAATGAAGTCTTGTTGAGTGCAAGACTCTAACATTAGACTCGAGATGTCTCTCTCAGTTTGATTGATTGAATGGTTGGCTCTTAGTCCGCTCTTGCTAGACCGGTTCATACTTATATTGAACAACCAAGCTAACAAGTTTCAACCTTCATAGTTTTTTAAAATTTCATAATTATTGTGTTAGACATTTTTGCATTAACATTTCTGATCACTTTCAATGATGGTTCACACCTCAAACAAATTTGGGAGAATTGATAGCAAACATACTTTGTGGAGGTTTTGATGCTTATGTTGAACAACTGCGCTAACAAGTTTCAAGCTTTTGAATTTCATAATTATTATGCTTTTGTTTCTTGTTCAAGTTATGTGGAGCAATTTTTTGCATTAACATTTATGATCGCATTCAATGATGGATCATGCCTCAAACAAATTTGGTAGAACCGGTAGCGAAAATACTTTGTGGTGTGGCATATATGAACCTCCATTTAAAAATAATTTGAGTAAATTTCTAGATTTCATAATTATTATGATTATGTTTATGATTCTATTATGTGAAGAAATTTTGGCATTAACATCTTTGGTAACTCCATGATTGTGATTCTAATGATGGATCATGGGAAAAAATCGTGATTCTAAATATTGTGCACAAACATCCTTCAACTCTTTCATCATGGTTAGTTTATATTTTGAAAAGTTTTTAATATGATTTATAATAAATATTACATAACTATATATATATTAATGTTAAATGACAATGGACAATAAATATCAAGAAATTTTTGTATATTCAACTCTTTCATCATGGTTAGTTTATATTTTGAAAAGTTTTTAATATGATTTATAATAAATATTACATAACTATATATATATTAAGGTTAAATGACAATGGACAATAAATATCAAGAAATTTTTGTGTATTTTAACAAGTTTCTAAATTTATCTATTTTTTGTTATTTAGAAAAAAAATAGTGAATATATATGGAATGGAGTTGTGATTGTTTCGCTAAATGGGCTGTCTGATTGGAATATTATGGATTAGCTACTGAATTCAATGATCTTGTTGGTAGGAATAGAGCTCTTGTATCTCTTTTTGTTTTAATCAATTTTTACCCCTCTTTTAATCAAACTAAATTAGAATATTAATTATCTATAATATTTCTAGGGTTTATTACTGACATAAAATGTCAATATATAGTGTTATAAAAATGCAACAAGTATTTGGACCATGCTCAAGGAAGCCTCACAAGAGATAATAAGTATATTCTTCAATAAAGGTGTAGTAGAGACGGAGTAACACTTTATTGTGTTTAGGAGGATATTTGTATCTATTATGAAAAAAAAGTTGAAAGTTGACAAGAATACATCATTTGGTTAACCAAGAAGATCAACATGTTGCTAGCTTTTTAATCAATATTCGCACCCTTTATGGAGAGAACAAGGTTGACAATATACATCATTTTGTTTGACGAAGATAAGATCAACATGACTACAAGCTTTTTAGTCAAGATTCATAGTAGAAGATCCTATAGTGAAAAGAATATGAAAATTGTTTTAAGGATGCCATTCTTTGATTCTTTACATTGTTAAGTATTATAAACAATTTATTTATTCATCAATGCAGTCTGATACAAATTTTAATTATAAATCACGTCCTTAAAGATCACTCTGAATAAAGAAAATATGATCAGTACAAAATTAATTTGAGAAACAACAACATACAATACTATAATACTATAGAAATAAGATCCAAAAGTTAAAAAACGGCCAAAAAGGCCATCAAATTCCAGGCCGGCAGAAAGGGGGAAGGAAAAAACTGAATTTTACGAGGCGGTTTTACCGTTTCACGGTGGCGCTGACGTGGCGGCGGGCGTTTTGACTCGGTGGAAAAAAATGGGGGAGTGGAATGGAATGGAATGGAGGAGTCCAAGGGAGAAGAGAGGAGAGACATGCGAAGGAGATCGTTGAGGAACCAGAGAGAGAGGAGGGGGATGGATATACACAGTGAGTATATGTCTATGTCCCGGGGAGGTGTATACTCGCAGTGAGTATATGCTTATGGAGGGCGGCATGGAGGAGGAGATGAGGGAGAAGTAGTGAAAAGGAGGGGGGCGATGGGTAACAGCGTATCGCGCGTGGTGGGCTGTTTTATGCCGGTTGGGAATGAGCAGGAGCGCGTAGGATTGGTGTTCTCTGAGCCACTGGATGAAGGACTGGGCCATTCCTTTTGCTACGTGAGGCCCGTGATCGAATCCGCCCGCTACTCGCCTTCTCAATCCGACCGGTTTGGAATTGTGGAGACGGAGACCCTGGATGGGTCTGATCAACACAGCAGATCATTCAGGTTCACGCAGGAGGAGAACAATGGGAGCAATAATCCCAATGCTAATGCGAATGCGAGTAATCCCAATGCTAAAATTGGGCCTGAGACGACAACATTCAAGGCCATATCGGGGGCTTCTGTGAGTGCCAATACGTCCACGCCCAGAACAGTGGCCGCCCCACATGAGAATAACAGTACAGCAAACCAGTTTAATAACCCAGATAGGGCCTCTGCGTTTGAGGGCACCGCTTCGTTTAGCTCCCTGCCTCTGCAGCCCGTGCCCAGGGGCTTAAACTCTGGTGCTTATTCTGGCCCAATGTCGGGACCCCTAGCGGGCGGTCCTATGCAGCAGCAGCAGGGTGCTGTTGATAAGAGCTTCATGTCTGCGCCATTGGAGCGTGGAGGGGGATTTCTTTCGGGCCCGCTTGAACGGGCCTTTATGTCTGGCCCTCTGGAAGGCGTAGATCGCAGCCACTTCTCTGCGCCGCTTGCTTCTCACCATGCGACCTACTTCAGGAGGCGGAGAAGGTATTTCTCGAGGGTGATGCGGACCGTGAGCAGACCTGTGAGGAGGGCTTTTTCGAGGACTTTGTCTAAGACTTCTGTGCTTCCTGCTGTTATGCAGATGGTTGGGTGGCACCAGCAGGCCAAGGGGATCTCCAACAATGGCAACTACGAGTCAGGTATGTTCTTGGGCTTACACTCTGATGATATTGGAAATGGTAATAATCTGCAATGGGCGCAAGGGAAGGCTGGTGAGGATAGAGTTCATGTGGTCTTGTCGGAGGAACATGGGTGGCTTTTTGTTGGGATTTATGATGGCTTCAATGGCCCTGATGCCCCTGAGTTTCTTATGTGTAATCTCTATAAGGCTATCTTCAATGAGCTGGAAGGTTTGTTGTGGGATAGAAAACATGACTGCATAAATGCTACCGAAGCAGAAGATTGCCAAGCTGCTCAATCTGGGCAGCAAAATGAAAATCCTCACAGCCGACAAGAAGAGTGCCACTGCCCTCACTCTCAATCTGAGCAACAAAATCCTGACACCGCACAAAGAGATGGGCATTGCCCAATTTGCCAATCAACGTCACAAACAGTCCCCAATCATCCACAAAACCCAGCAGCCACAAAAGAAGATTGTTCACATTCCCAATCAAAAGAACAAACAAATGGAAATCTATTGAAAAACCCAGAAGTCACACAAGAAGATTGTTCGCATTCTCAATCCGTGCCACAAATAAATCCTAATGAAGATTGCTTACGTTCTCATTCGGAACCGGAAGTTAATGCAAATCATTCATATGACTCTGTTGGCACACAAGAAGACTGCTCACATGCCCAATCGCCACACAAGTTGAATTCCCACAATACACAAAGCCCAGAGGTCACACGAAAACACTGTCCACAAGTCCAATTAGCATTGCAGTTAAATGCCAATCGTCCACATTGCTCAGAACCTGCAGCAGAACACCCACAATGTACCTTGTCTGCTTTGCAACAGAATCCTGATGACCCAGAGACCCAAGCTGCTGCACAAGATTGCTGTTCATCTGCCCAATCTGGGCAATGGAGTTCTGATGATCGACAAGATGCTGATGCTAAACGAGCAAAGCTAACAGTTGAAGATAGTATTTCCAGTAAATCAGAACAAGAAAAGATAGAGATAATTGATAGACGCCACCCAGCTAATCAAAGTGATAGTCAGAAACCACAGAGCAGTACCTGTGAAATAGATACTGAATTGAGTGGATCCAATACAAAGATGATAGGTAAGCAAGGGAATCCCCGTCCTTTGACAGAGTTTATTAAGCGTGTTACCTTTGAATGTGAGAAGGAGGTTGGAGAACACAGGAAGGGAAGGTCCTTGCGTGAACTTCTTGCTGAAGAAGAGGATGATCCTTTGGACTTTTTGGTTTGGAATAGTACTGCAAATAATGTAGGTAAAAGCCATCGGAATAATATTCACAAAACAGAAAACTCAAGTCTTCCATCAACTGATGGTTCAGCAGAAACCAGGGAAAGTAATGAGGTGTCTGATCAAATTTCAGATGGACGCACAAGAAGGGTGTCTTACTCTGATTCAGAACACAAACAAAGCAGAGGAAGGTCGTTACTGAGTACTAAAATTAGACAAGCCTACAGTAAACGGAAAGAAAGCCATAGAAAATTGTTTCCATGGAGATATGATTGGGAGAAAGAGCGGATTGAAGTAGAGAAAAAGATTGACGAGAGATTAAAACAGGATACTCAACGTTGTAAGACAGGTTCTGTTAACCATGAATCTGTTTTAAAGGCTCTTTCACGTGCATTAGAAGTTACAGAGGAAGCTTATCTTGAAATGACAGATAAGTTCCTTGATGAAAATCCAGAACTTGCATTGATGGGATCTTGTTTACTGGTAATGTTGATGAAGGATCAAGATGTATATGTGATGAATGTTGGTGACAGCCGGGCTATTGTGGCACAACAAAGGCCAGACACAAATTCTGGTACCACGCAACAGTCTAGTTATCAAAAAGGTGACAGGCAAGAGAAAGTTTGTTTAAGAGATTCGCTTATCAGGTCCGAATTAGAGGGAATTACAGAAGAGCCTACCGCAGATCCATCACCTGCTGCAGATAATAAAATAAAAAATGGTCCAGAAGTGGAGATGCCAGTGCCTGGATCAAATTTGATTGCGGTGCAACTATCAACAGATCATAGTACCAGTATTGAAGAAGTAAGAAATTTATCTCAAAATAAGCAATGATTAGTTGTCCAATTGTCTATAACGATAAAAAAAAGATAGTCCAATTGTCTATAGTGTGAAGAATCTACTGATTGATTAAAGATTTTGATTTGAACATGGATCCAAGTGCACCATATTTTACCGATTGAATATAGTTACAGTTTCCTAGACATTAACTTCTATGCAGGTCAACATCCAACAATTCATCCTTAGGTTGTTTCTCGTTTACTACCCAAGGGCCAAAATTAATTCTTTTTGTATTTTCCCATTTGACTGCTTGAGCTTGCTGCTAATTGGCAACTACCAATGCCAACTTCATTCATGAGAAGGCAACAGTCAGTAGCTCTGGGACAATACACCTGATCAATTTGATTTATTCGAAGGAACAGATAATGTTCAAGAATGGGAATCAGAAATCAAAGAATCTCAGTCCAAATGAAATAACAAAAATCAAAGAGTCTCAGTCCAAATGAAAAATTCTCAATGTGCCTTTCATTCTATGATGTCGATAGATGGATAGATAAAATTTTAACGTCCACGAGGCTAAAAATAGCCTATGGGACAGCAAGACAACTCAAGCAGACTTAAGTAGCACTGTTCGCTTCTTGTGCAGGATGATGATGAGTCCACCCAATTGCTCAATGTACTCTTCGTTGAATAAGTTATGCCAAGAATTGTCACATATAGTATCCGCAAATTTATCTCTGCTACTCTTGTAGGCCTCACATTCTAAAATAAAGTGCTGTTCAGTTTCCACTTTCCCAGAATTGCAGAATCTGCAAATTCTCTCTTCCCAAGCCTCCTTTGGCCTCTTCCAACGCCCGGCCTCACACCGAAGTTGGTGAGAGTTGGTTCTCAGCTGAGCAATAAGAATTTTAGCCCTCCAAGAAATGTTGGCTCCTATGTATGCTTTTTGGAGTTGATCACAAGTGGGGTTGAACTCATTTATATAATATAGTTTCTTCCTCCTGATCTCGCTTCCCCAATTTCTCTTGTAGAATTTCTCCATAACAAAGACCTTTATTTCTTTATTATTTGTGGGGCACATATTGAATTGAATATTCCATTTACTCATCCATTTGATGTTTTGTTGCATCCATGTCCTTTTTCGCTTACATAGTGTGTCACTAAAGACAACTTTAGGCCATCTATCCTCTTCCATTTTTCATAAGACTGCAAAAGATAACTTGAGTTAGATAGCTCTGATAGTGCTGCTGATTGTTTTGGCAATTTGCATTCCTATTGCATTGACTCACATATTGACTCACATAAGCTTATTATGACTACATTTTTGGTTTAAAAGGCCTTGGCATGGAAGTGCCAATTGAGGATGGCATATTGATATTTATTTATTTTTTACTTGGGTGCAGGGGATTCATTTTTTTTGATTATTTGGGAGATTTAACTGAACAGCATACAAGTCATACATGATAACCGATTTCCACGAGTATTCATTTCTTCTATGACCTCTCTCTTGTGTCAATGAGTAATAATTACAAGCACACTGGTGATGTAAATTTAATTTTGTTTTAAATTTTTAAACTTAAAAAGTAAAGACTTTCTAGGCGAGGTTGAGACATTGGTGTTGTAAATTGATTCTGTTTTAATCATAATGAGGAGTAATGATTATTCTAGCCGAGGTTGAGAGTTTTATGGATTTTTTCTGACAAGGTGAGATTATCCAAATCAAGGAGAATACCTCACCAATAGCATTACAAAATTCTGAATTGTTAGCTTATGTCAATAATTTTAGATTGACTACAGTCATATTGACTTTAACCAGTTTTGCTAGAAGTATGTCATATTGCCAAAATGAAAACATAAAAAATTGTTGTTGTCAGAGTACATTATAATTCAGCATCTTCTTGCTGCAAGAAGTATTTCCATTGTGGGGTAGAGCTTATACATGTAGAGATAAATTTTATTTTTGTGGAGTTGAACTTATGGACTTTGGCATTGCCACCCTCACTAAGAACTGGGTTCAAAGCAATTTAGAAAATGCTCTTGGTTCTTAGGACTGCCCAGATCTGTATAACTTGGCTGCTGTGCAGCTTGGATGCTATGTATAAACTGTGATCATCTTATAAATCAGGTTTGTGCCTACCAAGCCTCTGCAACTGAAAATCATTAACAGTTTGCCTTTTTATTGGTGTGGAGTGCGTCATATTCATTGCCTTGACCTGGAACTGACATTTGAGGCTGGAAACATTTTTTGATTCAGAGGAATGCTGTGATTGTGAACCAAACTTACAAAGAAGCTTTTGATGATACATTTGTGCATGGGTCATGTTGGAGGAATTTTTCATTTATTGTATTATATGAGTCCTCAATTGTTTAAATAGAATGCGACAAGTATAAACCTCAAATGCTATTCTTGATAAAACTATCATTAATTTGGATGGTTTCCTTGAAGTCTACCTGGCAAAGATTCTTTATTTTAGAAATCTTAAGCAGATTAAAGATCCTGTAAATCTAGTAAAGTTTTTTGCACATTTACATGCTTGTAAGTTGTAATAATGCCTGGTTTTGCTGGTACTGTCTAAATGGAAAGTGACACTTAACGAACTGGATACAAACCTATCTTTTATGATAAATTTAATGTCTTCTGTATTTTTGTAGGCTTTTGAAAACTAGATATTGTGATTATTTAGTGAAATACTAGAATGCTGTCAGTTCAGTCTAAGTCTTGAGTTATATTTGCATCTTATTCAGCTGCTGGACTTTTGAGATTCACATCACTTTGACACTCTCTTTGGACACAAGTGGCTGTTTCTTCCATTTTCAGTTTCTCACAATGTGCTTATGATATATGAAACTTAATTCTATTGCTTTTTTATTTAGACGCTATGAGAACTAGCTTCCAACAGGAAAGGTCCTCTTATAAAGTCACAACCATGTAGGCTTTCTGTTTACTTTGTCAGCAAATTGTAAGAGATGCTTCAACTTTATTGGACCAGGGTTTGTTTTGTGCAACTGAATCAAATGCTTTTTAATTTTTTTCTGACAATCTACTTTTTTATTTATTCAGAACTTGTCATGCTATGACATTGAGGAATTTTCTTCTCTAAATTTTAATCATAAGTTTAAACCTATGGAATGTCTTGAACACGTCCTCTTAAATCTGTAAAACAAAAGCTACAATTTTAAAATTTCTACAGTCAAGCTCTGACATGTGGGTTGCAAAGTAATGTCATTCCTAACTTCTAAGCGTGATCTTTACTAGAAAATAGTCTGGGTGAAGGAGGTTTTTCAGTTGATTTTGACCAAATGTTATTGCTAAATTTGAAAAGTAGTCGAGTGTTAGTGTACTCAGTGGTTCCACAGCCTTATATTGCATACATTTTAAAACTGTAAATTCAACTCCATGGCTATTCATGGGTACACCTTGGCTACTTCCAATAGTTTTATTTCTGTTTTATATTCGTCACCCTAGTCCAGAATTACCCACATGTACTCACAGCTGCCACAAAGATGTGCATTGTTGAACTACTGTCCAACTATATAATCAAATTAGTGACCATTAGTAGCTTTTTGCTCCATAAAAATACTTGGACAAGATGTGCCCTGAACCAATCATTCTCTTTTCAACATTAAATTTTTATTTGTAGAACAGCTGGATTTAAAATGGAAAAGTGCCCACCTTCTGCATCAATATAGAATTCATGACTCTGACAATGAAGTTGTCACAAAATATCTCACCTACCGCATGAGTCTCATTTGCATTTTACACATGTTCTTTAAGAAACTAGAAAGTTGAACCAATAACCATTCTCTGCCAAATTAGGTATACTAATGCACACCATAGTTCAATCCTATAACAGTTGTATAAGCTGTATCAGTGTTCTTCCAAACATTAGCCCTAAGTACTTGTTTATCTTTTCAATGGATTAGTGGTATGAATAAACAGATAATATTCATGGTGTAAATGGGATTTTGATTAAATATTTTGCCCATGTGAATTTGTCTGACCTTGCACTTTTTAATCATTACTCTGGAATTGTTGCATTACTATTCAGGCCAACTTTATGGTAAAAATTTGTAAGGATATTTGTTTGTACTTAAGCACCACTTTCATATTTTTAAACAACAAAGAACACTTACTGTTTCCTAAATGCATGCATTCAAAATTTGTAGGAAGTTCTGAGAATCAAAGCAGAACATCCTGATGATAACCAGTCTATTCTAAATGATCGAGTGAAAGGACGCCTTAAAGTCACTCGTGCATTTGGTGCAGGATTTCTGAAACAGGTGTGTTAATATTAAACTTATTTATCTTGGGGATTAAATTGTCTTGTTTTTTGCATATGGATCTTATTTTAGATTTTCACTTTCTGCCTCTACTAATCTATCTTGAGAATTAAATTGTCTTGTATTTTGCACATTGATCTTATTTTAGATTTTCTCTTCCTGCTGCTTATTGTAGATCCCTCCCTAAAATGACCTATCAAGTAACTTGTGATAATGATAAAACAATGTGCAAATGACATGTTATTGGGGTATGCTGTAACCTGAGTTATGAATTTGGGACATTATGATTGACGAAGTTGCAGGTGCATAGGTAGTTGCATAATTCAATGCATCTTGCATCTTAAGAAAGAACATCTTTGTGTGTCATGTTTTCTTGGATGAGTCAAACATCAATCATATATGCAGCAGTGGTTTGTTATTTTAATATTTTACTGCCTTTAGGATAAATACCTTTAAGAAGATTCTTCTTTTGCATTTTCCTAAGGGTTTTGCATGTGATTGTTTCTGCAGCCAAAGTGGAATAATGCATTGCTTGAAATGTTTCGGAATGACTATATTGGCACGGCTCCATACATCAGTTGCACACCATCCCTACGTCATCATAGACTTGGTCTGAATGATCAGTTCTTAGTGCTTTCATCAGATGGATTGTATCAATATTTAAGCAATCAGGAAGTTGTTTCTCATGTAGAGTTGTTTATGGAGAAATTTCCTGATGGTGATCCTGCGCAAAGTCTTATAGAAGAACTTCTCTTCCGGGCAGCAAAGAAAGCTGGTAAGTTTTCATATATTAATTTGGTATCAAAGGAATTATATCTGAATTTTTTGGGCATGTCACATGTTTTCTACCAGCTATTTTGTTACTTTGCTATCTGGCAATAGTTCAATTTTGATGCAATTGCCGAGCATCTTGATCCCTTGTTGCAGGGTAGAAATAATAGGCTCATAATTTAATTTGATGTTAGATTGTTATTTAATTTCCCTTTTCATTGCATGAAAATCTTATGTCTATTTGAACTGTGTGAAAGTATGGTGAAAAGGAATATGAACTCATTTCTTAATAAGGATCAATATATAAGGAATTTGCCAATTTGATGTATCCACCAGCATCAGTTATAGGCAGCAACTCTATCTCTCTTTTTGTTTGAGGCAAAAAGAAATTGTTTAGAAAATAGAACACTTTTAAAGCATCTTCCAAATGTTGTTTTTTGAAAAACATTGACTGCTGAAGCAGAAACTTTTGCTTTGATTTGTTAGCCTGGAGTAATAAATATTATCTTTATATGTAGGTATGGACTTTCATGAATTGTTAGATATTCCTCAAGGAGATCGTCGGAAGTACCACGATGATGTTTCTGTCATGGTAATATCACTTGAAGGAAGGATATGGAAGTCCTCCGGTAAGTATATATGAATCTGATCGTTGGACTGCAATTTTTTGTGATTCCTGCACATGGCGACATGGACACTACTTATTCATTCCTTGTTACTAAGTTGAATAAGTGAGGTTGGTTTGCTGTTACTGCAACTTGAATTTGTATACACTCCTGCAACAACAAGATGTGTATTCTTCATAGATTTTGGCTGGATCACTTTCTTGCAAAACACGAAATTACAGCTCGTTGTAATTTAAACATTAATGCTAAAATCTGTGGGCAAATTTCTTACATGTATGCCTGCAATGGAGGCAACCTAAGAAATGCCTCATTCAATGGTTGGTCATATATATGGGTTTGTAAGCTTCATTAGGAAACGATTCATTTGCGTCAGGGTGGAAACTGCTCAATAGAGGATTACTTAGGTATCAAAAGAATTTATAATCAACTTTTCTGTAGAGGGCTCATTGGAAGTTCACGTATCCATTCACAAGGCTGAGCAGTGAGCTTTTACCTTTTGTACTGTTTAAGTTCGTGAAAATAGGACATTGTGTTGCGTTGTACAAAGATGCTTGTGAAAACTCAAGAGCATGATGGCAGCATTTGTTATGAGCCAAGGTTCAATATATCATAAAACCTGGCTTATCATGCTTTCCAATCCTTTTCTTCTTTCGGGAGTAAAATCAATAGCTCTTTCTTGCTAGAGCTCTGGCTACAATAAGAAACACTGCAGTTTTGTTTGAGACCCATACATAATTTCTTTTTTCCTTCTTATCTTAATGTAGATTTCTCAAATGTCTTATATTCACTGGGATGCACTGTTCTCTTTGTCATTTATAAAGTTATCGCAGTTTTGCAGATTTGCAGATTTTATCAACATCCCGATGTAAATAATGGAAATGTCCACTGACACATACATTCATGATTAGTGTACAAGTTGCAGGTTTTCAGACTTTCGACACCACATATAAATTGATTTTTTGCAGATTCTTTGAAGATCTTTACCTAGGGTAAACAAATAAATCTTACTGATACAAACGCATTCATGTCTAGTGCACATTTTGCAGGTTTATGCTCCTGTGTGATCTACATCTGTAGGGTTTGTGTGACCCACTTTTCATTAATGGTTTTATTTTTGGCCCTTCTCCAAACTGACAGGTCCGTTGAATAAATGGAGCTGTAAGTAGTTTGAAGTTTTATAGGCTGCAATAATGCATTCACTAATAATTGCCTTTTCAGATCCTCAATAACCATATATAATAGCAGGGGCAAAGGAGTTGGAGCAGAGAATTCGAAAGAAAGAACTTGAAATTCTAGAATTTTTACTGCACATGGACAGGAAGGTAATGCTCGAGTCTGTCATAAGTTCCAAGCAGCAAACTGGGTGCTTAAACTTTAAAGTTAATCATGTTTAATTTTCTTTTTTATTACTCAACCAATAGGACAGGAAGTTGGAAAATTACCATAAGCTTAACATTTGATTGCCTAAGGGGGAAGTTAAATACAGAGATTATATTCTGTCAAATAAGGCTGCATATGTAATCACAAATCAGAGGACCATTAGAAAACCTAAAAAGAGAATTCATGAGCAGACATTGACCAAGACATTTGAAGTGAAACAGTGATGGTGAAACTGTATTATGGGAAGACTCTAAAATAAGACCTCAGTGCAATAAATTGCTATTTAATCCATTTGCTTTATGCTAAAAATGATGGAACAGCCAGATCGTACATCTTCCAGAGATGTAGATAGTTCACCATTCCATGCTTGCATTGACAATATATATTTATTTGATTTCACGAAATAGGCAAAGGACGAGGGTAAATCACTCTTTAGTGTAATGCTTAAATAAGCCTGCAGAAAGATATTGGGATTAATCAAGATAAAAGTACTTGCTATCACATATTAAGGCTGCAACAGTAACCATAGCCCTTAAGGAATAGATGGTTGATGAAATTTAACTGATCTCGTATTATAATGGTATTGACTATTTAGCTTTGTCAGAGGCAAGTTGCTTTTTACTGGTGTGTGTATGGATGTTAGATCAAAGCAGCAGAGTATGCTAGGCAAGGCTTAAGCTTTTATCATTGTTAAGCTGCAGTGATTTCTCCTAGGATTAGTTATAATCCCTGAACTACCTTAATATCTAGCTTCCAGTGATCAATGTGTACCCTTAGTGGAAGTATTTTGACATGTCCGAGGTTTGAACTTTAACATTCTAAAATCTGCATATTGGATTTAAACCTTAACCCTCATCCATTTTTATTGAAACAAGTTTTAAAGTAAATGCACAAAGATACCATGGATAATAGGCAGAACCTCTTATTTCAAACGAATGCCCTCATAAGAGATACACTACAGATATGTCTACAGATTCAAACATTCCATACATGTGATGTTTGATGGAAAGTTATCACTCAGCATGCTGCTGAAATGTTCATGTGTAAGGATTGTGCCACTGCCTTCCCAAATAAAGATAATAACTCTAGCAGACAAAAGAACTGTATGTGATCACAGGCTGAGCACTGCAATATTGAAATCTTGGACAAGTGCATAGAATGACTAGATGCAACCTATATTATCCACGTAAGGTGTATGTTTTCTAATTGATTTTGCTCTACTATCAGATATAAGCTTGCTGGGTCCTCTAATCATGTTAAGGATAACGACACTTTAACAGTCAATTGTGCATGGTTATATCTTTTCTGAACAGCAAAATTACGACCCTTGTATTTGATTGAAACCTTTTAATGAGCATTATGTGTCACAGATGAATTGAACTTGATCCTGCAACCAAATGAGTTGAAGATAATACAATTATAGTAAGGAAACTAGAAAAGTGTACAAGGTCTGTGCTCTAGATTCAACCAATTCTTCATTTCAATATATGTGCAAATGGGCTTAAGCTTGATTTGGGTTTTGAATCTGTGCAACAGTCTACTTCAATGGCAACTGGTTTACCATGCTGCTTCACTATTCTAGGCGTGGAGACCATTTTTAAAATTTAGAATTATTGTATTATGCAAATTTTTAATTCGTTTCTAGTTCTATTTAATAAAGAATGTAAACATTTTCCAATATTTTGATTCATAATTTTATGACTGCAAGGCCAAACAATGACAGCAGTTCCTTTAGGTTTTTAGGCTGTTGGCTTATCAAATGAAATCAATCCTTGAACATCTCACAGGTCTAGCAAGATTGATGATTGGGAAAATATGTTTGTTGTCAACCTATCAGATATGCCTCTTTGACTTTTTTTTGTTTCATTTGAATAAAAGGGTCGAGGCTTTGCTTTCTCCCTAAAAAGCTATTTCTAAAACCATTTTCTTGATTGAATTTAAAATGTTAAACTTTGCTGATTGTGTTGTTACCTCTTGTGAATCAAACTCCCCAGTCCGCAAACCCCAAAAGACAAACTATGGCTTTTCGATGATTAATAGAAACAAGGATGTTATCAATTACTAGAGCTGATAAAAGGAACTACATTCTGATAGTGGGCAAATGTGATTGTTGTAAAATATTTGACCACATCTGCAATAGTGGAAGTTAACACTCCTTGGACCATGACCATGTGTACAAATTCACAAGAAAAGTAAAACATGTTATTAATTAGTCTTCCCTTTTCGCTTGCCTAATTTAGTGATCACTTCTAGAGTTCGTTTCTCAAGAAATTCACAAGGATTGCATTCTATTGAGGTGGTCTATATATATATATATATATAAAGAAAATTGGGTTTGAAGGGACTTTAAACCATGCACATCAAATAGAATAGCTCAAAGCAAATCCACATTCATGTTTCAAGGATTCATCTATGAATTTTTTTTTTGGTATTGCTACGAGGTTGCTCCAAGCTGTCAACTTCCCCCTTGTCATCTATTGGCAACATGGTCTAGACAAACTTGAAGAACTCTACACACAATGAGGAACATTTGGAAAAAACACAAGTTCAGTAAGGACTCGACAATTTAATCTCCTTCCTTGACATAATCCACCCCCCAAAACTAGATAGATTCCCTTCATATTGAGTTTATAGGAAAGGCTATGCACGCTTACTTTATTTGAATGTGTTTTCCCAAGCCAAAGAAGCAAGTGATTTTAAAACTCTAGTTAGTAGTGCTTTTTGAAAGTGCTGTGTTTTTAAAACTGTAGATAGTAGAGCTGCTTAAATTTATGAGAAAAACAAGAGCTGCTAATAACACAAAGGTTTTGAAACTATTGGGAACAAGATAAAGCTTTTAATCACTATGCCAAAATCAATTTCTCCTTTGATTTTCTCATTGTCACAATGCCTGATGTGGAATGCATCTAAAATGTAATCTCTACAAGTCTTTGAAGGAATTATTTGAGGGTTTCTTCACACTACTCAACATTATAAGGAGCTTCATCCTCTAAAGATTGTCATGGAGTCTTTGCATTACTTTTGGGTTCATAAAATTCAATGCTCGAGTGGGACCATATATTGGTGAAATCACCTCCATCAATGCAAGAATTAAAGATGTGTTGACATTAGACATTAGAGAATCGAAAGTTGACCCCTATCTAAACACTACTTCAACAAAAAGCATCACATTTGGTTAGAGGACCCAAATCCTAGTGGAAGGGGACAATTGTTTAGAAGGAAGTTGAGGAAGTAGTTTGAATTAGTAGGCATCAGTTAAACTTAAATAATAACCTATAATTAACACTTTCAATAACAAGCTTCCTCACATAACTTCCTTCTTTTCTTTTGCTACCTCGCATGACTTAACTTCCCCTCTTTTCTTTTGCTAGCCATTTCACCTTTTATCTCTCTTCTTTTACCCTTGCACATCCTTTGTGTGACTCTTCTTCAATGCCTTTCTCCATGTCCTCTTCCTTACCTATTCTATCTTGAGGTTTCATTCTGTTTAACTTCCTCAAGCCTCCTTTGACCATTTGTACTCCTTTTTTTGATTTTGTTGGTCTCTTTTCTTCCTCCTTTTGCATATTAGCATTTTCTTTTACTTCTTGTTACGTAAATGCTTCATTTTGTATGTGCTTATCCTATTTATCCTTGATGCATCTCTTGTGAGTTTGTCTCTATCCTTTTGTTTCCTTTAAACTCTCATAAGTCCTTAGTTCATCTATTTTCTTTACCAACTCAATTATTTTATCTTTTATTTTCCACCTTTATATTAACTTTATATATTATTTCTCTTCTTTTACCTCTTATCTTTTTTAGGTTATTGCCAATTTTCCTTTGTTTCTTATTTTTTTAATCATATTTTCATATTCTTTTCAAAATTTATTTTTATCCTCCTTGAATTTTATCAATTTAATTATATCACTTATTTTTCTTAATATTATCATAATTGTTTTATTAAGCTGAGCGGCTTTCTACAATGACAACAATTTTCAATGTAAACATTTTTCATTAAAAAAAAATTGATGTTCATTTACTTGTCACAAAAATAAAATAGAATCTTAAAGAGACTAAATATAATTAAAATCTTGAAAGTTGCATGCAACGGATAGTTTAATTCAATGTGAACTGGTGGTTTTTTATTCACAACTAGTTCCTCCTCAATGTGGGGTGGATTTGTTCCACTTTCAAAAATATGGTTTGCAATCTTCTTATGATTATGCTACTAATTAGAGCTTAAAATAAAAATAAATTCAAAACATTTATTACCATTGTTTATTTTATTGCTATGATTTTTCTTATTGCTATAATTTTTTTTAATTTGTATATTTCATGTTTGGATGTGATGAAGTAAATCATTCTCTAAAATTGATTTGTTGAGATTTTTAAGTCTCATAAAACTAAGGAAGAGTTTTAAAATTTAAAATCTCTATGTATTTTTTTTGGATAGATTTAAGATTTCTAACTGATAATATATATAAAACAAATAAACGTATACTATTTCTATTTCTGTTGAAATTGGATACCTCTCGGCTTATTTTTCAAAAAAATTGAATTAAATTTTTAAGTATGCTAGTTATATTTTTATTTGTTACGAATTTCTATTATTACCTCATTATTTTTTCTTTTTCTTTTGTTATATGTTTCTACTTAGTATTTATGCTCGCCTTTTGTCTTTGTGTTATAATATTTTATTTACTCATTAATTCCTTTTTGGTTGATGCAAAATAAAGTTATAAAGACTAGAATAGATTTTCATAATTATTCGATTTTCAAGTATAAGTTGTTTGGATTCCAAATTAATTTTTAAAATATAATTTCAACTCCATTATATTATTATCACATTAACTATGATTATCATAAATAAATATAGTTCAAAAAATATTGATAGAGAGTTAGCATAAAATAAATATAGTTAATAATGGAGTGTTAAGAGCCACACCTTGGGCTTGAATTTTTATGTCTTCAACCAAATTTAAACTATATTTTGTCTCATCTTTTTAATTTCCAACTTGAATACTTGTTCTTCACTAGCAAGATTTGTGAGTAAGTGTTTAATGATTTAACAAACTATATACATGAGCATAAGATTAATCTAAACATCATAAATATTTTTTTATTTTAAAAACACTCTCCCCAAGATCAAAGTAAGGGGTGGTAAAAAGTCCTCCCCTATGACTGTCACCTCACCTCCCTACTTTTAGGACAAAGTTAAATAGGTTACAAAAAAGACTAGGAAAGGTAGATGTCACTCGAGGATGTTATAAGTGGTAAAAATGAAGATTATTGTTTATGGGTGATGTGTTAACTATTTTGAGGAGATTGAAAAAGTTAAGAAAGAGTTAGATATCTTGGATGTGAGCTTCACCAAATTGGCCACGTATGCCCTGAGGGACATGCATTCTTAGCCTCGTCGTTGTGTTTGTTGCAACATAACAAAGAGAACAAGGAAGACATTGCTGGAGATGCTACTAGGGAGTGTAGACACCTAAATCCTTCAGAAAATAAAGTATTTTTATTTTCTGAAAAAGTCTTTGATGACATCATCATCAATTAATTAATTAATTTATTTTTATGCCATTAAATCCTTTTATCTTAATTAAAAATATTTAATTAAGGAATCCCTCCAAAAAATGTTTAAATCTTATTTAAACATTATTTCTTTATTTATTAATTATTTAATTAATAAATTGATCAAAAATTCTAAAATAAATAATTTATTTTTTGCACAAAACTTAGCTAATTTTCTTAAGACCACTAACCTCTTCCAAAATCTTCTAATCTTTCTTTAATTTTGATTAAAAGCTAATCCCATCATTTCTTACCCCTAATCCCAACTCAAAATATTTAATTAAGATTAAATATTAATCCTCATGTTTATTAAAAATATTTTAATAAATATCTCCTCAACCCAAATCTTTGAAATAAATAAAACTTTATTTATTTCTTAAAAACTTTATTTATCCTCATCCTAGGAAGTTCTAGACTCTTCTAGAAAGTCTTCACCCTCATCCAAAGCTTAGACTCTTCTAGAAGATGTCAATCCTTATTTTTAATCCTAATCATAATCCCCTCCTAACCTTGTCACATTCCCTAAACATGGGTTAAGACTTGCTAACCCAAGCCAAAGTTAACAAATATCTCCTCTTTCACCCACCCTCATTAAATGCCATCCATTTGCCCATCTCTAACAAGCCTAATATAATTTTAACCCAAGCCTAATTGAAGCTTTAATCATTTGCACATTCCTAAGTCAAGCTGAAGACTTTCTTAATCCAACCCAAGTCAAAATATTTCAACTCTCTCACAAATATCCCAACCATAAAACTTTATGAAGCCCACAAAGCCATAAATGACTCTTACAAGCCCATTCATTGCTCTTACAAGCCGTTAGCCGTTATGAGGGTCTTTATGAGCTTTAAACCTCCTTTGTTGACCCCTCAACCTCTCTTGCTCTAACCAATGACCTTGTGACATGTGTCACTCCCTGATTGGCTGTAAGGAAACACAATCCATGTGCTCTCCTCTCATTCAATCTAAACCTTCCATAAGCTTTCTCCCATCCTTGCATCCTAACCCTTGGTCCCTCAAGCCCTTTGCCTATTTAAGGAATCTTCTCCCAAGCCATTTTAACACAATCTAAAAAGTAAAACCATAATGCCATTTTGAGAAGCCATTTTTACATCAAATCCATTCACTTAAATCTATCAAAAATCTTTCATTGAAGCCCATTTGAGCATTTGAGTATACATACATAATCAAGCCATCTTAACTATTAGACACACTTCTACATCAAGTGATCATCCTCATTGAGAGAGCCTATCCATGGCTCATATTCTCATTTGAGGACTTCACTTTGTCTCTCATGAAGTTATGTTAAATTAGTATGCAAATGCTTTTGATTGTTTTAATTTAGTGTTTCTAACATACTAAAGTAGCATATACATTTTGGCACGCCCAGTGGGCCCCCGCATGGGTCATCTTCATTAGCTTTTTTAGTCAAGTTTTGTATGTCATTTGCTGATTTTGGCTAATTTTGCTTGTTTTTGTGATTGGTAGGATTGTATAAATTGGTTTTGTAGGTCCACATGAACATGAAGAAGACAAAGGAACTCATAGTCTATCTCATAGTGTTTGTAGATTTTTCAAGCTTATAGGTGGACAAAGCACTTGGAATTCTTCTTCCTCTTCTTGTCTATATTCTTCTTCTATTCCGTCTACTTCTTCTTCTTCTTCTTGAGGGATCTTGGCCTTTTTTTTTTTTTTTTTTAAGGAAGCAAAATCATACAGACTTTTTTTTAAGTGCCTAAAATGAACCCCCAAATCATACTTAAATCCATTAAAAACTAAAAATTTGCAAAAAAAAAAAAAATCTTTTAACAAGTGAAACTAAACCAATCCAATCATTTGCATCCCTACAACATCAAGGTTTTAGATGCATTCATGCAAAGTTAGAAATACTTCATTTTTGAGAATTTAAAAAGAACTTCAAATTTCCATTTCAAAAGGTTCAAAATTAACACTAAGTGCACACTAAAATCTAAATCAAACTCAAAGCATCCATCAAGGATAAAATAAACCTCATTTGCAAATATTTTAAAGTTCTTTTAAAAATCTCATGAAAACTAAGAGTCCTAAATAGTTGCCAAAATTGTTCTAAAAGCTTTGTTATTTGTTCCAAACAAATGTCTTGTTGCAAAATCTTGAATGTTTCCTAAGTTTTTCATGCATCAAAATAATTTAGGAATATCATTTTTTTAGGCTTAAAACATGCAAACTAGAACACAAAATCTTGAATGAAAACCAAAGTCCAAAGAGTCATTTTCACTTTTGAGTCAAAAACAATCTTGAATGATCTAAGGTTAAAACAAAGCACTTCAAAGTTCTTAAAACAACACGCAAAATCTCAATCTTGAATGCTCAAAGGAAAAAACTTGAATGTTTAATCACTTGTCTTTGAATGCATGTTGTTAAAATCACTCTTGAGTGCCATGGATTAAAATTAAGTTGTTGTTTTTTTTTTTTTTAATGAATGCATGATTAAAACAACAAATCCAATCTTGAATGCAAAAAGTCAATTAATCATTACAATATCTCACACTTCATCTTTTGGGGCATAAAAAGAATCTACATTTTAGAAACTTTCTAAGTTATAAAAACAAATAAAGACACTTTGAGTGAATTTGTTGTTGGACTCACCCTCTTTAATCACTCATCATTCTAACCATTGGTTGCAATATCAACGCCATATATGGGGATGGGTCTACCTAAGAAGGTGTTAAGTGCTCCACAAAAATCAAATTCCACTCACTTGAGTTTTTATTGGTTTTTCTAAGATAGAAAATTAGTCTCGCTAACACTTCATTTGGGCATAAAAATTGAACAAATCTTGACGTGGAGGGCCTCTGAGCGCATGTTTGAAATTGATCTTTACACACATCTTTGTTTTGGACTTAAAACAAATTCACACTCAATCTTGAATGCCTTAAAAAAAATCAATCGATACTTGACGTGGAGGGCCTCCGGGCGCGCGAGTTTACTTTTTGTTGACCCTAAATCTTCTTGGCGTATTCATTCTTCGATCACTTCTCTTTTGTTGGCGCATTTCAAATTGGAATTGAACCTTTGCATCTTAAATCACGTGTGCTTTCAAAAGGTCTAGATCAGAAAACTTAAAGCGTCAGTTGGAAAATAACTCTATCTTTTAGCTCAAGATCATCCAAGTCTTCTCTCCCCTTGTCGTCTTTCGAGGCCATCTTGGGTGTATAAGATTAGGATCCAAAATCTTGTCTTAGCTTTTAGGAGGCTTGCTTGGAGATTTCATCACCCCTTAGGACGACGTCAACTCTAGCGTTCCGGTGGAGTATAAAAATTGGGAGGTGAATCCAAAGACACCTCTCTTGGGATCAAAATTTTGTCACTCGAGCTAAGCCTCAAGGAACTTTATACTCTTGAGAAGTGAAAGAGGAGAAGTGGGTCATCGCTCCTCTCGGCTGTGTGACATTGTTTTGGTTTCATCTATGGATTTGGGCCTCATGTACTTTGGGTATATTGAGGACTCCCTAGCTAAACCAATTGTCAGCCTTGTAGACAACCATCTAGGATGTTAATGTGTTTGAAGTGACTGATCGAAACATTTGTAGAATATACACACTCTTTGGCGCACGTATCACATTCTGAAAATCAAAAACTTCTATCTGGTTGTTCCTATCTATTGTTTGATCTTTTACTTGTTGAATGAATGTTTGCCAAACTTGGTCAATCCTAGCTTAAGGCACACTTAGCGTAGTTACTGCCTATTTCAGAAGTTGAACAAGTTGAAGCAAAACAACCACGATCTCTCAAAGCCAAACAGATTCAGGAATTTATGTCAGAACAACCCAAACCCAAATAGAAGTTTCACAAAGCCAAATTCAAGCCCTCTCAAGCATACCAAGAAATTTCAGCCAAGAGAAAGAAAGTAACACCAAGCCCTCGAATTGCCAAACTCCACAAAGCAGAAGACAAAGCGACCGACGAAACCTGTCAGGACGCCTAGTTAGATCGCACTATTAGATTTAGCAAGCATCTAGGAGTCAACCCTACTTATGTCTTACCAACTAGGCATGATTTCTATGATTAGGCCCCCTTGTTTTTCCACATCTTCTTGCATAAGTTTCACTTTATAGTCATCTTTGTAGGAAAGCCAACCATTCTAGGTTATCCCTTTAAATCATTTTAGCTCATCCATATCATCTAGGTCTTTGCCTTAGAATCAAACCAATCCCCTCAAACCTAGTTAGCATCCCAAAAAGCCTAATTTTCACATCCAAGCCTTCAAAATTGTTGTCACCTTGCCAAAGGTTTTCCATTCCTACCATCTTGCAAATCCACCAGCCTCACCGAGATTATCCCTCCGACTGAGCTTTGTCTAGGGTAATCTAGCTTTGTCACTTGTTATCCCTCATCACCTTGAGCCAAAGTTTGGGATCCACAAGTGGTCAATCTCATTTTTTTCCTAAAGGATCATCAGTCTATCCTTAAAGTTAACACAATCATCACCAAGCTTGCACATAGGAAAGAAGACCTTTCATGCTTTGGCAACATATCTTTGAAGTTAGAATCCCCAACCCAATCCTCCTTAGGTTTGTCATATAGCTTTGCCTCAACCTAGGAAATTATTTGCATAGAAAAGCCTTCCCCCTTTTCATCCATCAACATTATTGCATCTCATCCCTAGGAACATTTTCATGCCACCCGTCACTCGCTTAGCCAAGAAGAAAAAAGAAACAATGGAACCTTATCATTTGGATCAAACAACATCGCTCCCCTTGAGCACTCAACCATCCTTCAGCCTAGAGAACACTATACCATCACCTACTGACATTGAAGCTCTCATGAACCAACCAGGAAATGCAGTATTGGTGAGCGCCATTATAGACAAGAACAAAGAAACAATCATGGCTAACTTTCGAAGGGACAATATAGGAGCCTTCGACTGTGGAAGACCTCCTCCCTTATCAGATCCATCTCACCTGTTTTTTGGACAACTACCACTCCCAATAGGCTCTTATGATTTAGATTATCCTCAATATGTGCCAAAAGAAGAGCCTCAAGCCAATCCTTATGATCCAACAGACCCAAACATACCAGCCTCCACTCAAGTTGAAATCTCCCTTTCGCAAGCCAATCCAGCCACCACCACTCCATCATTGGTCCATACCACTCCATCCCAAACCCCCTTCGCCCAAAACACCTCATCATTCACTCCCTTCACTATTGCTGTTGCTGCTCTCCAACCTAGCCTTCCAAATCCACCCATCTCCCAAATCAGTGCTAGCATCTTTGGCCAACCTTAGCAATATACAACCGGGATGCCACCCATGGGGCCAAGTAATCAGCCTTTCATCACTCCCAGCTTGTTTAGCTCAGCTTAGAGCATAATTCCATCATTTTCACTAGGTCCTTGGAGCTCAGTGCCATCAACCACAAATCCACAAGCTACTGCCCTCACTCCACAAAGTTGTCAAACCCCACAAGCTACTACCAATGTTCTGCCAAGGTCTCAAGTGACCGAAGCTCCTGCCACCACTCTACCAAGCTTTCAAATCCAGCCACCAAGCTATCAAACCCCATCAGTTCCATTTCCAAGCTTTCAATTCCCACCACCTCCACCACCAACTAATCCATTACCTCCTATTACTAACTATTTTTCTATGCCACTTCTAGGAGGAAATCCACCACCACCAACCACCAATTACTTGGCCTCTTTTGCCATGCAGATACCTTCCCAAATGGGGGTACAACCCACATATATTGGTCAAACTCCTCAAATCCAAAGTCAAGTTTCACAAGCTCCCCGATCCTTTCCCCAAGCTTCACAACCATCTTATACCTTACCTCCACAAAGCAATCCATTTATCCCACAGCCAGCTTATGTTCCTGAATCCCAACCTCAAATCCAATATCAACAACAAGCCTCACAACACATGCAACAATATGTGCCACCTCCACCTTAGCAACCCATCATCCACCATTCAGTTGCCCAAGCCATGTACAATCCCTACCAGTCCATACCTCAAAGCCATCCATATTCCATTGCCCCATCTATCACATACCTACCTCAAGGCACTCTTACATTGGGGGCACCCCAGCCATCACCCATTAATTCAGAATGGGAAGCCATGAAGACAACTTTGAAGAACATCCAGGAGGGAAATGATCCAAAAACCTTCAAGTTTGAGAATGTGTGTCCTTACCCATTTGATAGAGCCATTACCATGACACCATTTCCCAAACACTTTGAGATACCCAAGTTTGACAAATTCAGAGGAAAAGGAGACCCTGTCACCCACATCAAAGAATTCTATATGCACTGCCAAGAAGTGGCATACAGTGACGTCTTCCTCTTGCGCCTCTTTTCGAAAATCTTGGCCGGACCAGCTCTTGAATGGTTTTATAGAATCCCATATGGCACAATTAAAAAATTTGCTGAATTGTCTGAGGCATTTGTAGCCCAATATGCCCATCTTGTTGAAACAGAGCTATCAATAGTTGATCTTGTCCACACCAAGCAAAAAGGTGGAGAAAGCCTTACTGAATACTTGCAAAGATGGCAAACCCTTACCACCCGCATAACCTGCACCTTGCCAGAGTGCCATTTGGTGAAAATGTTTATTGATAATGCCCATCCTAGCTTGGCTCACCACATGACCATGAACTATTTGCAGACCTACAAAGATATCAAAGAGAAAGGAATGATCCTTGAGCAAGGACTCATTAAAGATGGTGTGGTCAAGATTTACAAGGAAGCCAACCAAAATCAAACACATTCAAATGAAAAGTCTAGGTATTGGAACAAAAACAAGCACATTGCAACAGATGGGGTTACTGATATGAGACATGTGAATATTGTTGGTCCTTCCCAAAATCAGTCCAACCCACCGTATCAATCAAACAATCAACAAGCTATCAACTACCAACAACAAAATCACCAAAGCTATCAAAGCCACAATCCAAGACCCAACTTTCAAGGGTCTAACAATCAAGCTAATGCCATCAATGTAGCTGTAGGACTAAAGACCAAGTTCCGACCTGCACCTAGAAATTATACACCCCTTGGTGAGCCATTGGATGTCATTTTTAAGAAATTGACTAAGGAAAACCTCATCAAATTTCCTCCTACCCAGCAAATTGATCCAAACCAATCCAAAGCTGCATGGTACAAAGACAATGAGTACTGCAAATTTCATAGAGTAAAAGGTCACACCACCCTTAGATGCATGAAACTGAAAGATTATGTGCAGGACCTCACTGATCGGAAAGAAATCACCATTGGTGCCCGAACCTCTCCCAATACAGGCTTACAGATCTATCAAAATGCTTTTCCTCCTCACAATAACCAAAATTCTTTAAAAGCACTCATCTAAACCAACAACAACAATACCAAAAACCGCCAACCAAACCAACAACATGGGAAGAAAAATGACCACACTTCATCCTACATAGACTATGGTAGCCTCATCGGTTGTATATCTGAAAAAGAGCCTTCTATCAATGTTATCAATATCCAAGGCCCAAACAATGAGTGTGCAGTCACCACCAGAAGAGCGTGATTGAACATCGCAGCCCCATTAGTCCCATCAGCACTATCAACCCCAGTAGTATCATCAGCTCCTTCCAAAAGCCAATACAATATCTTGGAACACCTCGGGAACATGCTAAGCCAAATCTCCATTTTAGACCTTCTCTGCACTAGTCCTGTGTACAAAAACATCCTTGACAGTGCTCTCATAAAATCTCATGTCCTTTCAGATATCAATGCTACTGATTTTCGTAATCTCGTTGGACATCTATCCTCCTCATGTGCCCTATCATTCAAACCCACCGACATACCCGTGGTCGAGCCAGATCACACCCTTTCGCTTCGCATAGCCTTCATGGTATCCAATTTTTTCGTAAAAAGAGTAATGATAGATAATGGATCAACCCTGAATATTTGCACCCTAAAATTCATAAAACAAGTTGGGTATACTGAGGCAGATATCATCAGTGAGGTTATCACCATCAAAGCTTATGACAACTTGGAAAGAACCACAAAAGGAACTATTTTGCTGCCAATCAAGGTTGGGCCAGTCATCCAAGAAACACTCTGCCATGTTATTGATCTAAACCTACCATTTAACATCCTCCTCGTTCACCCATGGATTCATGCCATGAAAGCCGTTCCATCCACTTACCATCAGTGTGTCAAATTTTTGTATCAAGGCACTGAGGTAATCATCCATGCCGATCCAGAACCCTTTGCTTACTATAATGCAGTTGAAGCTTCATATGCAAACCATTGCCCTAGAATTGATATCGACACAACCATCGCCAACTCATCCCACACTTGTAATGACCCAGAAACCATCCTCGCCTCCACCCTATCTACCATGAAGATCAATAACAAAGGCTGTGGAGAGTATAGTCTGTCAGATGCATTTGCTATTGGGGCACTCCCACTTGATCCACACGCCAATGGATGACTGACATATCACAAAGCTAAGGAGATTCCACCTCCTCGATACAAACAGTTTGGCCCAACAACCTTTGTATCCTCAAAAATCCCTCTTCATGAGGAGCTCACTCCAGATATCAACAATTGGTTACATAAGGATGCACCTCCAAGAAATCAAGCATGCCTTGATCACTTCATCTAGAAGTATCCCCAAGAACATAAGCTCATCACTGACAAATGGAACTATCAAGGTGGTGGTCTAGGACTAGAGGAAAGAGGCATGCAGTGCCCCATCAAAACACACAAGTGGGAAACAAAGTTAGGTCTTGGCTTTGGCATACCCACAACTAGGGGCACCAATACAGACGGTCACGCTTTTTCAAACATTCACCGCGACCTTGTCGAAATCGAAGACATTCTTGAGGAAGTTGAAAAGAGAGCCTATGATGATATCCTAGACCAAATCTTCCTCGGAGACTTTGTTCTCGAAGAACTATCCATCCATTTCATTGACCTACCACTTGCCCATCCACAACTCATAGATTGGGACCAACCAAGCGTCATACACATTGAGGATATCCACAGCCACCCTCCACCAGCCACCCACCCTCGCCTTCTACCCTACTAGCACTTGTTGGTTTCCCATACCTCTACCCTTTATGATATCCTTGGCTAGTTGCCCACTCACCCTCTTGTCCCCCCACACTACCATCTTTTCACCTCCTCCACCATTGGTGAGGCCATTAGACTCATGAGATGCAATAGGGTCATTGATAAGGAAGGTTTTCAAGCAGAGCTCTTCAAGCTTGGTACTCTGATCCTTTGTTCTTATCTTTCGAAACTCTTCAATAGACTGGTTTGCACTGGGTTTCTTGACTCCTGGTCGAGACACGTGATTTAACCCATCTATAACTCCGGGATGGTTTCAAACTCTGACAACTACATGACCATCATGATTGGGCATACCTTTACCAAGCTCTATGCCACAGTCTTGAATACTATCTTGTCTGATTACCTTAATTGGGGGTGACACCATGCTAGAGGATAGGCTAGGTTTCGAATTGACTATCAAACTATGGATCACATCTTGACATTGCGGGTTGCCATTAAGGAGGCTTAGTATCATGCTGCAAAAGTCTATTGTTGTTTTCTAGACTTCTGTAAGGCCTTTGACTCTGTTCCCTGTGGAACTCTCTTCCAAAGGCTCAAAGACATTGGTATTTCAAACATTCTTTTGACAATGATCATGAGATTATATGAGATAATGGTGGGTAGATTTCAAACTCTCGAGGGTTTCTCCGATTCGATTCACAGTACCATTGGGGTGAAGCAAGGCTACCCTTTCTCCCCCACTTAATTCAATAGATACATTGATGAGCTGGAGACCTTCCTCAGGGAGACCTCGCTCCCCGGAGATGGTTACTACTTACACCAGGTACTTATCTCCATTCTCCTCTTTGTTGATGATGTGGTTCTCCTTGCCTCCTCTCCTAAGTGGCTCTAGACACTTATTGACGGATTAAACTCATTCTGTGTTTGTCTTCAGCTCGTTGTGAACTTGGGCAAGACTCGGGTTATGGTCTTTAATGGCTTGAAGATCTCTCATCTTCACTTTACCTATTTAGGATCAAGAGATTGAGATTGTCTCATCATATGCTTATCTTTGGGTTAAGTTCTATGCCCCTAGGTTTAGCATGAGGCCAACTTGCTTGCCTAGGGCTGCCAAGGGATGGGCTTCCTTTCCTTATTGGAGAGACAGTTCTTTTAACATCACTTCTAGGACATCGAGTCCAAGTTATCACTTTTGAACTCTCTAGTTAGGCTGACAATTCTTTACAACTAGGTGGTTTGGGGATCTTCACTTCTGGACTCTGACTAGGCATCAGTTGAGTGGGTCCAGACCCTTCTCCTTTGTTGAATCATTAGATGTCACTAATACACCCCACATAGTATTATCTTGGCTGAGTTTGGGGTCAATTCCTTTAGACTTAGTGCTCAGGGGCTTTGCTAACTTCATGGATGATCGCAACAAATACTCCTACCTTGCCTAGTGCTCATTTATTGATATCGCCAGCTCGGATTTGAGACACAAAGCTCATGGTTGGTATGCCCAAACCATCACCTTAGCTCGATAGGGATTGATATTGATCGTCTCCCTCCTTACCATTTCTCATTGGATTCTCCCGCTCATCTGCTACCCTCAAAGGGTGAGTTGAATGGGCATGTTAGACTCGACATTTATAGATTATACACGACCACAACCTGGGTTAACCCACACGGGGGTTTGTGCCCATGGCTGGCCTCCTTCTTGGAGCATTTTCTTGAGATCCATGAGGGGATTATTGTGCACCCTTTCTACTTGAGCCTACATTGAAGCCATGCCCTTTATATCTCCCTAGGGTCCTTCAAAGTGGGTTCACACAGGTTGTGTTTCTAGACCAATCACCACTTGGTCAGAGATGACCATATTTGTTGCCTTTGTAGTCTATCTAAGATGGAGACCGAGATCCATTTCATCTTTAGATGTCCCCTCTATTATGAGATCAAAGGTAGGTTTTATTGCCTATTCAGAGACTGCAAATCTCTATCGACCTTCTTTAGCTACCTCGACCATTAGTGTTTAGCCCTCTACCTTCATGAGACTTCACAATGCCATGACCACACTTTACAGCTCATTCCTAGAGTTAGGCCTCAGATCAGCTCATCACTGGCTTCTTCCCCACCTTGTCACCCTCCAAAGGTAGGAAGCGACCACTGGATACATTTGCATCAGGACACACCAAATATGTTCAATCAAGGCACAAATTCATCAGGCAATGACATTCTACTACCAAGACTACTCAAATTCAGACTCAGGCTCCTGGTCTCCTAGATCTTATCCCCCAGTGATGGATTTCTTTGTATCAAGAAAGGATGTCTAGTACTCCTCTCGTCTGTTCATTCTCGTTTCCTCTCTTTGTTTTTTTTTGTTGCTCATCCTTTTTCAGACACCATTTGGTGCTCCCACTGAGTTGCTTTTTTGCCCCATTGTATCTTCTAGTCCCTTAGACCCTTTGTTGGTTTTTTTTTTGAAAATTAATATCATTATCTTATCTTGTTTCTCCATGGGTCGATGCCCTTGTTTTGGCTGCTTCTAATATAAGAAAACAAAACATGGGTGTTGGCTTTTACAAAGACATACCAAAAAGGCCATTTACAACAAGGTAAAAATAAAACCATTAACAACGCACTAGTAGAACAGTTAGTAACCCACTTTAAGAGTGGGTAGATAACTCACCTATGGTGTTTGGAGGATGACGAGAGACTATCAAACAATTTTTCCTATGCCTATATGCAATCGATCATAAGGCTCTCCACTATGGGAGGGATCAAGTGGTGGAACTCTCTGAGACTATTAGCATAAGGGGAAAAGGGTTGTCAAGGTTGTACATAAAAAATCAAAGGTTGGAGCAAACCAGGAGTAGTAGTCAAAGAAGGGTCCACACAGCCAAAAGAGGCCACACTAATAATAGGGAATGGAGTTGGTCCACTACATTTGAGGAGGCCAAATCAGTAGTAGGAGAATCATCATGAGGGGAGTCATTGTTAGCTTGTGAAAAATTATTAGAAGAAAAGTCATAAGTGAGGACAATAAAATGATTTCAAATAATGTCCTTACATTAAGTGGCAATGCATTTATGATGTGAGAGAGGACAATCTATTACCAAATGACTAATAAACACTACCAACATCAAAAGAAAAGGCCCTCATAATTCAATGATTATGTCTATGACCTATAGCCAACCATGAGAACCACATCAACTAGAAGATGTGTGGAAATTTTGATGTCAACCAAGATGTAAGAAAATTTCAAGGGACCCATAACAAATGTGGTATTATCCACCTTTAAGAAATGATCGATAGAGTTGTCAAAGGCCTCAAACCAAGAATTCTCCCAAAATTTAAGTAGAGATTGGGAAGGTGAACCCACATTGGACACACACTAAGTGGTCCATGAGAGGGTTAAACATGATTCTCTAGGGTTAGGCCAAAGGAGATTGAGTCCCCCAAGCCCACAATTTTCTCATCACCAGATCTCGATCATTAGAAGAAAATAGAAAATAAAAAGCCCCTTTATACAAGAGGAGAGCTTAATATTACAAGAGACTAATAATATCCAAGAATCTACCACCCAACAATGAAGTTCTAGAAGAGAAGACCAACAAATAGCGAATCTACAAACCAATCCACAACTTTGGTAGAAGTGCACATTATCCACCATATTTAGGCGACTCATCACCAGAGGGGAGGATTTGGTATTGGAAAGAGGTTGAGATTTCTCCCTTTGATATTATTATAAATATTAATTAAAATAGTCTAATAATATAAATAAGAAATTAGAATTTAGTTTTTCTATTTTTAAGAGTAATTTACATTTTTAAAACTATATTATTAATACATAGAAGAAATGCATGCAAAATTAAAATTAGTAGTAATTTATTATCTTGAAATTTTTGTGAGACATACATATATTGTAGGAATCTATAGCTCCCTATAAATTTTAGTGCATCAAGTAAACACTTTACATGATTGATGACACTAGCATTGGTGCTAGAGTGACACTCTTTAGAACTACACAAGTTGGAGACAGACTAGACCTTGTGGCCCTATACCTACTACAAGAAGCTCTCACCAATTGCCCCACATTCCCACCCCATATTATTAACTATTTTACAAGTCGATGGATTTTTTTTCTATTTAAATTTGTATGATGTATCTTCTAAGGTTAAAAATTGGAATTCAAGAGCACATACTCAATGTTATATGAGATAATAGACATTAACAAACAATCCATGTACAAAGAGAGGAAGTAATAAAATTTGAATGAGCAATTTTTTAATAAAGAGAGCATCATTGAAATTATATGATAAAACAAGAAATACAAATGGATAATGCACATCCAAAGGAAGTAAGAAATCATTGGAATTAATATGGAAAAGAATGACATTGGATCACAATGCATTCCCTTCACCCTTTAAGAGAGTTTGAGAAAACCCATGTATCCAAGTTTCGTTGTCGCAAGTTTGCTACAATGGACCATTTTTTTGTTTATTTGGTTGTACTGGAGTACACTTCATCTTCTCTTGAACTCATCATCACCCCATTTGCAAAGGTTGAAAATGTGACTTCTTTAACCTTGCCTCAAGTTGAGTAGCTTGCATTCTTTTAGGTATGCACGTTTGAATTTCTTGAGGAAATTCTCGATTTCATGATGATCTTCACATGATCCCTTACACTTGCCTTGGTTGAGAAGAATTTCAAAGCGAATTGGTGAGGCATTTGGGGTTTCTATAGAACATCCCACTACAATCTTGACCTTGCAACCTATATGGTCAAGACTAGGAGGTGATGACCCATTGGCAAACAATTTGTGAGACGGTTCCTACGTCTACATCTATAGATCAAAATGTGCCTATTTGTGTTCTTTTGTGCTTGTGTTTTAATGTTGTGCCCCTTTATAGGACTCAAGTTATTCTATTGTTTTTTTGGAGATAATGATATGTTGCAAGCTTCCTTTAATTTTGGTCATGTTCTCCTATTTTCATATATTGAATTTTGACATTGTAGGGATGATGCAAAACATTAGGGACGTTTAGGCCTTCTTCCATGCTTACCTAAATTTTGTTTCTTCATCTTCATGTGCTCTTCTTTAGATTTGAAGACTTTGATACTGATGAAAACCCATATTTAGTCATGTATCAATTTTTTTTACTTTTATGGATTTCAAAGATAAATAATAAAATTTTGCTATGTTTGCTTGATGGTCTTGATATTGTGGATATCACATGTTACTTATTGCGGGGTGATATTTCATAGAAACATGTTCTTATGTTGGTAGTCCGCAATATCTCTTTTCTCTTTAGAAAGCATCATGTTCTCCTTTGTGCAACAAAATCTACTCTAAAGGGGTTTGTTATACCTCCTTGTCTACATCACAAATTTTGTTTTTAAAGTCTAGTGTTTCAAATCTATTGGTATAGGTTATTGGGGGTCAATCAACCTATCAATTTTTTTTCCCTATCATAAGACCATCCAACTTTTCTATGCATACCACTGTATTTCCCCCCCTATCATACGACCATTAATATTTACTACCAATATAGTACTATCAAAATTTCTTGCCCTATTAAACAATTATCTAGCCTTTTCTACTTATACTAACATAATTAATGTCACTAAATCAAACATCTATCTTGCCTTAGCTAGTCATGTTAGCAAAACTTAAATTGCCCCATCATACAACTTTTTTAGCATAGTACAATTTGTTACCCATACTAACATGCCATTAGTGATCTCTATAACATTATTATGTTTCTCTTTTACCTATTATGCTTGTTTGCAACTTGATGCTAGATGTGATCTTGCAACTTCTTTGGGTTTTCCATGGGGGAAACTCCATGTGGAAAAAATATTCTCAGGTAAGATCTCTCTACTTTAGCTTGCATCTTAAACAATGAAATTATTGCTAGAGTGAAGAAAAAATGTAATGTCTTAAATTAAATTACATGTAATTCCTCATTACAAGATGCCTATACCTTAGCCAAAAAATCAAATTCATATAAGCCTAAATATTCATCCATTTTCTTGTCATCTTTCCTATCTAAACTCTTGACACCCAACTTATTTGGTTTAATACATTTGCATGCCATAGAGACATGCACATGACACACAATAATTTTGTGAATTTGCAAATGTATAGGTGGCAGTTGGGATGTGATTGCTATCTCTAGAGTGCAACATCTCTTCTAACCACCCACCATTGTCAAGTTTCACTAGGCCCACTTAAAACTCCTATTTTATCATCATTTGGTCTTCTTCATGCTCTCTTGACACTCTTTCAACCTCTTTTTTCACTTTTGTCTCTCTTCTTGGTGATTTTTGATAACCCTCTTTATTGTCTTGGACAACTCTCACATTGTTTTGGCACTCATGTTACAACTCTACCATCTTTGCCACTGTCTCACCTTCATTCTATCAAGTTGCAACTTCATAGCTTTGAAGGATATCTCACCCTTCTCACCTCACCTCATTTTGGATGAGCATATCATAGTATTTTAATTAAATTCATGTCACTTTAGTGTCATATATAATCTATCATCTATTAGTTATCTGTCACTAGATTAATTTATCCATTATCTAGATGATGTGCATGTGGAAACACCAAAATAGAGACTTGACTAAGGTAGTTCTCCAAACAACTCCAATATTTTCTCCTTTTTTGTGTGTGGATTTCGGAGGAAGAAGTGAACGGTCTTGGGATTCTCTACCTTCATTTTGTAAGATTCTTTTTCTTTCACTTTCCCTTGTTATAGGTAACTTTGTGGCTTAGTTGTACTCTTTTTTTTCCATCATTAATCATTTCATGTTTAGTTCATTATTTGTGTTGTACTATTTTGTCTTAGTTTTGTACCTTGTTTGTAAAATATGTATGTGTGTTATGTTGTTGTTATATATTGACATTGTTGTTTGAGACACATTGACATCCAAGACAATGAGCTCATGTAGCCAAGTAGTTGGAGGATGATTGTATCTTCTAGTTTCAGTAGTTATAATATTTATATTTGTTAGTATAGTCAAGTTTGTTGATCTCTAAGCCTATGTTGTCTATTAGTGTCCAAACACTTAGTTATTTACTAGGAAAGATTACATTATCATCACTATGACCAAGTTATCTAGTAAAACCCAAGTATACAAAGCTCATATCGAGCAAGTCAGTGATTGCCAAGTATTCAGTTGAGACAAAGCACATGTATGAGCCGAGAAATACAATTAGAATTGAGTACAATGATAAGTTAATGGTTGTCAAGAAAACATGTATATAGAAGCCGAGTGCCAAAATGAATGACTCACTATGATTGAGTGTTAGAACATTTAGATGTTGAGCAGTTCAGTTTTGACATATCAGTTTGTAATGGCACAAACACATGTGTAAATCATTTTGGCTGACTTCTATATGACATTTAATAATTGTAGAGCTAGCTAAGATTACAATTATGTGCATTACATAAGGTAATGATCCCAAGGAGTGAAAATCAACTAATTAGATGGAAATAACATAAGGAGATGATTGTAAACCATTTTCTAGAACATTCAGAGAGCATCTATTTAAAGAGGATTCTAACCCTAGAATTAGTGTGAAAGCATGCATGAATGCACAAGTATAGGGGTGAATAAAGGAAAGAACAAAGAAGAAAGGCGAAGTCTGGAATCAGTTCAGATGAGGGCAATCAGAAGCATTGAACAGAGATATCAGATTAGTAGATCATAGTAGAGATATTACAAAGAGAAGACCCAAAACCAACTTACTAAGAAAACTAAGGGTCAGGTACTGAATCAGTTCCAGTTAATTGAATCAAGGTAAATATCTTAACAGAGTGATTTTAACATATCTATGTAAACTCTAACAGAGTCCTTACTTTGTTGTAAGTGTAAAATCCTTTGACAAGGTGAGACCTAACAATCTCTAAATCTTTTAACAGGTAATACCCCTCACAGGGTAGATCATATTTTATGGTCAAACATTGTAACCCTAATAGGTTAACTTTATTGTTGCAAGAAAAAAGATTTGTGGGTTTCGTTCCCACCCCAGTTTTACCTTAGCATTGAAGTGTTTCTAGGTTACCAAATCATTGTGTTATGTGTTGAAGTTTTCATGGATGATTATGTTTTAGCAGTACAGTTTTATGTTTTTTAGTTGAGATATGAGATGTATTAGGTGTGAAATTAGTAATTTCTAAGATTAATTTAATTTAAATACAATGTCAATTGTATTTATCATCTTGGGCACCAATAATATTCAAATCAAAAGATTAAGTCTTCCTAGGGAAAAAATTGATATAAGATGCAGAGAAATAGTTGGCTTAACATATATTATGTGTTAAGTCTTTAGATGGATTTAAAATACTGCCACCATTTTTAAACAATCATCACAAAAAAAGAAAAATAGGGAAGCAACCCTTTGAAAGGAAAGTTGAGGACCAAATCTTTGGAAATGTAATCATTCCATGTAATTTTACATTATTAGCTATAATTTCTCATTAAAGTCTTATTATCTCTTAAATATCATTAAGATCATATTTCTAGGAAAATATGAAATACAAAATATTGATTAGTTTTTTGAAAAAAAGAAATGATCCAATACTATTTAACAAATGAGATCTCTACTAGACATTTTAATAAAAATGATAAAATTTCTTATTTACAAAAGATAATAATTCTATATACAAATACACAAAAATATGCCAAATTAACATTTTCATGTACTTTGCAACTTCCAAATTCCTGCGCTTTTTCTTGGTCCATTCATGGTGACCTCCTCAGGGGGATCCCTCCTCTCCATTTCCTGACCCCCTGTGAATAAGATTTTGTCTATTGAGGCACATTGGGGGGAAGGCCCTTGTCTTGAAGTAGGGAAATTTCTTGGAATTTCTACATAGTCTACATCTTATGTCGGTAATAGAGAGGCCTAGACCACCGATAATAGTCATGGTTCCTCTTCCATTTCCGCCCCCCCCCGCCCCCCCCCCCCCCCAGTATGATTAGAAAGGGGATCTCATTGGAATGCATGATAATTCTATCTTCTCCCTTGTTTCTTTCCTTCTCGAGGTCTCTTACACTAAGGCGGGTACTAAACTTGGCCTCCCAGATGTTTGTGATGGATAATATTATTTCAACAATACATTTTTCCTTGGTTGGGTGGTTCTTTTCCTTCAGATCATCCATTGATGTGGTCTACAAGTGTGTTGTTGACAGATAAAAACTTAAAGGTAGTTTGACTATCTCTACTATGTTAGGAGGCCTCTTCTTATTCAAGTTCACAACTAAAGAGGACCTTGTTTTTGTTATTTTAGGTTCTTTGGTTCTTGGAAAGAGAATCCTTTCCTTGGACAAGTGAAAACTGGGGTTTGACCCCATGACAAAACTAAATAAGATGGCTTTGGTTTGGGTTTGACTTATTGGTCTTCCATTAGGATTTTAAGATGGGAAAATATTCTAATGGATTAGAGAACCCTCCGGGAAATATTTTACCATAGACACCATCTCCCTCCCTAAATTGAGGTTAGTCTTTTCTCATTTTCTTATCAACAAATCTATCCCTAACTTTATATCTCTTGATCTGAATGGGGAAAATGGACTCAAGCCATTGTTTATTAGAATGCTCCCCTCTATTTTCAAACATGGTCCATGTTCTAGAATCTCCTATTAAAATCCATCTCCGTCACCCTCTTACAAAGACAAAGAGGAAAAGGAGAATTGGAAAACTCAAAAAATTAAACTAAGAATTAAGAGGATTAAGTAGATGAGGGTTCAGAAAATGGAATAGGTAGATTGTTTGAGAGATAGGCAATATTGAAAGTGACAACCAAGGATATTGCTAATGGAAGGCAATCTACCCTTGATTCAACGTTGCATTATGGAAGATATAGTCCCTCTCTTAGAATGTGAGAGGTCTTAATATCCTCCCAAAATAATAATTCTTAAAATAATGTACTATTGACCTGAACCTTGATATCCTCCTGATACAAGAAGTCAATATAACTTACTAAATTTTCTCTTTAGTTTCTCCTACAATTTGGTTATGGGCTCACTTTTATTACAATGAAGCGAATGGTGCCTAAGGTGGTATTTATAGTATGTGAAATCTCACTAGGATTGATGGGAATATGTTGGATCAATTTTCACTCCTTCCTTGCACTCTCATTCAAAATGAATAATCTATCATGATTGTTATTCAACATTTATGCTTCTAATTCTAGAGGTGGAATAAGTTCTCTTTGTGAAGAACTTTAGTCCATATGCATGGATGATAAAAATCCCATATTATGATGGTGAGAAACTTTAATAACCCCCTTTTCCCTTTATATAAGTTGGGTGGATTGGATGACTACACTAACAATGTGGATGACTTCTCTAACTTCATCTATAGTTATGTCTTCTGGACTTGGAGTTGAAAGGCCACCCTTTTACCTAGTCTAACAATAGGAAGGGAAGTCATGTGATTCAAGCTTGTCTAGAGAAAGTTCTTGTATTTTTTTGGTTTGGACCTTATTCATAATGCTTCTCTATCTTCACTTTCGAGAATGATTTCTAATAATAATCACATTCTATTGCATTAGACTCAGATATCCTCTATGGGCTCACACCCCTTCTATTTGAACATTATGTGGTTCCATAACCCTAAATTTTGAGTCCATATTATTAATTGGTAGAACACCTCCTTTTAGGGCTCTATTATGGAGAAGGTCTCCACCAAGCTGAATCTCATCATGGAGGAACCTAAAGGTTGATTGAAATATTCTATTGGTGATATCTTCAATCAAATACAAGAAATTGAGGGAAAATCACTTCCATTCAGGATGCTATAGCTTAGAGGGACCTCTCTCATGGTGTTTACATTGAGGAAAAAATGGAAGGATAATACCAAAAAGGAGGAGGTTTATTGGAAACAAAGATCAAGGGTCACCTAGCTAAAATAAGGGGATCTCAATATGGTCTTCTTTCATAGAAAAACCAACAATCATAGGAAAAGAAACACTATATATCCCTACTCTCACTTGATAATCAACTAATTATTAACAAAGCTAAAATTAGTGATCTAGTTATCAACCACTTCAAGATAATATTTGAGGAACAAGGGATAAAATATCCCACTATTATAAAAAATCTTCTTAACCATATCCCCTTTATGATCAATAGAGCTAGAAACAATCAACTTGTGGTAGTTGTCTTAGAGGAGGAAGAGAGAAAAGTCTTTTCTTAAAATGTTGATGAATCCCTTGGGTTAGATGGATTTCCCCCATATATCTTCCAAGATTTCAGGGATATTGTTTTCTTGATCAACATAGTCAGGGCTTCTAGATATTTTTATTGAATTGGAAAACCATTGAAGAAGATGAACACAACTTTCATTTCTCTTGTTCATAAATTTGCCGAACCTAAGACAATGAATAGCTTTTTCCCTATCAATTTGTTCAACACTATATATAAGATCTTCTCTAAGGTCACGATGAACAAAATCAAACCTCTTCTTGAGAAATGTATTAGTGACAACCAAAAGGGGTTTGTCTCATATAAGAAGATTCTCAATGCTTCTATTGTCACTCATGAAATAATCCATTCTATGGATGAAAGTCAAAACCAAGGTTTGGCTCTCAATTTATATCTCTAAGGCTTAAAATATAGTAAATTTGGATTTCCTTTCCAAATTGATAGTCTTTGTGCATTACATTATCTAATTTAACTAGATATAGAAATCCTCTTAGAAATTTCATAATACTCAATTTATTCAGAGTATCAGAGTTAGCATGAAAAAAACCATTAATACCAAAACCAACTATCTTCAACCTTAGAAATCATATAGCTTCTAATAGTAGTGTTAAGATGAAACAATTTATCTTTGTTCAATTTATTAGGAGCAATCAAATCTCCTAATTTACCAAGAATCTTTCTTACACCTTTGTTGCATTCTAATATACATCATTTTTTATTCAACTATGTAACACCTAACTAATCATATTTCAATCCTTCATCCCAATAGACATCATCAGAACTTGTTTTACTATTTAATGTAATAGAACCTTTACCTTTCACCAAATAGGGAGCATCATTACCAAAGCTTACCTATCCTCCATCACATTCTCCCATTTTAATAAAATTTCTTGTATTGTCGGTCATATGATGAGAGAAACCACTGCAAGTAATCTGGTATCCATTATGATTCGTACTAGAAATAATTGAATTTTTACCATATGTAGATGGTTGCTCCTTCACTACAACAAACACAATTTCATTTTCATCTTTGACATAAGACTATTTGTTAGTGACTCCCTCCTCAACCATAAAATATGCCTTCTTCACATCTTTGTACCCCTTAGTTTGTCACTTTTTTCTTTGTCAGGTTATCTAGAAGCAATATGATTAATCTTTCTACATGATAAACACTTCAAGGACAATTTACCTTTGTACATACCAACTCTTTTTGGAAGCCTCTTAGCTAGTACTTCCATTTCTTCCTATTCCATTAGTTCATTTATGATGGAATTATAGTCATTAGAGTAAAATGCTAGGTTACAAAAACTAATGAGATATTCCCTTTCTTTGTTGGAGGAAGAGTCAAGGAAGACATAAGTGTAACTTATACCTTAGGCATACTATTGTCAAAATTTCTTAACTCAAATGTAGATATTGAATTCCCTATCAAACAATCAAGTATAGAAAATCTTGTCCCTAATGATCTTAGTTATTGAATATCTAAAACCCTAATAGCACATCGAGGTAATAAAGTTCCCAAAATCTTGCTTACCACATCTTCTTCTTCAAGAGTACCTCCAACTCATCTAATATAAGTAACCAAATCTTTGACCATTTGATATTATTACTCAATGTTCTCATTTTCCATTATCCTCATGTCATCAAATTTTCCTTTCAAGATATCTACCTTTGCATTCTACATATGTGAATCACCAAGATAGAAAGTCTTCAATGTTTCCCACATTTCATTAGCAATTTCTAGATCTTGGACATTAATGAATTCTACATAAGAAAGAGTACATGAAATGGCTTCCATAGTAGTTGTATGCTCTTGCTGTATACACAACTAATCTACACTAAGAGTTTTTATAGGGACAACATATCTTGTAACCACATGATTCCAATATTGTCCACCCATTGCTTTGGGATAGACTTTCATTCTTCCACACTATATTAGGTAGTTCTCCCTTGTGAACTTAGGACCTTCCTTTCACATAATCTTGGTTCTTTACCTCAAACTATTAATCTTTACCTCCATAGAAGACCTAGGCTCTGATACCAATTATTATTCCTAAGGGATGAGACTTTTGAGAGATGGTGTGAATCAGTAATGAATCAATTATGCAAAATTTTAACCACTTAAACCCTCATCACAACATAAGTTTAATAATAAAAAATAAAATAAAACACATCCACAAAATAATGCAACAATTAACATATATATATTTGGGTCCCCTTTAAACCCAACTTGGTTAAGGACCACAATTGGAATTAGTACCCGCTAGTTGTGCACTCTTCTGAAGTATGCCCTTTTAGGATCTTAACCCTAATAGGAGTTACAAAGATATTGTTAAGTGCTACCCAATCAAGGGATTTACCTCTAGGCCCTAGTAAGAGCTTTACCTTATTAAGATTATTCTTGTTAGAGAACTTAAAACACTAGTGAAAATGTCACCCTATTATAGGATTTAAAATAAAGTCCCTAGTAGGATCCACCTAGTTAAAGGATTTACTGTTGTATCTATTAGGGAACAAAAAATAAAATTATCTATAGATTAGCACCTCTTCTTATTGATTAGATATTTTATAGCACACATAAACACTTTACTTCATTCCACACTAACCTATGGATTGATAGTAGCTTCACACTTCAAGCACACCACAATCAATACACAATTATTTTTCCTTCATCAATTTAATAACATTCTATGAAATCCTAAACATTTCATTGTCTTAAAATTTCCCTAACACTTTTTTCTTTTATCTTCAAATGCATCAATCACACACCAAACTCCAAAACACACATCTTGATGCACACAATGAATTTCCTATACTTTAAAATCATCTTATAATTGATATCACATTCAAATTCATGAAGAACAATCAAACATGTTTTGATCAAACATCTCCTTCTAGAATCTTCATGACATGCTTGCATCAATCCTTATAATGCTTGATCATTAGACACAATCATTTAGATGTGTCATCGCATCATGTCCAACTCAACTTAGTTCACTAACTCATCGATGTTGATCACTAATCTTCAATTTAATGTCAACTACTCAAGAACACAAATAGTTCATCTAGAAACTATGTTAGTCTTCACAACACTTGCTTGCTGATCATCCAAATGAGTTGCAATCGTAACCACAAAATCTACAATCCATGTTCTTCTTACTTTTGGGACTGGTCCACTTAACTCTTCATAGATTTGAAGAAACAATAAAATTACTTACTATCTATCACTAATTGTTCTAATAGTTTCACTTTCTACCTTCTACCAATCATAACTTACTCAATATTTCATATTAATAGTGGTAGTCATATATTTGATTGGCTAAGCTACCCCTAAGTCTCCCATAAGGATAGAAACAACTAACACTCACTAAAACACCTCATTAGTCACATTCATGCTTAGAAACCTACTAAGAACACTAGGTCATTACATTGACATCAATGAAAACATAATTATTGATCATCATGCAGCCAAATCTATAGTATAAAAATTCCATTGATCTTTTATCAACACTGCATTAGTTATGCCAACAACAAAGTGTGCCCAGGTCCAATTTTGTAGCTTGGAGCATGTCCATGAGTAGCCCAATATATGTGGCACAAGAGAATATCAAAAATAATAAATAATCTTGGAATTCTAAAGAGTCTAAGTGGTGTATCTAGGATATCCTTAGGTATTTTGGTCCAATGGACTATTTAGTTGTAATAAGGCACATCTGACCTCTTTTCCATGTTGTAGCACATATAAACCCATGGCCAAAGTTGGTAAAAGGGAAAATTTTGATGTTTTTAGAAGTACTAGGTAATTTTTAGTTTATTTTGACCTTATTGAGGTATTGGAACAAACTTAAGGGAACTAGGAGTGCAACTATGCAAAATTTGTAAAAGTTGTCTCACAACTTTTTGAGAAACTTGCTAATCATGTGTATTTTGGCTTTCTAGACCCACCAAAACTTAAAAAAATTTAGAATTAAGTTGGGATATTTGGTTTTTATTTATTTAACCCCATTTGAATCAAATTAAAATGGTATGGTGAATTGGATGAAGTTTTTGTGCAATGAAGTTGATAAGAAGATTAGTTTTCTTGCAAATTTTCTCTGTTTTTGGTACTGTGACATCTCATGGATTTGATTTTTCTTGGATCTTGTTTGGAATTGTTTTTTTGTTTGTTATGACCCCAAAATATGTGGTTTCACATTTTTTTGGGTTTTAATAGACAACAAAACAAGATAGTGATGTGTAGAGCCCAAATCATTGCAAACTAGTTTGAATTGGGCCTTCTCCTAGATTTTCTAAAATAAATGCTCACACACACACACACACACACACACAAAAACACACACACACACACACACACACACACACACAAAACACACACACACACACACACACACACACACACACACACACACACACACACACACACACACACACACACACACACACACACACACACACACACACACACACACACACACACACACACACACACACACACACACACACACACACACACACACACACACACACGCATGCGTGCACACACACACACATGCACATGCACGCGCGTGCACAGAGAGAGAGAGAGAGAGAGAGAGAGAGAGAGAGAGAGAGAGAGAGAGAGAGAGAGAGAGAGAGAGAGAGAGAGAGAGAGAGAGAGTACTATTGTATATTATATTGTATATCAAATGCCTCTATATCAATTTCTAGCTTTTAGAATTTTACAAGTCAATGTACTTTTCTTTCTCAAAAGGATTTTTTAGGGAGGCTTTTTTATTGAATATTTGCACCAAGCCATAGTTGAACATCTCCATGTGACCCATTTGTGACAGAGTAAGAAACCTTGGAGAGTAGAGTTTAGGGGTGGTTCGAAGCATTCCTAAGTCATTTCCCCATTAGATTTGATCCATTTCAAAGAAATTTAAAAATATAACCTTGAATTATGTCTAATTAGCCCTATGTAGCCCTCATAAGGTTTGGTATACTAGATAAAGGGTTAGGACCTAAAACAAGCATAATTTCTTGTATTTTCTAAAAGAGTATCTAAATCTATGATGCAAGAACATCCTAGGTATAAGAACAATCTTACATTGCCCAAAAATATTTCCCTTATATTTCTTGAATAAGGGTAATCTCAATGTAGAGTTGTTTTTGAAGGCTTGCTACTTAGTAAGTCAATCATATGTACTCATAATATCCTAATTTCATAGGTGGAAGTTCATCTTGGATATATTAGCCTACTAGTTAAGGTTCAGTGTCATATCATGAGTATTCATGAAGTTATTGCATATTTTTGTTGTGTAATTTTGGTAGAAACACTTCAAGCTCAATTTTGAAGGCCTTAGCAACCCCAAATGGGTTGACTGGAGCTTGCACAAGTTTGGCCTTGTAGATCAAAAGAGTCTGCATATTGTATTTCAAAATTCTATAATTCTACATTTGTGACAATAATAAGAAGACCATATTTTGTTCTCATAAATTGATGTTATTTCTTTGTTTCTATTATGTGTTTTTAAAATTAATGGGAGCACTCTTCATCAAGTGATATCAGAGTAAGAGTTACCGAGAGTGTAAATAGGTCACCGATTGTGAGGCAGTTTTCACCAAGATGATGGTTTTGGTTGAGTGTGTAGAAAGATGATGATTGTGAAACATTTTATACTAGGGTTTGATAAAAAGTGCAAAAAATTCCTCAAAAAAGAGAGTGTAGTGAAAAATTTGCAGGTGTTACATTTGAGGATTTTAGAGCTATTCATAGACATATGCAATCATTGGAAGAACAAATGTGCATAGGAATAATTATTGGTATAAGAGATAAAAGTGAGGATGAAGGAGAAGAAGAAGAGGTAGTTCTAAACCTAGAAGAATAGAGGATTTTTAGGGCCATCTCCAACATTGGAAAACTACCTAATTTTGAGGTTCCCACATTTTTGGGAAATCTTAACCCAAAGGAGTTGATCAATTGGACAAATGAATTCGATGGATACTTTAAGTATGAAGATATTGAGGATCCAGATAGTGTAAAGTTTGCAAAGGCCAAACTGAAGGGTTATGTGAAGATCTGGTGGCATGAGATTCAATTAGAGACATAAAAGAAGAGGGAAGGAAAAAATCACAAGATGGGATAGGATGATAGCTAAATTAAAGTGACAATTCATTCTTGTCGATTATGAAATTGATCTATTGAAGAAAACAAAAGGGTTGAAGAAATCAAGAAGATCTATTCATGAGTATACCGAGGACTTCTTCCAAGTTCTCATCAAAATAGGCCATACAAAAGCTGAAAAAGGAGAAGATTGCCTATTACCTTAATGGGTTGAGGTGAATTATTAAAGAGGAATTCATTCTAGTCCAAATGAATAATACTGAAGAAACATATCAATTTTCCCTAAGAGTTGAGGAAAAGATGAACAAGAAGTTTGATAACAAGAATAACAAAAGAGGTCATGGTGGAATATTTGGAGGACGGTCTTATGAAGGCCAAAAAAATGATCAAAAGAAGGATGAGGCTAGCAGTAGTAGTTAGAGCTAGAGGGGAAATAATTCCAATCATTTCCATGGTCAAGCTAATAGAGATTAGAGAGGAAGAGGAAGAGGGAAAGGATCTAGTAGAGGAGGTTTCTATGGAATATGTTTTCACTATGGAGAAGAGAAGCATAAATAATTTGAGTGTCTCTAGCACCAAAGAAGTACACATAGGAGAAACAATGGTCATACCAGAGTTGCACATGTTGCTGAAGATGCCAAATCATGACATTGTGAAGATATTGAAAGAGGAGGAGTATTAGTTAACAAAAGAGTCCCACTAAGTGGTGAGAATGAACCCGATCAAAGGAGGAGCCTATTTCACACAAGATAAAAATGTGAAGATAAGTGTTGTGATGTGATCATTGATGGTGGAAGTACTACCAATATAGTGTCAGAAAAAATGGTCACAAAGTTAAAGTTCAAGAGGTAAAAACACCTTCATCCATACCATATTGCCTAGGTGCAGGATGACCACAAAGTCATGGTCAGTGAATAATGCCTAGTGATGTTCAAGATTGGAAGTTACTAGGATGAGGTGCTTTTAAATATCATACCTATGGACAAATGTCATATGTTGTTGGGAAGGCCATGCCAGTTTGATAGGAATGTTGTAATGATGGACAAGCAAATAAATACACTTTGACAATGGATGGAGAAAAACATAAGTTGAAGCCATTGAAGGATACATATGAAAATACATGTAGTGCTTCTAGAGTGTGTTTTATTGATGGAAAGAAGTTCTTAGAGGGTACGAGGAGTGAGCATATGTGTAATTCTATAATTCCAAAAGATGATAAAGAAGTAGAAGAGGTATTGGTAGAATTTGCAATTTTTTTGGAAGAGTTTCTAGATATTAAATCTGATAATGTACTTGATGGATTACCACTAGTAAGGAAGATTACTCATTATACGAACTTAATTCTAGGAGTCACTTTTCCAAATAAGGAAACACATAGAATGCCACCAACAAAAAGTGAGGAGTTGAAAAGATAAGTGCATGTGTTATTGCAGAAGGGGTTGATTCGAGAGAGTGTAAGTCTATGCATTTTAATAGAAGTATTAACAAAAAAGAAGCATGGAGAGTGGGGGATGTGCAAATATTCATGAGCTATCAACAAGATCACATTTAAGTATAGGATTCCATTGCCGTAGATGGATGATATTATTGATTGCTTGAGAAGAGCTTTGTATTTCACAAAGATATATTTGAGTGGGTACCATCATATTCATATTATACAAGGAGATGAATGAAAGACTTCCTTCAAGATATGGGAAGGATTTTACGAGTGGTTAGTCATGCCTTTTGAGTTAACCAATGCATCAAGCACTTTCATGCTTCTCATGAATGAGGTATTGAAGAAGTTTCTAGGTAATTTTTTAAATTTATCATCTAGATGATATTTTGATCTTTAGTAAAACATTGGAGGAGCATTTGATGCACATTCGTAAGGTGTTTGATAAGTTGAGGGAAGAAATTTTTCTGATAAGTATGAACAAATATGGTTTTGTGAAGAAGGATTTTGAGTACTTTGGATTTGTAGTTTTGAAAGGAGGTCTAAAAATGGACCTTGAGAAAGTGAAAACTATCCTTGAATGGATTACACCAAGGAGTGAGGTAAGAACTTTTCTTGGACTGGCTAGTTTTAACAAAAAGTTTATCAGAGGATTTAATAGTATTTCTGGACCCTTGAATGAAATGATGAGATGGGATAGGAAAGAATTTAAATGGACCATAGAAGAAGATAAGAGTTTTAATTTGTTAAACAAAAAGTTAGGAAGCAACATGTTCTAGCACTTCCATATTTTAACAAGGCATTTTAAGTAGATTGTTATATTAGTGGTACTACAATAGGAGTTGTTTTGAGTCAAGAAGGTAGACATATTTATTATTTTAGTGAGAAGTTGAATGATGCCAAAAGAAAATATTTTGTTTATGATCAGGAATTTTATGCAATAGTTTAGGCATTGAAATAGTTAAGACACTATCTTTTTCCTAAGGAATTTATTTTGTATACTGGTCATCAAAAGCTTTACAATATTTGAATAGTCAAGAAAAATTGAACCAAAGGCCTTTGAAATAGATTGATTTTTTTAGAGTTATATATTTATTTTGGAACACATTAGTGGGAAGTTTAAGAAAGTTGCACATGCTCTTAGTAGGAGACAACTTTTCTTGATAGAGATGCAAATTGAGGTGGTTGGGTTCAAGGAACTCAAGAATTTGTATCAGAAGGATCATGATTTTGGTGAAGCTTGGAAAAAATGGACAAAACCTATTACACTTGAAAGAAAAAAATGGCTAGATTTTATAGTCCAAGTTGGTATGTTGTTCAAAGGAATCCAATTGTGCATTCCTAGAAGTTATATGAGATAGAATCTCATCAATGAGAAACATAGTGGAGGATTGGATGGACACTTTGGTAGAGATAAAACCATTGCTTTGGTTGCTAAGAATTATTACTGGCCACAAGTACATGAAGACATCAAGAAGTTTGTACAATTTTGCAGATTAGTATGTCATATGTTAAAAGGAGTGAAGTACAATATAGGATTGTATCAACCATTACCTATACAAGATAAGCCATGAGAGGATTTTAGTATGGCTTTAATTCTTGGTTTACCAAAGACATAGAGAGGGCATGATTCAATGTTTGTGGTGGCTAGGAGGTTTTCAAAGATGACACATTTCATTCCATGCAAGATGACTAGTGATGTTTTTCATGTGGTAAAGTTATTTTATAAAGAAGTGGTGAGACTACATGGTTTGCCAAAGAGTATAGTTTTAGATTGGGATACTAAGTTTGTTTGGTAATTTTGGCTTACATTATTGAAGAGGTTGAAGAAAAAATTGAATTTCAACTCATCACATCATCCATAGAATGATGAAAAAATAGAAGTTGTAAATTAGAGTTTGGGAAACCATTTGAGATGATTGGTTGGAGATAAGCCAAAAGGATGGGATTTGATTTTACCACAGACATACTTTTCATACAATAATTATATCAATCGAAGCATTGGTAAATCACCATTCCAAATTTTATATGGGAGAAGCCCTAGAAATGTTTCTAAATTAAGGTAGTTGGATAAAGTAGAGACCATTCTAGATTTTATATGGGAGAAGCCCTAGAAATGTTTCTAAATCAAGGTAGTTGGATAAAGTAGAGATAAGTAGTCTTGAAGTAGAGGATTTTGCTAAATTTTTGAAGAGCACTCATGAGGAGGTAAGTAATCACATTATAAAGATGAATACAAATTACATGGTTGAAGTAGATTTGAAAAGGAGGTATAAGGAATTTCAGATTGGAGATGAATTCATGGTTTATTTGAGGAATGAGAGATAACTAGTGGGTAAATGTAATAACCTTAAAAATGAAGAAGTTTGGATCATGAAAGATACTGAAAAGGTATGATTCTAGACACACCTATGAAGTAGAGTTGTCTACTAAACTAAATATTTCACTAGTATTTAATGTTCCATATTTGATAGAATATTATGGAGGAGGTGATGGAGATGAAGTTGTAGAAGCACAATGGAGTATTCCAACACCTACTTTAACTACAAAGGAGATTGAGGACATATTTGACAGTTGTGTTGGAAGAAGCACAAGGAATAGAACATATAAAGAGTATCTGGTCAAATGGAAAGGGAGGCCAGTGAAGGATTCATCATGGCTACTTGAGACATGACTGGGTCATGTCTCAAATTACCTTGGGTTGTTTGACCCAATCCTAGGTGTAAGAGAAATCTTGCATCACCCAAAAACATTTCCTTTATGTTTCTTGAACAAGGGTTGTCTAAGTGAAAAGTTGTTTATAGAGGCTTTCTACTTAGTAAGTTAGTCATATAATGTCCTAAGTTTAGAGGCGGATGCTCATATTGGATATATCATCCTAGTAGTTGAAGCTTAGTGCTATATCATGAGTATTCATGAAGTTGTTGATTTTTGGTGTGTAATTTTTTTAGAAAAATTTAGGCTTAGTTTTGAAGGCCTTAGAGGCCCCAGATGAGCTCCAAAATGGGGTCAACTAGAGCTTGCATGATTTAGGCCCTATAGAATCAAAAGCTGAGGATTTTAAATGGGGTCATAATAGCCAATCAGATCAACGGTTCACAAGTTATGGTGTTTTAAAGTTGGGCCAACCAAAAATTCCAAAATTAATGTCATAATTGATTTGAGCCAATTCTACGTGTAATTTTAGGTTGGTCGACCTCAAGGGTTAGGGTTTGATTTCTAGAAACTTCTTAGGTAATGTAAAACTACCTATTTAAGGAAGTCCCATAGATTATCTAGGATCGCTCTGGGTGATAGTTCACAACTCGATCTTGCAAACTATTGTAAGGAAGGTACTCATGTGGGTTTTCATAGTGTATTTCAAAATTCTATAATTTTACATTTTCTACGATAATAAGAAGCCCATATTTTATTCTCACAAATTGTTGTTATTTTTTTGTTTCTATTATGCATTTTTGGTATTAAGGGGAGCACACTTCATCAATCTAAGATTTATTTGGGGGTGTTAGGAGATTTTATGAAACAATTCCTATAAACTAAGTAGGTCAACTTAAATCAATTAGGTCTCCCCACTAAATTGGATTGGATAAACTACCTTGTGGGTTTGTAAGGATGTGTATTGGATTAAATTAAGCATAATTGAGTTATTAGATTTTCTCCTAAGTAAAGGAAGTCAACTTGATCAATTTTTCCCCAATTCAACCTATAAGGAGTGTTCATTGTTTTTGAAGTTGGATAGGATTGAGAAACTTATCACATATGTCCATGGGCTCATGATGAATATTTTTATATTCTCCTAAGAATGTTAAAGTCTCCTAATACCCTAAAGGGAAGAACCCTAGTGACTCTATTTCAATATAGGTGCATATAGTTTTACTAGTAGCACTTGTATAGTAGTGGCTTAGTCCAACCTCTAGCTTTTGCATGTTGATTGGTAAGTCCATAGTCACTTTATATGACATATAGTGGATAAACATATTTTGATGTAGGTTCTAATTCCATGATAGTCCTAGGGGATTATATCAATGAGAGTGGGGGTGAATCAGTAATCAACTAATTATGAAAATTTTCAACCACTTAAACCCTTATCATAATACAAGATTGATTATGAAAAATGAAAACATTAAACATGTAAACACACCCACAAAATAATGCAACACTTGACACATATATTTTGGTCTCATGGAATCCCAACTTTAGTGAATACCATAGTGGGAATTATTACCCACAAATTGTGCACTCTTTTGAAGGATGCCCCATTAGCAACTTAACCCTATTAGGAGTTTATAAAGACATTGTCAAGTGCCATCCGGTCAAGGGATTTAACTTTATCCCTATTAGGAGATTTACATTTTCAAGAGTAGTGTTATTAGAGGACTTAGAACACTAATTACAGTTACATCTTTCTAAAGTATTTACAATAATGGACCTGTTAGGTCCACCTGGTTAAGGTATTTTATCATTGCAATTGTTAGGAAACAATAAGTACTTAATGATATACTAAATAATAAATCCTTTTCCTAATAAAATCCAATGTAGAACACAAAAATCTTCACATCATTTCACACTAATCTCTAGCTTGATCACACCTTCACACTTCAACTAAACCATAATCAATACTTTAATGTTTTTGCCTTAATCAAATATACATTTTAATGTTGAAACCCTAAATGTTACACCACCTTGAACTTTCCCTAAAATGTCTATCTCTTAATTTCAAACTTATTGATTGCATAAAATACACCCAAACACACATCTCAATGCACACAAAAAATTTCCTATCTTACGTCACTCCATTATTAAATTTACATATAAATTCATGAAGAATAGTCAAACACATTTAAAAAAAATAAATTCTTCTTTGTAGAATCTTCATGACACCCTTGGATCAATCCTTGGAATTCCAAATCATCACTAAAAATCATTGAGACACTTCACCATATTTTACTCAACTCATACCCATCCCCACTCATCATAAAATTTCAATCAACCATATAGGTCATCCCCCACTTGTCTAACTACATTTCAACCAATCATACTAGACATTTCAACTAAATAGTTGTTGGATGACAATATTTCATAGTTTTGCAACTAGTGTTCTAATAGCCATGAAAAATAAAAAAAAGTTTCACTATTTTTCAAGTTTCTTATGTCCCCTCTTGAAAAATGGAGATAATACACTACTATGACATTAAGAGACCTTATCACATATTTTTATGAAATTCAAACATGAGCATATGCTTCTAAAAGACCAAAAAACATTAACATACATGTTTACAACTAATGTTGATCAAGCATGGCTTCATGTTGCAATCTAATTTGACAACCCTACTAGACCAAATGACTCACACAACTCATATCCTTAAAAGACCTTATTATATTTCCACAAAAATAAAAAGGACCGTATGAAAAAATTGGGCATTATTTTAGGTACCCCTACACTACATAGAAAGTGAGACTTGGAATGTTTATAGTAAAACCAAGTGATAAAATTGGACAAATTAAGTTGTGAGAAGACCAAAGAAGACATTGACAAGACTTGGAGTGGGATTCATGAAAAGATCTTGATTGGAAAGGGTAGGGAATACTATTTGGTGATATTATATTGTGGAAGGATTATTTTAGATGAGGAAAGAAGTCAACTTGTGAACCAAAGAAAGAAGTCTTGGTTGTAGGGATCTTGGTTGTTCAGTTTCCTAGTGAGGTGTACAATCTAGTTTTGTCAGAAGACATTAGTAAAGTACTTTTGCATCATATTGGTATTAAATCTAGTACATTAAATATTTTCATGGTGTACATAAGAGGTAGTGGAGGAACTAGGGGCTCACAATATACCTCTTAAAATAGTGAATAATCAAGACTTGGAGGAGATGGAGTTAAAGGCCAAAGAAGAAATTAAGGAGAAACTAAATGAAGAATGGGAACAAAATTTCCAGTTATGGACAAATAAAATTAAGAGTAAAGCGATCCAAGAGTCATGTACGAATGATAAATCCAACGAATAAATTGAAGACAATATGAAGATGAGATACTAAAACTTGGAAATCTACAAATCAGAGGGCTTTTGTGAAAGAAATCAAGCATGCACATAGAGAAGGTGCATAGCTAAATATGGATGTACCTACATTTGGTAAAAAAATTAACAAATATAAGTTAAATAATTAGATATTGACCATGGAAATATACTTTGACTACCAAGAAGTCATAGAGCACAAGAAGATAAGGTTTTCAAAAACCAAATTGAAAGAATTTTCCTTAGTAGAACTATCTACAAAAAAATAGGGAAAGACAAGCTAAGAATATAATTACCAAATGGAGCAAGCTAGTAACCTCACTAAAAGGTAAGTTTGTGCCTGTAGACTATAAAATGTAGACAATCAAAAGGCATCATAACCTAAGGAAAAAAGATATGGATGTGTGAACTTACATTGAAGAGTTTCATAGATTGAGCATGTGGGCCAAACACAATGAGGATGAATAGGAGAAGGTAACTAGACCTTGAATAGGATGAGATATGCCATTCAAGGTGAGACAATCATACTGGTACCCAAGACAATGGAAAAGTATTTTTAGTTGGTTTCAAGGGTTAAGGATAAATGTAAGTGGAGTAATGATTAGAATGGAAGAGGAAGATGGGGAATAAATAATACATTAAGATACAATTTTGGAGGGAGAAATTCATCAATCAAGATGGTTGAATCAAATAATTGGGAATGTACTAGAGAATTATAATACAAAGGTGGAAGTTTTAGAGGAAGAAGGAGACCCAATTATAGAGCTAAGAATGGAGGAATATGAAGAGGACCTAGAGTATTTATTGAGAGATGTTGCAAGTGAAACCAAGTGTGACATATTAGAATAAATGTCCTAAGATGGCTGCAAAATCTCATGGAGGGGAAAGAAAAAATAATTTTGTGAATGATGGATATTTTTAGAGCATCAACATGTTAATGGGTACTGTTTCTTCGGTCCTCAAAGGATAGAGAATGGTGACAACAAGAAATATATTGGAGATGCCTATGAAGAAAGAACCAAAACTTTGTTCAAAACCCAATGTACATCTCAATGTAAATTGTGCAATATTATATCATATATAGGTTCCATAGAAAATATTTTCTCAATTACAATAGTAGAGAATATTAGTTTGAAAATATTACCCCATGTTAACCCTCATAGGACATCCTTGTTAAATAAAAGTTAAATTTTCATGATTGATGATAACAATTGGGTGTATTTTGAGATTGGTATTTACAAAGATAGTGTTTTGTGTGAAATAATTCCTATGGATGCATGCCATATCTTTTTGGGTATACCTTGGAAATTTGATTTGAAATCTCAACATGATGGAGAAAAGAACACATGTGATAACAAAAAATGGGAGAAAGTATAAGATGGATCCTTTATCTAAGCACATGGAGGATAACGATGCAGGATCCAATGTCATGATGGTGAATGGAAATGAATTCTTGGAACCTATTAAGAAAGAGGGTGAAAAAGGTCATTCTTTGGTGTCTAATCCTTGTGATAACTCTAATTCAAAAGGAAAGGAAAAAGGTAAATCTCATAAGGAAGTTCAAGAACTATTGCACAAGTATAAGGGTATAATGGTGGAGGATGTTCCAAATACTTTGCCACCTATGATGGATATAGTCACCAAATAGATCTAACCTTTATCAACCCTTCCTAAAAAATTGCATACAAGATGACACCTCAACAAAATAAGGTGATAGAAAACCAAGTTCAAGGATTTCTAGACAAGGGATTAATAAGGATAAGCCTTAGTCCCTATGTTTTACCTATTTTTTTTTTTACACCAAAAGATTATGGTATATGAGGATTATGCAATGGATCAAGGGTAATTAACAAGATCACAAGTAGTTATCGATTATGTATGCTTGGGATTGAAGATTTGATGGATTGCCTAGGAGTCTCATGTTACTTTTCTAAGATTGACTTGAAGTTATCTATCATCAGATTAAGATAAAATAAATGGATGAGTGGAAGATGACTTTCAAAATAAATGGAGGATTGTATGAGTGGATAGTATTCCATTTGTTCGTAGAAACACCCTCAGAATGTTTATGCATCTAATAAATGAGGTATTGGTTGAATTCATTGGAAAATTTGTTGTTGTTTATCTTTATGAAATTTTGGTGTTTACCAAGACTAGTAAAGAGGAGTACATCAAGAATCTTGAATAGGCATTAAAGACATTTAATGAAGAAAATTTTATGATCAACTTTGAAAAGTGTGAGCTTATGAATACTAAATTGGTCTACCTTGGCTTTGTGGTGTCTAAAGGTTGTTAGAAGATGGATCCCTTAAAGGTAGAAGTTATCCTTAACTGGCCTACACCTAATTCTATTGGTGATGTTAGGATTTTTCATGGATTAGATAATTTTTATAATAATTTTATAAAAGGGTTCAATCATATATGTGCACCAATAGTTGATACAATTAAGTGAGGAATGAAATGCAGGTTCTCTTGTATAGACAAACAAGATAAGGGTTTTGAATATATGAAAAGAGAAAGTGGAAAATTTACCCACTCTCATACTTCCTAATTTTAATAAGTTTTTAATTGTTGAATATGATGCTAGTAAATAGAAAATAGGGACAACTCTCAACTAGGAGGCACACCCAATAGCATTTTTCTCAGAAAGGTTGAATGAATCAAAGAAAAAGTATTCAATCTAGATCTAGAGCTATATGCAATGGTGCAAGCTCTCAATGAATGGAGGAAATATTTTTTTCCTAAGGAATCAATAGTTTATATTAATAAAAAATCTCTCAGTTTCTTAAACAAGTAGGAGAAGTTAAACTAGAGACACCTCAAGTGGGTAGAATAGTTACAAGCATATACCTTTACTATCAAGAAGAAGAGGGGAGTTTCTAACAAGGTAGTAGATTACTTGAGTAGGATGATTATTAAAATTTAGGATTTCCAATTATAGAGCATACGGGTTTATTATTTGAAGGAGATTTACATGGATTATGTTGATTTTAAGTAGGTTTATGATGTTTATTCTAACCTAGCTAACACTCTTCATGTTGAGTATTCTGATTATGTGTTACAAGAAGGACTATTATTGAAGAGCATTCCTAAGTATTAAATGATTAAAAATATCATTAAGGAGAGACATAATTTCACCTTAGGGAGTCATTTTGGACATAAAAAAACATTGGAGAAAGTGATTATGTTTTATTGTTGACTTAGGGTACAAACTGATGTTAGGAACTTTTTGGCAAGTTTTCCTATCTATCAAATGGTGCAAGCAGTTTCAAGAAATGGAGGGTTGTACCAATCATTTCTAATTCCTAATAGATCCAAGGAAAGTGTGAGCATGGATTTTGTTCTTAAAACACCTAAGGGATTTGACAATATGTTTGTGATTGTGGACATATTCAGTATAATGGCTCATTTTGTGCTATGCAAATGCACATACGATACGTCATATATAGAATGTCTCTTTTTCAAGGAGGTTGTGCAAATTCATAGATCCTCTAAATATTGTAATATATAGAGACTTAAGATTTATTGGGCACTTCCAGAGGATCCTATGGAAAAATCTTGGAACACAATTATCTTTCTCTATAACCTACCATCCTTAGATAGGTGGTAACACTAAAGTAGTTAATAAATATTTGGGTAACCTATTCAGATGTCTTATGAGACAACATGGTGTGGCTTAGGATTTGGTCATTGGGAAAGAAGAATATTCTTACAATGATTTAACTAACATGAGTACAAGAAAAATTCCATTTGATATAGTGTACAGATTTCATAATAGGGGTATACTACAACTTAGAGATCAATTTGGAGAATAGAAGCACACAAGGTGAAGACTTTTCGATTACTACAAAAGAAGTTCATGATAGTGTTAGGGTTACATTAGAGAAGAATGTGGCTAACTAGAGGAGAGACATGTAACTTAAGGTTGGAGAATTATTGATGGATAATGTCAAGAAGGAGAGAATGCCAAAGGGGTAGCTAGCTAAGTTGTTGATGAAAAATATTGGAACTTGTAGTATGGTACAATTTTTTTTTCCTAATGCATATGAGATTGAGCAACCACTAGATTTTGGAGTATCACCCATTTTTAATTGTTATATTTTTTTCCCTTTTGGATTACATAAGATATAGGTGGTAGTACAAATGATGGTATTTTGGAGATAGATGATAATTGGGCTAAGGCTATTCCTTCGAAAAAACCTATACAATTGGACTGCATCATTGATTCCAAGGTGGTCAAGGAAACTAGGAAAGTTACCTATAAGGAGTACTTGATCAATTGAGACAATTTACTAGACTCAGAGGCAACATGGATTTCTAAGGAAGATATCTTGAATCATCTTATCATTTTACAATGATTGGAGGGATTTGAGTTCTATTTGTCTTACGGAGTATGGTGTAGGGTAACCTTGGAGAATGATCAATTTGTTCATATGGTCCTATTTATTTTCTATTTTAATAGAAATGTAATGAAGTATTATAAGACTAGGAGTTGTTTGAATCTTTGGTCTAGTAGGGTTGTCAAATTAGATTGCAATACGAGGCCATGCTTGGTTAACTCTCATTGTAGACATGTTTGTCAATGTTATATTTAGCTTTTTAGGACAATATCTTAATGTTTCAAGTTCATAAAAAGTTGTAATAAGGTCTCTTAATGTCACACTAGTCTATCATCACCATTTCATAAAGGGAACATAAACAACTTGAAAAATAGTGAAAATTTCTCTATTTTGCAAGGATGCCAAAGTGCCAGTTATGAAACTACAAAATATTGTCATCCAATGGTCATTTAATTCAAATTTTTGGTATGATTAATTAGAACATAGTTATATAGGTGGGAGATGAACTATATGTTTGATTGAATTTGTATAATGAGTGGGACTGGAGAAATTCTATGGAATGAGCAACCAATTCATGGTTTTTTCTATGCAAATTTTGTGTTTCAACATCTCTAACATTTTTATTTTCATCTTTTGAAGTCTAAAAATTATGATGTTTGAAAATAGAGTGAATTATTTTTCTTTATTTTTTGTTTACATTAGATTTGGTGAACAAACAAAATAGAAATCATCCAATCTCTAAAAGGATGTCTAAAACACTGATCAACTAGGGTTTTGATTGAGAGTAATGTATAGCTCTTCATTCCACTATTAGAAAACTCTAATTCTTGGTAAAATGAAGAGTTTCCTTTTAACAATAATTTTGATGGTATTTTTGGATCATTTAGGTGTTAGATTATGGTGACTGATCAGGGAAGTATTGTACATACTCCATAATTCCATAATTGATCTTTGGGCCCTATTTTATTGAGATTTTGGACCGACATTTAATTATTAATTATAACCCTAAAGAGGTAAAAATACTTGTACAAAAGGGCTTAGGGCTTGGGATTGCTTCAGTGTGGTGATGCAAAAATTGGTTCTTGCGGCGGTATTGAGCTATAAGGGATTACAAATTGTAATCAAGTTGTAATCATTGGATCGTGATAATACTAGACTTGCTATTTGGTGGACATAGCTTAGGGATTGGGTGAACCACATTAAATATTGGTGTCTTGTGTTCTTCTTTGTGTGATCTATTATTTTTTGATATTGTTTATATTTACATGTAATTGTTATTTCTTTCTGTGGTTTAATCCTAACAAGTGGTATCAGAGCGAGTTTTTTTTCAATTATCTTCTCAGAAAAGTCTCATGGTTGAGTGGGAGTCTTACAGTTGAGTGGGAGCAATGGAAGATGAGGGTAAGCTAAGGGTTGGCAAGTTTAATGGGTAGAACTTTCAATTATAAAAGATGCAAATAGAAGACTATCTTTATCAGAAGGATTCATGGAAGTTATTGGAAGGCAAAATCAAGAATCAGGGATCTATGTCAAATAATGACTAGGATCTTTTTGACAAAAAGGCACTTAGAAGCATTTGATTATACTTGGCATTTAATATTATAAAAGTGAAGACAACAAAAGAGTTGATTCAAACCCTAGTGAAACTGTATGAAAAGCCCTCCACTTCAAAAATGGTATTTCTTATGAAGCATTTATTTAATATGAAAATGATAGAAGGTAGATATTTTGCAAATCATTTAAATGAGTTTAAAACTATTACTAGTCAGTTATCTTCTATGGGTATCAATTTTGATTAAGAAATTAGGGCTCTCTTAATTTTGTGTTCTTTGCCTGAAAGCTGGAATGGTTTGGTAATGGTCGTGAGTAATTCTATTCCTGGATCTAGTACCCTAAAATATGATGATGTGATTAGTGTTATTTTGAGTGAGGAAATTCGTAAGAAAATCTCAAGTGGACCTACATTAGGAAGTGCTTTAAACACACAAATTTGATGTAGAATGATAGAGGATGTAATTCTAAAAATTATGGAAAATCAAGAGGAAAGTCAAAGGGAAGGAGGTCTCAATCGAGAGGACCGAATGATTGCTGGTACTGTGGGAAAACATGGCATACAAACAAAGATTGTTGGACTCGAAAGAAAAATGAAGAAGATAAACTAGATGGAGATAAGGAGGCACATGTGGTAAGTAACAAATCTGAAGAGGATGCTTTGCTTCTGTCTTTAGAAATTGTTGATGATTCATGGGTTTTATATTTTGGTGCTTCATTTCAAAGGGGATTTTGGATTTTTTTATATTTGGGGGATAATGAACCCTATCAAATTGTTGAAAAGGGAAAAGTTAAGATTAAGTTGCAGAATGGGAATCATTGGTTACTAAATGAGGTAAGACATGTTCCAAGGCTGAGTAAGAATTTAATTTCAGTAGGGCAACTCAGTGATGAGGGTTGTGTAGTTACTTTTAATCATAAAATTTGGAAGGTTTCAAAAGGTTCCTTTGTAGTAGAAAAAGGTGTGAAAGTAGGCACCTTATATCTTTGTATAAGTCATATTGTTCCTTTTTCTTTAATTTCTTTAGAGAAAAATGAATGTTCAGGAACAATTGTTGCAATTGAGCAGGGAGAACAAATAGCTAGTGTAGATTTTGATACAACACTTCGGCACAATAGACTTGGGAAAATGAGTGAGAAAGGTATGAAAGTACTTCATTCAAAGAAAGTTTTACCAGGTTTGAAATGTGTAATATGGATTTCTGTGAAATTTTTGTGTATGGAAAACAAAAGAGAGTGAGTTTTGAAAAGACTAGGAAGGAAAATAAAAGGGAGAAATTAGATCTTTTGCATACAGATTAATGGGGACCGGCTCAGGTATCTTCCCTTGGTGGCTTTCATTATTATGTTACATTCATTGGTGATGCAACTAGAAAAGTATGGGTTTATTTCCTTAGGTAAAAATTTGATGTATTTCAAACTTTTAAGAAATGGAAATGCTTGGTTGAAAATGAGACTAGAAAGAAATTATAATGTCTTAAATCTGATAATGGTGGTGAGTATTATAGTCATGAATTTGAAGATTATTACTCCACTAATGGTATTCTTAGATAGAAAATTGTTCCAAAGACTCCACAGGAAAATGGAGTGGCTAAACACATGAACAAGACTATAATGGAGTGTGCAAGGAGCATGTGATTGCATGCTAGGTTGCCCTTACACATGTGGGTAGAGGATATCAATACTGCTTTATATTTGATTAATAGAGGTCCCTCTACTCCTTTGGGTTGTGGTATTCCAGAGGAAGCATGGACTGGTAAGAAGGTGAGTTATTCTTTTCTCAAAACCTTTGGTTGCAAAGCATTTGCTCATATAGATTCTGAAAATAGAACCAAGTTGGAAGCTAACTCAAAGAAATGTGTATTATTTGGATATGGCATTAATGAATTTGGTTATAGGCTTTGAAATTTTGAAAATCATAAAATTTTAAGAAGCAAGGATGTCATATTCAATGAGAAAGTGTTGTACAAAGATCTCTTGCAATAACATGAGAAGAAAGAAGATGATTATGTAATGCTAGATGATACTCGAAAAGGTGATGTTCCAGCCACTCCTCATGATGTGCAACAACCACAAAAACAAATACCACACACACCAGTGAATATTAGATGGTCAGCAAGGCTAATTAGACCCCTAGAAATATTTTCTCCCTATTTGTATTCTATTTTACTTACTGATGCTAGTGAACTTTAATGTAATGATGAAGCTATGCAAATGGATACTAAGATTTAGTGGGAGTCTGTAATGAAAGACGAAATGGACTGTTTGGTAAAAAATAAGACATGAGATTTATGCAAGTTGCCTGCAAGTAAAAGGGATTTACTTGTGGAGCCTGATTAGTCCCCAAGTGGGAGATTGTTAGATTGTGGTGATTGATCAGGGAAGTATTATACATACTCCATAATTCCTTAGTGGGGTTTGGGGACAAGCCAAGCCTTGAGTGGGGATTTGGGGGTGATAGCCCCTAATATAGTTGGGGTCATTAGGCTACTACTGTCTAAAGGTTCAAGGGTGGAGCCCCCTAAAAAAATTTTGGGCCTTATTTTATCAAGATTTTGGGTCAACATATAATTATTAATTATGACCCTAAAGCAAAAAAATAATTGTATGAAATGGCTTAGGGTTAGGGATTATTTCAGTGTGGTGATGTGAAAATTGGTTCTTGTGGTCATATTGAGCTGTAAGGGATTACAAATTGTAATCAGGTTGTAATCACTGGATTGTAATAATATTAAACTTACTATTTGGTGGATGTAGCCCAGGGATTGGGTGAACCCCATTAAATCTTGGTGTCTTGTGTTCTTCTCTATGGGATTTATTATTTTCTAATATTGTTTATATTTGCATGTAATTTTTATTTTTGTTCGTGGTTTAATCCTAACATTAGGGTGTGCCATCGATCCTTTGGATGAGAATAAGGGCTAGTTATCTCTATGTGACTAGCAAGATTGATTATAAAAAAATGTACAAGTATGATTGTACAAGGTAAGAAATACAAATTAAGGTGGATTGAGTGTTTAATTTTTTGTATAGAACTTTATTTAGGGTTATCATTCAGAGAAACTCAATTAAAATATGAGTTTCCTTGTAAACTAACCAGGCCTACTGGGTCATCAAAGAGAGAGTTTTGTGATTTTGTACCAAGGATTCAAAATCCATATGCAAAATATGGAATGTTGTAATTATAGAAACATGGTATCAAAAACTATATAATTTTAATAGTGGCTTGTGTAGGTGGATTTGGAAATAAATCCATTACCAATTAGGAAGCCTAATTCCTAGTAGGCCTAAATCTGGTTGAATCAACATAAAGAGAGACTTGGAATGTTAATATTGAAACCAAGTGAACAAGTTGTATTGGATAGGTTGTGATAAGACCAAAGAACATCTCTAAGTGATCTAGGAGCATCTTGAGTTCTTGGGAAATCTTCCATCAACCAAAATATTTTATGTTCCAGTTTGTCGTTCTTTGGAAAACCCTTTTTGTTCATCTTATTTCTTTCCATACAGTTGGTTATATGATTTGGAAATATTGTGAATAATTCCTCAATTTTTGCAAAACTTAATACCACCTCAATAAAGAGTTATGTTTCTCCTCGCTTGAGGTGTGCTCATTTCCTGACATATAAAGTAAAATGCAATTTTTGACTATTACAAGATTTGTGTGATTTGAAGGCTTTTCATTGCCTTGGGGACATCTTCATAGATCAAGTGTGGACCTATCTTGATGCCTATGAATTTTAGTTTTCTTATTTATGTAGAATCTAATTTCCTCTTTGGAGAGGACCTACATTTTGTAATAAATGTATCTATCATGCCAACTTGTAGTCTTGATGGCTATATATTTGAGATCTTGGATGAGGAAAAGTAGAATGAAGATAGTAAGAAGAAATATAGAAGTATTTTGAATCTATAATCCTAATATTAAAAGATCTCTTATTTTTATTATGATGTTTATGGCTACAACTAGGTAGGTCTTATGCTTGACACATTGTAATGGACTTGTCTCATCATATTTGCATTGGAATCAATATAAGTTGTTGTTTCTCCAATAGTTTGTGTGGCTTGCATGTATAGCTCTAGAAAGGTTTTTGGTGAGTGTCCATTAGGGCCATTTCCCATTCTATTGTGCATCAAGTGGTATCAAATTGAAGGTTTCCTTCCTTGCAAAGTCTTGGGATTGCGAAGAACCCTAATTGAAGGTGGTTGTAGGGTGAAAAACTTGGTTTTTGACCTATAAATTGCAAAGGGTTATGGTTATTGAAATAAATATTATCAAAATTATTATAGGTAGAGGAAATGTAATTAATGCTATTATGGGCATGTTGATACAAATTACAAGGCTTGAAGCTATTGAGACATCCCAAATAAGAGAAGTACATCTTGATGATGTTAGTGATGAAGAAGATGCAGTTGCACCTAATCCTGAACCTGAAGTGGAACAAGATGAAGAGAGACTCTTAAGGGAATTAACTAGAGAAAATTATAGACCTTATTTTGATACTTCCACTATGAAATTTGGACGTAAATTGTGATGATAGGTTGCTGTAATTGTAATGGTTGCTTGTCACCAAGTGACAATATCAAGAATTGGCTCCCATTAGATGAGCATTAGAGTTTTGGAGTTGACATTGTGACAAAAAAATCATTCATCCTTATTGCGACACCAAGAGTCATCACAATTTCTTTGACATTTACTTTTCCATTTCTTATAAGAGTGTTTCAAGGTTGGCAACCACTTCATCCTTTGCAGGGTTTAGAGGTAATATCATTGTGGCAGAAGCTTCTAAAAGGGAATGTTCCTTATGATTATGGCATTTAGATAGAATTAGAATTTTCTTCTTCAACTCCTTTCTCTCAACTCTTCACTAAAGTTATTCTTCCAATAGTGAGAATAGTTGCTACAAATTCCTAGGAGCCAAGGGACCTTTAACCTATGCTACATTTTCCAGAGACATGGGAGAAGTTACTACTAGATTTAGTACTTCATAACATTTTGGATCATATAGTGATGCCCAAATTAACAACAAAAATAGATACTTGGGGTCCTCGTAGGGAGACTATGCCAATACATGTATGGTTACATCCTTGGCTTCCATTCTTGGGCCAACATATGGAGCCTTTATAGTCAACCATTCTTTATAAGTTAGGGAATGCACTTTATGCATGACATGCAAGTGATGCATGTGCATATGCAATTTTATCATCTTGAAAAAATGTATTTGATGCTACTAGCTGGGAATAGTTCATTGTTTAAATTATTTTCAATTGAAAAATTATTTATCCATCTTCAAGGAACCTAAATCCTTTCTTCTCTTGGCTGTATTGTTTCTATATTGTTATATATTATGTTGGTATTTTTACAATACTAAGAAACAAAATACTTAATACCAAGATGGTAAAGATCAAAATAACCTAAGGATTAGCTACTTCCCATGATCAGCTAGATGATCTTCAGATCTAGACCCAACTTCAACAAAATCATAAAAGATTTTCTACTCTTTTGGCTTTGCAAAACCAAGGCAGGTGCACCTGAGGGATAAAGAGATTCAAAACTTGATACTACTTTCACATTTCATTCATTCCCTGATATTCTATTACAATATTCATCCCCTACAACAGATTGGTCACAATTCTTCTTAGATCTACAAGTAATTCTGGGTAACAATAGCTAATTATAACTCAAAGTTTAAATGTAAAGAAGTGTTTACTAGCTATGAAAATCTTCATACATTTAAAGAAAAAATGATTTTGATTTTAATATTGAGCTTGATGCTTATTCATGATTTCCTCATATGGAAATTGAACCAATTGATCAATGTCTCATCCATTAGGATTCAGATTCCATCCAATTTCTTGACCTAATTGACTGTATTACAATCAATATTATCAACATTTTAGTCTAAGACTCATTCTTACACAAATCCTTCTTACTGCTTGGAGATCCTATCATATTCACTAAAGTATTTACTTAATCCATTGGATCAAAAGTAATAATGAATTAACACACAACTTATCCTAGTTGCATAAAATTGAACAAGCTTTGCTCATACAATCTCAAAATAACTAGCCAATAGAAATGGAGAAAAGACTCAAAGAGAAAAGATATGGGGATAGTTCATATTTGTATTAATTCTCTTTGAAAATGATGTAACATTGGATAATACTCAAAATAACTCAAAACAAGACACCTTGATCCTGGAAAATTAATGTATTCTCAAAATTGCAGAGCAAATACATCACAAAGTTGACATCAAGAAAAATTGGACCAAAATAAACTAGCATAACTAAAAGTTATACAATAAATCAGACCCACTTGTGACTTTGGACATGTGTCATGCTCTTGCTATGTCACCAAGGATAAAAATTGAGCAACTTCCCAAGGAAACATAGCAACATCATCGGTGTCCCTTGCATTAGACGATAGAACTCATGCAATAATCTCATTATGAATAGGGTGGACCCATGTTATTTTCCTTTGGTTGCTATGTCAATAGCGGTAAAGTTCATACAACTTCTCATATGACAATACAACCACTGTTGATCATGGGAAGATCTGACAGTGTGGACCACTCACCTTAAAAAAAAATCTACTTGTTGACTAGGTCTGACAACTTGGTCACCATGTTCCTAGTGATAAATGACATGCGATTCCTTATGGTGATAAGGCAACAACTCTTGATCTTAAAAAGATCAAGGGTTTCCATTAATTTGATTACTTTTAAAAAAAGAAAAATGAAGTTGTGGAAAAATAAAGATAGAAGCTTAGGTTAAAAACTATTTTGGGATCTTTATGAAATACATGAAAAACTTTTTAAAAGGTTCCCAAAAATATAAAGGGGGTGATTTTAAAATGATTTCTCCCCGTCAAAATACTTTGAAAAGGCACACAACCCAAAGGCTTTTCTGGGGCAACATTTTAGCAAAACCAAATTTAGTGTTTTTCTAGGCTTAAAAAAATTTAAAACACCAAACCCTAATTTTTAAAAAAGGAACTTGGAACACTCACTTTGAGGTATACTCAGATAGGCATGAAGTGAAAACATGACCAACATATTCTAGAATAGATTTTAATTTCTTTCTCCATGTTTTTATGATGCATAGAAAAGCCCATATCATCTTAGGATAACACTAAGGAAAGTGGTTGCAAATATATAAATAAAGAACTCAAAAAGGATTTCAATTAAACAAATAATTTGTTTGTCCAATGCTATTTAATGAAATACTAGACCAACTAATCATCATATACTTATAACGATCAAAGTATGCAATTTTAGAAAAAAATAGAGGGAACAAAATTCAAATAGGGAGTCATATATTATCTAAGTATAACTTATGAATTAAAAATAATATCAAATACAACCCTATTTACAATGTAATATCATTATGTGCATTTTTTTAGTCCACACCAAAATCAATAACCTTGTTTTTACTATACAAACTTTTTGTTAGTCAATAAACTTTTTCTTTATTTAATTTGGGAAGTAATCCCTTGAATTGGGAATACCATGTTTTCTATCCAAGTAGTATCAAGACAAGCACAAAAAGCTCTTTATGGGTTGAAACAAGCCCCAAGAGCATGGTATGAAAGATTACATAACTATTTATTGAAGATTGGTTTTGAAAGGACAAATGATAATAGTAATCTATATTTAAAGAATGGTAAGAACAATCGAGTACTATTATCTAAAATATTTGTTGATGATATCATATTTGGAGGAAGAGAAGCATTATGAAAATCATTTGTCGATGAAATGAAGAAGGAATTTGAAAGGTCTATGTTTGGTGAAATCAAATTCTTTTTTGGATTACAAGTATGTCAAATGAATTTTGGTATTTTCATTACACAATCCAAATATATCAAAGATATACTAAATACTTTTGGTATCGAAGATTCTAAGCTAGTGAGTACACCTATGTCTACAAGACATAAGCTATCTAAGACCAATGATTCTATAGATGTGAACTAGACCCTATGTGCTAGAAAATGTGACCTATTAGGAGCATGGGTTAACAAACAAACATTAGTTAAAAACCTTGAAACTGCATCAAAGATTCATCAACATGAAAAGAAAAAACATTAACTAATGCTTGCTTGGGTTTTGCAACCCTAAGCAACTAACAAACCCAATCTTCCATCCACCTCTACAGATCAACAAAGGAACCCATAAGAGGCCTTGGTGGTGTGTTAAGATAGGGGGGTATGTTTGGTGTGCTCTCCCAAACACAACAATAAATGAATCTCTTGTGTTTGTGAGTGCAAGTGTGAATGAAAATGCACTAAGATCCTAAGCTATGTGGGATGAAGAACACTTCAAGAAATGACTATGGAGAAAGCCATTCTTGAAAGCATTCAATAATGAAGATGATATGCAATAAAGGAAACTAACTAAGAATGTCAGCTATGGAACGAAAATGCAAATGCATGAAGAAAACTAAATGAACAATGCAAGATGCAAACTAAATCAGCTACCAAATGATTAGTATGAACCTACAAAATCACTATGAGAACTCTAATAATGCAAGCTCAAACTACCATGAAAGCTCAAACTATGAATGCAAACTCAAATCTCAAACCAACATAATAACAATGCAATAAAATGAGAGATGCAAATGCTTGAGACAAGTTCTCTATTTATAGGCTTGAGGGAGGGCTTGGTGAGGTGGCATCCATGTAGATGCCACATAAGGTGACATGCAAGCCATGCAAATGGTCAAGAATTCAAAGTTTGCTCACATGTGTGAGAAAACTTGAGAAGAAGAGTGAGAGACAAGAGTGTGTAGGAATGCCATCTCACACATGTGTGAGCACACTCTTAGGCTAATGAGGGGGATTAGGGAGATGATTAGGAATGATTAAGTGAGATTAGAGAAGAAATAGGCTTAAGAGGGTGAAAATGATGGGTGTAGGCTAGGCTCTCGGTTAGGCTTAAGATTAAATTAAATAAAATTTAATTTAATCATGGGTTTAGTGGAATTAATAGGATGTGAGGATTAAATAAACAAAATTTATTTAAAAATGGGGAAACATGGAGGATCACGTGTTAAATTAATTTAACAGATTAAGGCTAGGAGTATTTAAATTAAATTTAAATACTTAGGAGAATGAACTCATTTAATTAAAATAATTTAATTAAATAAGTAGAAGAATGTGAGCAATATAATTAATTAATTAATAATTAATTGCAATGTCACGGGAAATATTAAAATTAATTAATATAGCCTTTAGGGATGATTTTAAGCGTCTATAGATCCTATACAAATCTATGATTGGAAAACTATAGTATGTTGTTCACAATAGACTAGATATTGCTTTAGCAGTTCGGATAGCTGCTATATTTTCATAAAATCCTAAAGAGAATCACATGATGGAAATGAAAAGGATCATGAGATATCTGAAAGGTACAAAAGGATATGGATTTTATTACAAGAGAAATGATAAGTTTGAACTAAGAGTGTTTATTGACTCAAATTGGGTAGGAAATATTGATGATAGAAAATGCACTAGTGGTGGTGTGTTCTTAATAGGAAATAAATTCATGGACAAGAAAGAAGAAGAATTTCGTTTTCCTATCAATAGTTGAAGTCTAGTATGTAAGTTGGAGTAAACTGTTCAAGCCTAGTTGAAGCCTAGTATATAAGTTGGAGTAAACTGTTCAAATATTATGTGGATCAAATAGTCACTGGAAAGTATAAAAGAAAAAATTATAGATCTTGTGGTTATCTATTGTAACCACATAAGTGCTATCAACATCTCAAAGAATCCAGTGATGCACACTAAGACAAAGCACATTGCTATCAAGTATCACTACTTGATGGAATTAGTTCAAGGCAAAGAAGTGAAGCTAGAATATGTGAATACTAAAGAGAAGATTGCTGACATATTCACAAAACCCTTACCTAAAGATGCTCATGAATATCTTAGAGGTAAATTAGGGGTGATTCCCCTAAACAAAGCTACTTAAGAAATCAATGTGCATTGCATCACATTTGCTAATCAAAATATCCTACATAGTGATGCAATAAAACTCTACTTTGGGACATGCCTAAGATAGATAATTTAGTACAACATAATAGATTAGTCATAGACAAATGATAAAAATTAGCCAGACATGTAAAATATACATAATTCAGATATATGAGGAATTTTAAGCTCAGAGAGGGAAAGATTAATAAAAGAGGGAGAGATTACCAAAAGAGGGAGAGATTACTACAAAGAAAGTTACTGTAAAGAGGGATAATAGTTTTCATAAAAGACAATCAAAGTGAAATCTATTGGTTTGTATGGTAACAAGTATTGCTGCATAATTGAGATGTTTCCATGAATGGAAAAGATGGAGATTGTTGGAAACTTATAATTGGGACAATTGTTGTTTTGTCATTGATGTCAAATCTATTGATAAGACATATTGCTACCTAATCTAAATGTCATATCAATTTGATTGATGAAGAGGATTTGAGAGTTTTCTCATAAAAATACCACCTAGAGGAAAGGTTGAGTTATGAAAAGAAAGTTGTAATAAGCATTTGATTAGATAGACTTTGATAAAGTAAAGTGATCGTTTATGTCAAGAAAGCTAAGCCAAGCTGAGCAATAGAGTAAAATTCTAAGGAATGTCAAGTAATTCTAGTGTAATACGAGCTATAGTTAGTGCTGAGAAAATCTAGTGTTGACCAAGAATTAGTATCGGCTGAGTGAGATAGTTGATGCTGATCTAGAAAGCTTTATAGTGACCGAGTGCCAAAATTTAGAGATTGCTAAGTGGTAGTATGGGAGTGAGTTTGAGGAAATTGTGAGATCAAGATGAAACAGTTGATTTCTTGTGAGATGTAAACCACATTGAAGATAATATTGATAATTTGGATCATTAAATTAAAGACAAGGATTGGGTAAAGACCTAACTGATGGATTCTAGAGAAGTTTCTAGAAGAAAATTAAGAATATGGATAGATACAATGAATCAAGTTGAACCTGTATATGAGCAATGTTAGTATGCTAATAGAAACCAAATTTAAATAAAGCTTCTACAAACTAAACAAAATTCATAAACTTCAAGATAGACTAAGATGAGCTCTCAATTGAGAATATGAGCCATTAATGGACTCTCTCAATAAGAAGCTCTCTTGTTGAGTGGCTTTTGTCTAAATAGATAGGATGTATGCTCAAGCTTATGCTTCAAAAAGGGCTTCAAATGGAGTTGGAATTTGGGTGCGAGTGTATGGTTTTGATGTAAAATGGCTTCTCAAAATGGCATTATGACTTTACTTCATGGATTGTGTTATTTTGCAAAGGGGAAGGATCCAATTTATAGGCAAGAGGCTTGAGGGATTGAGGGCTAAGATGCAAGGATGGGAAAAAGCTCATGGAGGGCTCAAATTGCATGAGAGGATAGCACATGGATTGTGCTTTCTTATAACCAATCAAGGAGTGACACATGTCACATGGTGAGAGGATGGAGGAAAGGGGAATGATGAGCCAACAAAGGAGGCTCAAGGGATAAAATCTTCATTAAGACCCTTCATAAGTGCTTTGTAAGAACATTTATGACTTTGTGGGCTTTATAAAGTTTTGTGGTTGAAGATATTTGTGATAGATACCATGAAATTCGAATTTGAGGGTTTAGGGAGGTTTTAAGCTTGCTTAGGGTTGTAAAAATGATTAGAGGAAGGGTTAGAGATGGCTTAGGACTAGGCAAGTGGATGGCAAGTGGATTGCAATTAATGAGGGTGGGTGAAGGAGGAGATATTTGTTAACTTTGGCTTGAGTTAGCGAGTCTTAACCCATGTTTAGGGAATGTGACAAGGTTAGGAGGGGATTAGGGTTAGGGTTAAAGACATCTTCTAGAAGAGTCTAGGCTTTGGATGAGGATGAAGACTTTCTAGAAGAGTCTAGAACTTCTTAGGATGAGGATAAATTAGATTTTTAGGAAATAAATAAAGTTTTATTTATTTCAAGGGTTTGGGTTGAGGAGATATTTATTAAATTTTTTTTAATAAACATGAGGATTAATATTTAATCTTAATTAAATATTTTGAGTTGGGATTAGGGGTAGGAAATGATGGGATTAGCCTTTAATCAAAATTAAAGAAGGATTAGCAGATTTTCGAAGAGGTTATTGGTCATAAGGAAATTGGCCAAGTTTTGGGCAAAAAATAAATTTTTAATTTATTTTAGGATTTTTGGTCAATTTATTAATTAAATAATTAATAAATAAGGAAATAATGTTTAAATAAGATTTAAACATTTTTGGGAGGGATTCCTTAATTAAATATTTTTAATTAAGATAAAGGGATTTAATGGCATAAAAATTAATTAATTAATTAATTAATAAATGATGATGTCATCAGGACTTTTTCAGAAAATAAAAATACTTTATTTTCTAAAGGTTTTTAGGTGTCTACATTTTGCCCCTCTTTGATGTGATGCCGCAAGTGGGAGAGAATGAACTATGAGATGCCCCCTCAAGAAGGCGGCGGGGAGAGAAAGCGAGGCTTGATTGCTTCTTGAAAAGTACAAGAATCTCGGATGAGCAAGAAGACTCAGATTTGCATAAGAGAAGAGGTTTGGTTAGCTCAAACTCTCACTACGGGAGAATGATAAAGGGAGAATCAGAGGCACAAGAGGAAGCAAGCATAAGATCTCAGGGATTGCAGAGGATGAAGGAGCGGAGCGCTATAAAAGGAATCCAGGATGGGGAGATGGATGAGGGGATTAAAAAAGCTGATGCAACAGGATTTCAAAGAGTCAGATTGGCGGAAGATGGGTTTTGGAGATCCCTAGGACTAGGATTGTGGATCTCGAAAGATGACGCTTGGTGGATTGATTTGGATTAGTGGATCCCTAAGACTAGGATTGTGGATCCCTAAAGCTAAGAGTGATGAGTGATTCAAAGAGATACTGATGCATCAGCTGGGGTAGGAGAGACGGATGCTGGATATGGATGGGGGATAATGGAGATGAAGGAAAACCATTGAAGCTTTTTGAGCGGGGGGATACTTCAAAGAGAAGTACCACCATGTAGTTGAGCACTAGATTTGCTATAGGACTATTGGTTAATTGCCAAGGTTACCAAGAACATCAAGGCCTTTTCACCAATCATCCAAAGGACAGACAAAAAAACTTAAAACAAACACACAAGGATTGCCCCAGCATCACACATGAATCCTAGAGGAAGTAGCGTGGAAACGACACTGGAGAACCCAAAAGCAGAAAAGAAAAACAAACAAAAGACCTGATCAAGACCTTACGCTCTAATTGCCCCATTCGCAGCATACCATGATATGGAAGATCGTGGCAACCTTGAGGAGGGAACAAGGAGATTGCTTGGAAAAGATACTTCAAGACCCAAAAGGGAAGATCCCAAATTAAAAGAAAGTGAAAATCTAAAAGAGAGTCATTTGCCAATGAGATGGGTAGGAAAAGGTACTAACGGACCAAGATTAGACATGAGGAAAGCTATATCCTGCAAGGACCTATCGGAGAGCACCGAAGCTGGTGGATTTGGATGAGTGATGCGTCTGGAAAGCTGAACTAAGAAAGATAACACTTTGGTGATAGGAAATCTAGCTAAAGGATGCATTGGAATAGCTAACCAAGATGTGCGATGTGTGCAAGATGCTGATCAAGGATGAACTGACACGAATGCTGGATAGATACAATGGTACTAAGCTAAAGAGAATATACAAGCTGACAGACCAAGATATTTACAAGCTGAAGTTGACCAAGATAGTTACAAGCAGGCAAAAGCTCAGGATGATAGGATAGCAGGATGGTTCGATGTTGTGCAAGATGCGAAAGCTAAGGGTGGGGTGATAGAAAAAGATATGGATTTGGCAGGATGCATCCAATGATGATGAGAAATTTTGTGACCAAGGATAGCTAGAGGAGTAGGATGAGATTGCTGGATAGGATGGTAGATAGCTAGGATTATGATGGATATAAAGAGATGACATTGGGTTTGCATGAGGATAGCCTAGAGCTAGATACCAATGACAAGGGAGGATGAACAAGACAAGATCTCCAAGGAATATAGTGCCCCCAATCAGAAGATAACATGCGGAAGGAGGTCTTATGGTGGATGTGATAGGATTGAAGCTAGGATGGAAAAAGCTGAAGGGGCTAGGGAGATGGATGATAGCTGGGATGGTTGGCAGAAGTTGCAGGAAATAAGTGGATGGTGATAGATAAAAGCTGGAGGATGAAAGATAGGTGGATAAATTGGAAGATGGAGCTGGATGGCAAGATGAGACCAAAAGCATGAGGATGATAGGCTAAGCTGGGGATGGCTAGATTACGCATGACGCTTGTTTGCCAAGTTTTCATCATGGTACTTGTCCAAGGCGCTTGAATTGCCAAGTTTTCACCAGTGGACGCTTTATTTTTCTTTACTTTTTTTTTTTTTTTTGACTTTTTGACTTTGGACTTAGCTAGAATGATTTTGGCTTTCTTCAACTATTTTGGCTTTTTAGATGTTGGTAGGATGGATGAAAAAGGATTGGATTGAACAAGTGGAATGGTGGGTGGGAGTTTGACAGATAATGGATGCGAAGACATAAGCCTTGTGGGTAAATGGATGAGGAAAATGGAAAGATCATTATTGGCACACACCTTGAGAGGTGATAAAGTAGTGGGAAAGATGTTTTTGAGCAAGGTTGAGGAGAAAATGGAGGAAGAGAAAGATAAGGACTAAAAGTAGAGTTGGAAGATGGAGGATGGGAAATTTAGGATAAGAAGCATATGGACTAAAAGTGGATTGAGGGGATGAAGGATGCTTATATGGGGATTTGGATGAACGATGGATGGATGAGGCTTTTTGAGTAGCATGAATGGATGCCAATTGAGATTTTTCTTTGAGATGCATTGCTTTTATGAGAATCTTGGGTATCCACATGATTTTTGACTTTTTTAGCTTCGGCTTTTGTGGCCTCTTGACTTTTTCTTTGATTGGGATTAAATGTTTCTTGTTTTGAACATGTATTTTAGAAGGGACATGTTGAGACTTGTATTTTTGTGGATTTTTGGATTTATGCTTTTCTATTTTGGCATCCAATATGCTTCTATTAGCCATGGGATAGGAACAAGAGCATGGAGGAGATGGAGGGATAATTGATGGAGTGATAGGGTTTAAAGGTTGGAAGAGATTCAAGGGTGAGTGCCTTTGATGATCTAGCTGGTGGATTTGAGGGGATAGAAGGATAGATTGGAACATAGGATATGGATGGATATAATTGCCCAAAATGGATGGAGGGAAGGAAGGATATGGGCCCAAAATAGATGGAAACGGCGAAGGTGTAGGTCCCAAAATAGATGGAGGGGATAAAGGATTCATATTAGGTATGTAAGGACCCAAAATGGATGGAAAGGGTGTGGGATTTAGATAAGGGATATATGGACCCAAAATGCAGGGTTGGAGATAAGGAGTAGGATGAGGGCCCAAAATAGATGGGGAATAAGATGGATGGGAACTTTGGGGTGGAGATGGAAGGAATTGGGAACATGCAGGAATAGCGAGGATACCAACATCTAGAAATACATTTTCATTTCTTTTTTCAATATGATGTTCATTATTTGGAACACAAGATGTGAGTTCATTACTAGCTGAAGGAGTTGGAGCTTCGGATATGATAATTAGTTCTTTTTCAATGGATCTATCATCATGGATTATGGGAGATGTATGATCATGAAGCAGAGGAGATGGGAGGATAGGATCTTGAGTTGGGTGGGATGAGGGAAAGGGATCTTGAGATGGAGTAAGTAAGATGGTAGGATTTAGATGTGGAGGGGATGGTAAAAGTGGATCATGTAGGGGAATAAGTGGGATGGCAGGATCTACTATTCTATCGGAGGATATTTCAACATGCTTTTGGACAAGATCTTGACAGGAATGGATGGGAGTGGATGCATGAGGTTCATTATATGGGATTTGGATAATGCTTGGAGGAGGAGATGTGGATGGTATTTGGAGTGATTCGATGGGTGGTGGGAATTTGATGCTTGCGGGAAGTGGAAGGATTTTAAGCAATTTGATGGATGGTATAGGGATGATAGCTAAGGGAGATGGGGGTGATATTATAGATGGGGAAGCTTCATCAGTGACTACTTCACATGGTTGGATTAGATGACATGGCTTATCAACTGTTGGAGGTGGCTTTTCTTGTATTTCCTCTAGGAGATTCCTTGGAGACTCATGTGTTGAAGGTGGAGGTGGTGGATTGATAGGAATAACTGGTGTGATGAGGGTTGAAGATTGGAAGCTTGGTTGATTGGGTGATGGAGGAGAAGCTGGGATATCAGATGGCATGACTAGATAGTTTGGAATAACTCTTGGATTTTGGGGGATGGTTGGTGGAATGTTTCTAAGGCTCTCAAGACACCCTTCATAGTCAACAAGATTTTCATCATCATTGGAATAGGAGGTGGCAGGAGCAAGGACAATACGACCAAACACATCATGATAGGATTGGTACTTCATGCTTTGACGATGAGTTTGATGGGGATGGGGTCTTGCATATGGATGAACATGAAAGCTCATGGTCAGATTTGGATTAAGCTCAGATTTTGGATTGGCTGATGAAAGATTTACTAGGGAGAGTCAAAGCTGTATGATAGACCTAAGGAGGATTGGCTGGAGATTTTTTGCTTTCCTGCGGATGGAAGACTTCAAGGGCATGCTATCAAAAAGTGAGAGTTTTGCTTTCCTATGCACTGGATTGGTGGAGATTGTATCAACTTAAGGATAGACTAATGATCCTATGGGCATGACATGAGATTGACCACTTGTGGATCCCAACCTTTAGCTCAAGGTGATGAGGGATAACAAGTGACAAAGCTAGATTACCCTAGACAAACCTCTGTCAAAGGGATAACCTTGGTGAGGCTAGTGGATTGGTCAGATTGATTGGATAGCAAATTCTAGCAGAATGACAACAACTCTCTAAAGGCTTGGGTGTGATTTTGGATTGGGTTGCTAGCTGGCTGGGGGGGGATGATTTGGAGAGACTTTGGATTTGGGATTGTTCTAAAGCAAGGAACTAGATAGATTTGGTTGCAGTGGGGGAGCTTGGATGATTTTCTGATGAGGCAGTGACTACGCTAAGTATGCCTTGAGCTGGGAGATTTCTACTTTTTTGGGATTTTGACCAAAGTTGGCAAAAATTCATTCAAAAGCTATGAACAAACAAGCAGACAAAATTTTGGAGCAAGCACGTCAAACACACCAACATCCTAGGAAGCTTTCTACAAGGATGAAATTTGTTATAGCTAGGGAGTCCTTGATATACGCAAGGTACGTGAGGCCCAAATCCGTAGATGAAACCAAAAAGATGTCACACAACCGAGAGGAGCGGTAACCCACTTCTCCTCTTTCACTTCTCAAGGGTATAAAGTTCCTTGAGGCTTAGCCCGAGTGACAAAATCTTGATTCCAAAAGAGGTGTCTTTGGATTCACCTCCCAATTTTTATACTCCGCCAGAACACTGGAGTTGAGGTCGTCCCAAGGGGTGATGAAATCCCCAAGCAGGCCTCCTAAAAAGTGTAAAACAAGAACACATACATAATCTTGGGCTTTAAAAGACACATGTTTATTCCAATTGATGATTTAGATTTTGTAAGCTATGATTGAAGACACTTGTGATTATGGCATACAATGTTCATTCCAACTTGACAGTGTCATCAACAAAACAAAATCGAGCGAAGAATGAATACAAGAAGAAGAGTTAGGGTCAACAAAAAAGTAAACCCGCGTGCTCGGAGGCCCTCCACGTCAAGTATCGATTAATTTCCTTTTAAAGCATTCAAGAGTTGGTGTGATTTTGTTTTAAAGCCCAAAGCAAAGATGTGTGAGACTCGATTTGTCAAGCGCGTGCCCGGAGGCCCTCCACATCAAGATTTGTCCAATTTTTATTTCCCAAATGAAGTGTGAGCGAGATTAATGCGCATTCAAAGAATTTTCTAACTTAGAAAAACCACTAAAGACCCAAGTGAGTGGAGTTTTATCTTTGTGGAGCACTTAACACCCTCTTAGGTAGACCCATCCCCATAGATGGCACTGAGATTGAAACCAATGGTTAAATTGATGGGTGATTAAAGAGGGTGAGTCCAACTACAAACTTACTCAAAGCGTCTTTATTAGTTTTTATAACTTAGAAGATTTCAAAAATGTGGATTCTTTTTATGCCCCAAAAGATGATTATTTGATCTATGGCATTCAAGATTGGATTTGTTATTTTAATCATGTATTCAAGAAAAATTTGATTTTAATCCATGGCATTCAAGAGTGTGTTTAGCAACATGCATTCAAAGACAAGTGATTAAACATTCAAGTTTTTTCCTTTGAGCATTCAAGATTGAGATTTTGTGTGTTGTTTTAAGAACTTTGAAGTGCTTTTTTTTAACCTTAGATCATTCAAGATTGTTTTGGACTCAAAAGTGAAAATGACTCTTTGGACTTTGCTTTTCATTCAAGATTTTGTGTTCTAGTTTGCATGTTTTAAGCCCAAAAATGATATTCCTAGATTGTTTTGATGCATGAAAAACCTAAGAAACATTCAAGATTTTGCAACAAGACATTTGTTTGGAACAAATAACAAAATTTTTAGGACTCTTAGTTTTCATGAGATTTTTAAAAGAACTTTAAAATATTTTCAAATGAGGTTCATTTTATCCTTGATTGATGCTTTGAGTTTGATTTAGATTTTAGTGTGCACTTAGTGTTGATTTTGAACCTTTTGAAATGGAAACTTGAAGTTCTTTTTAAATTCCCAAAAATGAAGTGTTCCTAACTTTGAATGAATGCATCTAAAACCTTGATGTTGCAAGGATGCAAATGATTAGATTGGTTTAGTTTCACTTGTTAAAAGATTTTTTTCTTTTTTGCAAATTTTTAATTTTTTAATGGATTTAAGTATGATTTGGGGGTTCATTTTAAGCACTAAAAAGAAGTGTGTATGATTTTTCTTCCTTAAAAAAAAATGGCCAAGATCTCCCACAAGAAGAAGAAGAAGAAGTAGATGGAATAAGAAGAATATAGACAAGAAGAGGAAGAAGAATTCCAAGTGCTTTGTCCACCTATAAGCTTGAAAAATCTGCAAATACTATGAGATAGACTATGAGTTCCTTTATCTTCTTCATGCTCATGTGGACCTACAAAACCAATTTATACAATCCTACCAATCACAAAAACAAGAAAAATTAGCCAAAATTAGCAAATGCCATACAAAACTTGACTAAAAAAGCTAATGAAGATGACCCATGCGGGGTCCCACCGGGCGTGCCAAAATGTATATGAGCAATGTTAGTATGCTAATAGAAACCAAATTTAAATAAAGCTTCTACAAACTAAACAAAATTCATAAACTTCAAGATAGATTAAGATGAGCTCTCAATTGAGAATATGAGCCATTAATGGACTCTCTCAATAAGAAGCTCTCTTGTTGAGTGGCTTTTGTCTAAATAGATAAGATGTATGCTCAAGCTTATGCTTCAAAAAGGGCTTCAAATGGAGTTGGAATTTGGGTGTGAGTGTATGGTTTTGATGTAAAATGGCTTCTCAAAATGGCATTATGACTTTACTTCATGGATTGTGTTATTTTACAAAGGGGAAGGATCCAATTTATAGGCAAGAGGCTTGAGGGATTGAGGGCTAAGATGCAAGGATGGGAAAAAGCTCATGGAGGGCTCAGATTGCATGAGAGGAGAGCACATGGATTGTGCTTTCTTACAACCAATCAAGGAGTGGCACATGTCACATGGTGAGAGGATGGAGGAAAGGGGAATGGTGAGTCAACAAAGGAGGCTCAAGGGATAAAATCTTCATAAAGACCCTTCATAAGTGCTTTGTAAGAACATTTATGACTTTGTGGGCTTTATAAAGTTTTGTGGTTGAAGATATTTGTGAGAGATACCATGAAATTTGAATTTGAGGGTTTAGGGAGGTTTTAAGCTTGCTTAGGGTTGTAAAAATGATTAGAGGAAGGGTTAGAGATTGCTTAGGACTAGGCAAGTGGATGGCAAGTGGATTGCAATTAATGAGGGTGGGTGAAGGAGGAGATATTTGTTAACTTTGGCTTGAGTTAGCGAGTCTTAACCCATGTTTAGGGAATGTGACAAGGTTAGGAGGGGATTAGGATTAGGGTTAAAGACATCTTCTAGAAGAGTCTAGGCTTTGGATGAGGATGAAGACTTTCTAGAAGAGTCTAGAACTTCCTAGGATGAGGATAAATTAGATTTTTAGGAAATAAATAAAGTTTTATTTATTTCAAGGGTTTGGGTTGAGGAGATATTTATTAAAACTTTTTTAATAAACATGAGGATTAATATTTAATCTTAATTAAATATTTTGAGTTGGGATTAGGGGTAGGAAATGATGGGATTAGCCTTTAATCGAAATTAAAGAAGGATTAGAAGATTTTGGAAGAGGTTATTGGTCATAAGGAAATTGGCCAAGTTTTGGGCAAAAAATAATTTTATTTATTTATTTTAGGATTTTTGGTCAATTTATTAATTAAATAATTAATAAATAAGGAAATAATGTTTAAATAAGATTTAAACATTTTTGGGAGGGATTCCTTAATTAAATATTTTTAATTAAGATAAAGGGATTTAATGGCATAAAAATTAATTAATTAATTAATTAATAAATGATGATGTCATCAGGACTTTTTCAGAAAATAAAAATACTTTATTTTCTAAAGGTTTTTAGGTGTCTACAGAACCTAATCATAAATCCTAAGATCTATAATGGATGTAGCAAATATTAACTCATGAATTGCCTATTTAAAGAGATACAAAGATGAATAATTGGTATTGTGTGTGTATGTGTGAAGTGCAAGCATATGTGAAAAGAAACATACAAAGAAATATTCATTAGAAACACCCAAGTGTGAGTGAGCACAAAGCTAAAGGAGAAAGCTCTTATAGATGATGTTGACGTTGATAAGTGAATCTATGTTGAGAAGTGTGGATTGATTTCTTGAAGGGTTTCCACATGAATCAAGATTAGAGATGATAATGAAAGGCTTATCAGCAAGATGACGCAAGGACCAAAACAAGATCTGAACCTGCAAAAGTGAGCTGTAATTACATAGATCAAAACCTAATGTTTTCTTTCTAGCCATTATAAATAGTTTGTATTGAATTTTTTTTAACAGAGGTTAATCTAATAGCCATTTGGAAGACTTAATAGTCTATATAAATCCTTTAACTAGGTGACATTCTAAATGGAATGGTCAAACTCCTCTAACAAGGCCACTCCTAATAGGGTGATTAAATACTTTAAGAAGGTTACATTTAACAGTGTTCTTTTTAACCTTTAACTGGGTTGGCTCCTAATAGAGCTCACTTTGAAAGAGTGAAAAAGAGTGACATGTTGATGGTGGTTTTTCCCAAATTGGGTTTCCACGTAAAAATCCTAGTGTCAAATCTATGATGAATGCTTTATATGTTTTACATTTAATATTTTCATTATGCAAATAAAGTTATGTTTGAGATAGTATTTCTAGTAGAGAACAAGAAATAACAGGATTAACATAACAATGAATGTTTACTTTATTGTTCAAATGGTACATAGAGACCTTAAGTAACTAATTCAACCCCCCCCCCCCCCCCCCCCCCCCCAACCCTCAGTTATTCTAAACATTTCTAACAAAGAGAACTTGATGATCATAATAACTTTATTGATTGAAAAATTCAATGAAGAGCCTATTTTGAGGAAAAGTATGACCATTGACAATGGTAATTCAAGTAATTTTGCATCAAAAGTATTAGTTTCTAAGTTGCAATTGCATAGGTTCAAACATCCAAATCCTTACCACATTGCATGGACCAAGGATGAGCACAAGTTATTGGTAAGTAAACAATGCCTTTTGAAATTCAAGATTGGGAATTATTTTGATGAAGTCTTGGGTGATATTATGCTTATGGATTGTTGCCATATTCTTTTGGGAAGACCTTGGCAGTATGATAAACAATATTTACATGATGGAAGATTGAATGAGTCCACTATTTGGGCTAATGAAATAAGAAAGTCTTATTACCCTTGATAGAGAAACTCAAGGAAAACTATTTTACAACAACTAGAGTTTTCTTGGTTGAATAAAGTTAGTTAAAAAAGGATATGAAGAAAAAATGTTTGTTTTTTTTAATTCCTAAGAAGACCAAGAAACAAGATGAACTTGAGCATGCACTTGAGATTAGATATTTGTTAAAAAAAATCAAGATATTATTTTAGACAATGTAACTGATGGTTTACCCCTTGTAAGAACTATTAGTCATTGGATGGACTTAATAACTAGACATATTTTTCATAACAAAGCACTGCATAGATTAAAACTTGTAGAAAATGAAGAATTGAATGGGCAAGTACAAAAATTTCTTGAGAAAGGTTTCATCAAAGAGAGTTTCTGTCCTTGTGTAGTACCTGTGCTATTTTCACCTAAGAAGAATACATAGTGGAGAATGTGTTTTGAATCTAGAGCTATAAATAGAATAAGAGTTTAGTAAAGGTTTCCTATGCCTAGAATGGACAACATTATGGATTGTTGAGTGGGGAAAGATATTTTACCAAAATTGATTTGAAAAGTAGATATAATCAAATTAAACTTAGAGAAGGAAATGAATGGAAGACTACTTTTAAGACTAATGAGGGTTTATATGAGTGCTTAGTTATGCCTTTTGGTTTAAGTAATGTACCTACAACTTTTGTGAGATTGATAAATGATGTTTTGAAGAAATTATTGAGTAAATTTTTGATTGTGTATTTTGATGACATACTAATATATAGTAAGACTAAAGTAGAACATCTAATGCATATCAAACAAGTGTTTCAAAGACTAAACAAGGAAAAGTTATTGATAAAACTAAAGCATTGTTCTTTCATGAAGGAGGAGATTGTATACCTTAGTTTTGTGATCTCTTTTGATTGACTTAAGATGGATCCTAAAAAGGTAAAATCTATACTTGATTGGCCTATGTGTAAGAATGATCAAGACGTTAGATCATTTCATGGATTGTCAAGTTTCTAGATGAAGTTTATGAAAAATTTCCATTTAGTATGCAATGCTATGACAAAGACAATGAGAGGTGATAAAAAGGAATTCATATGGACACATGGAGAAATTTTTTTTTTTAAAATATTGAAACAAAAGGTAGTGGAATTTCATTTTCTTTCTTTGCCTCAATTTACTAAAGATTTCAAAGTTTATTGTGATGCTAGTAGCAATGTGATTATAGTTTTTTTAAGCCAATATTTTAAGCCTATAGATTTGTATAGTGAAAATTTGAATGATACTAAGATAAACTATTTTGTCTATGATCAAGATTTACATAAAGCTATTCAATATTTTAAGAAGTGGAGACATTACTTGATGCCTAGAAAGTTTGTATTTTTCTTTGATCATAAAGCTTTTCAATACTTGGTTAGACAAAATAGGTTGAATGAAATACACATGAAATGGTAGATTACATGCATAACTTTTCTTTTATATTAAAGTGGATAGTCTAATAAAGTAGAAAATGCTTTGAGTAGAAGGAGAAACTTGTTGATAGATATGAGGGTTGAAGTACTTGGATTTGATAATTTGAAGAACTAAGTGATATTTATTTTTTAGATGCTTGGAAGGATTGTAAGAATCATTTAATAGATTAGGAGAACAAGTGGGTAGATTATTTCATTTAGAAGACATGTTGTTTAAAGGAATCCAGTTCTGAAAACCAAGGGGATCTATGAGAGATAAAATTATTAAATAAAAACATAGTGGTGGACTTACATGACATTTTGGGATTCATAAAATAGTAAAATTTATCTATGAAAGATACTTTTAACTATAGTTGTATAAGGATGTCCAAAAGATGGTAAAGAGTTGTAGAATTTGTCAAGAGCTAAAGGGACTAGTTAGAATGTTTGTTTGTATATATCTTTGGATGATCCTAGTAAACCTTGGGAAGAAATTAGTATGGATTTTGTTATTGGATTACCTAGAACTTAGAGAGGTAATGCTTCTATCTTTTTGGTTCTTCACCATTTTAAAAAATTGACGCATTTCATACCTTGTGAGAAGACATTAGATACAATACACATAGTAGATCTATTTTGTAGAGAAAATGTCAGATTACATGGATCTCCAGAGATTATTATTTAAAAGAAAAAGACAACAAGTTTACTAGTTTATTTTCAAAGGACAATTTGGAATAAGTTGAATATTAAGCTTTAGTTTAGTTCTATAATTCATACACAAATAGATGGAAAAAATTAAGTTGTGAACATAAGTATGGGTAACTTGTTGAGATGTTTGATTGGAGATAAACCTTCTAATTGAGACTTAATTTTGGTACAAGCGTAGTTTTCATATAACAATTCAATGAAAAAAAGTTACTAAGAAGACACCTTTGAGGTAGAAAATGACATGCATCCTAGAGGTATTACAATGTTGATAAAAAATTGAATACTAATTTAAAGAATAGTACCAAAGAAGAGGAATTTTTGGATAAGACATAAAATTTTTGAAGAAGTGAAAATTTATTTGAATAAAAATAATCAAGGATATAAGGAGAGAGAAAATAAAAGGAGAAGATGTAAAAAAAATGAAGTTGGAGAAAAAGTGATGGTACACCCAAAGAAAAAATAGATTTCCAATTGGTACATATAGAAAAGTGGAGATGAGGAAGTTTTGACCTTGTAAAATCTTGAGGAAATGTGCCAGTGGAAATGATATTGAAGTAGAATTACCAAAAGACATGGAAATTTCACCTGAAATCTACATTTTAGATATCTATGAGTATTTCTAATCTGATGAAGAGGCAATTGAAAATTGTAATTATCCTATGAAGAGGATAGAGTGAATTGAAAGGATCTTGGATACCAAAGTGAGAAAGAGCATCAGAGGAAAAGGCTACAAGGAATATCTAGTTCAGTGGCAGAATAAACCAATTGAAGGTACTTCTTGGATCTCTCAAGATGAATTTGAAATTTATGATTCTTCTTATAATATTAGTGCTTCTTGATGTGGACATCATTCATTATTTCCCTAGGTGTTTTTTGTAGGAGCATCTAGGGTTATGGGCAATCTTACATCAACCAAACACATTTCTTATTTTATGTTCTAGTATATTATTCCCAGGATAGCCTTTTTTGTTTGTGTTATTTATTTCCATGTAGTTGGTTACATGATGTGTACCTATCATGGATCATTCATCTATGTTCATTGATTTAATTCCACCTCATTGAAGAGTTGTTTTTTTCCTTGCTTGAGGTGTGTTCATTTCTTTGCATATTGAGTAACATGTGGTTTCTGGATTTTGTGAGGTTCATGTGATTTCAAGACTTTCTACATCTTTGGAGATATTTTTTATTGTATCATGTGTAGACCTATCTTGGTGACCACATATGTTATTTTTCTTAGTTATGCAGTCTCTGATTTCCCCTTTGGGGTAGGACCTATATTTTAAGATAAATGCCATTACTAGGCTGACTTGTGCTCTTGATGGCCATGTATTTGAAATTTTTGATGGGGATAATTAGAATGGTAAGAAGATATATATAATTATTTTGGATCTATAAGAGTGATATTCTAAGATCTATTTTTTAACTCCTATGTTTATGGCTGCAACCAGGTAGGCCTGATACCTCACACATTATAATGGACTTGTCTCATCATGTAGGGTAGGAAAAAGGAAGGAAGCCTGTCCTACATAAATAAAAGGGGGAATACTAAGATCCACAATTTTTTTATTAGATTAGGTTAATACCAAATAAATTACCTATTAGAAACAATAGTCCACCAAGATAACTGGGGGTGGGGGGGGGGTTGAACCAGTTATCCTACCATTAAAACATTTATCTTCTTTAAACAAACTTAACCATTCAACCAAAGTAAAAAAAAATCATAATAAGATGTACATAGACAATTACACCAGATATGTTAACTAGGAAAACCCTTGATCAAAGAGAAAACCACAGTGAGAATGATGCCTACAAGATGATGTACAAATATAAATATTCCTTGTTAGAGGATGGACCCTGTTAGAAGTCAATTACAACATTTAGTATATATGAGTCCCTATTAGGAGACTTTGAATCCTTTTTAGGAGATTCCAACCCTATTAGGAGTTCTACCACAACGTATGCAAGATGAGTCCGCTGCCAAAACATGCAATTTCAACTACAAGAAGAGCTCACTGCTCAACATGCAATTTACTATTATGTTCCTCTTTCCTTTATTCTTTTAACCAAACCAATCACTGTCAAACCCTGTAGACTAGGTCATGAACCTCATATCCAAATATCAAACCTCAGATCACTCAACAAAACCTTAGCAATGAAGTTTACTTTACTTTCACTCTGCTCTTCTCAACTTCACCTTCTTCTCTCTCTGTAAGGAAACTTGGCAACAAAGAATATAACCATTTCCACATAACCCATAATAGATCTAAAATAAATACAGAATTAAAATCCACATGCAAGAGAATAGACAACATACCCACAAAATTGTGACACAATATATATCCTGGGAAACCCTCATTGAGGGAAAAATCCAGCCTCCAAAAGCATCCATCACCATATATTATTCAGCAAAAAATACCATTGCCATACAACCATGGAAGCCTTCATGGCCATAGCCACAACCGAGAAAACTATGTGAACAAGCATGAATCCACACATCCCATGCTATGCTTTCAACCTTCACAAATGCTCCCTTGGCTAACCTGTCAAGCCTTGTCCCGCTTGATTCTTGCCTTTTATCTTCTTGTTGTCACTCTACAACAACTACCCTTGTGGCTACTTATATAGTAGCAAGTCCCACAAAACCACTAAGTGGTATTACATAAACCATGTGCTAAAAACCATGTGCTACCTAACCCACTAACCCCACATTTAATATTGGGCATTTAATTCTTTTTCCCAATATTAAATAATTAAATGAAATATTATCACAATATTACAATACAACTCATCAAGTATATCCCATGGAAATCTTTACATGTTGCACGTCCATCTAGGCACAACATTACATAATAAAATAAAATAATAAAATAACAATATTATGCAATGTGTGCAACACCCATTATCTCAACAATCTCCCACTTGTTGTATACATTGCATAGGGTCAATTTGTAGCCACATAAATGAGCAAGGGAACAATCCCTCCTAGCACATCCACCATCACGGATCAAAATACATCAAGTGCTCCATCCTGGTACCCACAACAAAATCAAAGTATCTAGCATCTCAAACATGAATGATCTCACCTCCTATTATGCCACTACCACTGGACATGCATAGAAGCCATCCAAAGAGAAAGCCACCTAACCTGTCATATTAGAAGATCATAAAATCTTGTACCAACTAAAATTCCAAGCACAAAAAACCTGATCCAAAGGTAATCACATGTATCCTTAGTTGTCAAAATATCCATAGCTGAAATAGCACCCACAACAAGTGCCAAACCCATCCAATTATCCATACCTCAAAGGTATAACAAGTGAACCTTATATCACTGACATATCCAATCTATAACTTGCAATCACAAGCCTCAAGAGTAATACCTACCACATATAAACCAAGAAGCTCCCACTGCAAAAGATAATGTCAAATCTATAACCAATCCACTCAACACATCTCAAAGAAGTGAATCCATGTAGTATCAAGGACATCCACAATACATAAACTGATATCCTGCAAGAACAACTCTCATAACAAGTCTCCAATAGTCTCCCAAATTCTCCACAACCAATAGAGGAAAGAGATAAAGTAATAACCATGTCATCTCTCACATGACATGCATGAGCACAAACCAGTGATCACAATCTCTAACCAATCTCAAATCCAATGTTAGCAAAACTGAACATCTAGGAAGATAACCAAGATCGGAGAAACCATGCAAATCATAACCTGTATCATGTCCTTCTACACACACCTCTAGATGTAAACTGTGCAAGTATGATCTCCTCCATAAAACCCCAACAAGAAGCCTCAACAACACCCAAACCATACCATATAACTAATCATGGATGTAAGCCTCTCACAAGAAGATCAAACTCAATAAACCATTCCTAAACCAAGGAATAACCATTCCTAATCCAAGGAAAATGCCCAATATAAAACCATCTCCCAAACTTAACGAGCATAAAAAAAATGCACATGGAGATAACCAATGCTAAACCATCTCTCAAATGAACCCTCCAGAACTAACTCATGTACCATAGCTAAAGATCCATATCCATGAAAGATAAGCATAAATATAATTCAACTAAGAGAAAGAATGGGCTATACCTCTCAAGTAGCAAACTGCTGAGTAGACCAAGAGTGGGGAATGAGAATGTTCATCAAGATACCCAAGTCTCCAACCAAGACTCATCTAAGAACAATCTCCTCTCAAGTCCATATCAGGTGACTGCCCCTCGGACTTCCTGCTGAAACCATCAACTGTCCCAACAAATACTTCTCTAATCGAAGAGAAATCAGCATCACCACCATCTCTAAGTATCCATGAGCACTTGTAACCAATCAATCCATGCCAACTCCAAATGCAACATAGCAATATCATGAAGTATCCAGCTTATGATCAGTGTACTCAATACCAAGAAACTAAACATAAACATGACAACATGATCTTACCATCTCAACTAAAGAAATAACATGCTCCACACACCATAACATGTCACAACTCTAAATGTGTATCAAGACTATACCATGACATAATAATGAAACCATCCTCATACCAAGGATAACATGCCAAATAAAAGTATAAACCACACCTTTGCCAAGAACCCTGTGAGTTCTTAAGATGCAAACTTCTCCACACACCATGAAGAAAACCATCTCCACATACCAGGAAGAACCATCTCCACACACCATGAAGATAACCAAGAACTCCATGAGTCCTCAACATCTAACCATCTTCAAACACCATGAAGATAACAAGTGCACCATGCAAATGTCAAAGACACTTCTGCAACAACAAGATCTAAGACAAACCTCCAACATCTGCAAACACTCAATAAATATATCAATGCTAACAACTTCCACTCAACTGTGGTACCAAGTCACCTATGAAATCATAAAATCCATCTCCTATATGAAGATCCAAAACCAAACTAGGAACTAATCCTGCACTGTCACCCCATCACTGTCACAAGCTCCCACTAAACCATGTATCCAAGCTATCCATGACATCATGATGAAAACCCATCCTCTAACCATGAGAATCAACCAAGGCATTGAACCATCAAAGAACTCAAAGTGCACATCATGAGCTCCTCAAAAGAAAACCAAATAACCATGATCCTCAACCAAGAAGATATACCACCATAACTGAATTAGAAAATACAGGCTAATGAACATCAATGATGTACCTGTATAGCTAATCATGTCATGCCAAAATCCATGACACCATGATCACATCCATGAACTGAGCATCTGGCTCTCAATATGTTCAACCTGTCAGCATAAAATAGTCAACCACAATCCTCCACCATGACTGTACCTGGTAACAACATCTCATCCCTTCTACATGAAGATAAAATCATAAAATCATGTGACTTAGGGCATAGACAACCCAAATCCAAGCCACCAATCTGAATATGCATCAATAATGAAAGATCAATGGGCAAAGACAACTCATAACCAAGCTATAAATGCAACCTGTAAGTATAGACCGCTTACAACACTACACAACTTGTAGATCCAACAAGTCATCATACACATCCAAACCAAACACTGATAACCATATCATCAGGAGACTAATCTGAACATGAACTGAGTATACAATGACATCAAAACTTAAATCTCCAATGCCATAAACTCACAATGTTACCATAGTCAAAATATACTTATAAACTATTTAGATCAATATATCAATAAATAAATCATGCCAAACCTGCACCAAATCTAAACCAAAGTGTAGAGCTCTCCAAGAGCTTTCCGTTGACTACTCGAAGTCCAAAATCTGACTCTGTATGCCCAAGTTATGCTCCAATTCATGCTCAAAATAAACAACATCTGACTTTAGGGCTCTTAAAACCTAACAAAATTTCAAAATCACAGAACCAAACCTACACCATCTTGTAGTGCTTTGAATTAGCTTTCCAACTCCTATAAGAACTCTGAAATCTGATATTCTGAGAGAAAGTTATGGCTGTTTTACTAAGACAGTCTTTTTACCATTTTCAGTACGATTTTTCATTTTTTATTTTTTTCAGTGATGAAAATTCTGATGGGATTAAATTTGACGGCCATCATGGGATGAAACCAAAAAACTCTTTCATTTCCTCTGAACATGGCCAAACTAGGGCATATTATATATCAAAATGTATGGAAATGTTGACCCGGATCCAATGGTGAGGTCTGGTTTTACCCAGGAGGTCATTTCTACATGCTACCCCCCAAAACCCTCAATTAAATGAAACATCTGAAAAACTCTTTTTCTCCAACAATTTCACGTGCCCAAATATTTTAACATCCCATCATAATAGCAAATCCAAAACTCTTAGATCTGAAATAAATCATTCATATATCTTGCCCTTTTCTTTTATCCTCTCATGCATTCCCATGGATTCAATCTAGGGTTACAATAATAAAACCTAGCTCTGATACCACTTGTAACGAAACTTGGCAACAAAGAATATAACCGTTTCCACATAACCCATAATAGATCTAAAATAAATACGGAATTAAAATCCACATGCAAGAGAATAGACAACATACCCACAAAATTGTGACACAAGATATACCCTGGGAAACCCTCATTGAGGGAAAAACCTAGCCTCCAAAAGCATCCATCACCATATATTATTCAGCAAAAAATACCATTGCCATATAACCATGGAAGCCTTCATGGCCATAGCCACAACCGAGCAAACTATGTGAACAAGCATGAATCCACACATCCCATGCCATGCTTTCAACCTTCACAAATGCTCCCTTGGCTAACCTGTCAAGCCTTGTCCCGCTTGATTCTTGCCTTTTATCTTCTTTTTGTCACTCTACAACAACTACCCTTGTGGCTACTTATATAGTAGCATGTCCCACAAAACCACTAAGTGGTATTACATAAACCATGTGCTACCTAACCCACTGACCCCACATTTAATATTGGGCATTTAATTCTTTTTCCCAATATTAAATAATTAAATGAAATATTATCACAATGTTACAATACAACTTATCGAGTATATCCCATGGGAATCTTTACATGTTGCACGTCCATCTAGGCACAACATTACATAATAAAATAAAATAATAAAATAACAATATTATGCAATGTGTGCAACACCCATTATCTCAACACTCTCTATTGCTTATAATCACTTCTAATCAATATAAATGATAAAGGAAAATGTACTTCCTTTATATCGAGTCCATAAAATAATTTTCTGAGTTGATTATTAGACCTTCCCAATTAATCATTATAGGACCACATTAAGAACATGTTACACTTAGTGATAACATTAATCTTCCACCTTGCAACTTGAATATCTTTCTGTACACATAATATTATGATGAGTGAACTTAGCCATGTCATCTCCAACATGTCTTCTTAATATCCTCAACATTGACTCTCAGAATAACAAATTTTTGTGATATGAATATCAGGATTTAACTGTGTAATTTTTGAGTCAGACTTATTGACCCATATTTCATGAGTAGTGATTCAACATGAATCCAACTCTCATGAGAATAAATGGAACACTTAGCACTCATTGGATCTAGGTGATGCTCACAGGGGTGAAGCTAAGAGATATAACAAGATTACTATAGCACGTCTCTATAAACTCTATCTTAGAATAGACATCACCAAAAATTACATAACTTCTTCTAGACTTATCATTTCTTCATCTAACATTAACTGCATATATTAGATACTTAGAAGTATCTCCCATAACCTTGGATAGTGAGAATACTCAACTAGTCATCTGTACCAACTTGATCTTTTTGTTGTTCTTTTATCAGATACCATAGAAGATTACTATCTTGACATGAATGACAAAATCAATCATGAATGTAACATATCATCATAGTAACATATCTACAATACTTCCCCATAGGAATATCATTAGCATTCATTCTTCCAAAAATCTCCCCCTTTGGCATTGATGGAAACATAGATGAAAAATATCTAGTTCTAAGAATACCAACAAGACTGTTAATCTTTCTTTTCAAATCCTCTTCATCAATCATTCTCCCTCATTGATATAGCTTTCTATCAAACTATCATTCCATACTATATATTTTCAAAACATGTACTTATTCTTGCTTTTGTTTTCTTATCCTCACGATGTTCTTACTTATGATCTTCTCAAGATGTCTTTCATGTCGATCTTCTCCTCCATTGACATCAATGTCAAAGGTTTAAGCAACCATCAAACTCTACAACAACTGATTCTTACTGGCTCAAGTGTCCAAAGAAACTATTCAAAACATCATCCAACAAGAGTCCTAGATAATTCTATCCATCACATATACTCCCCCATATAGGAAGCATCAACATTTAATCTAGAAAAATAATGGTGCTTTGTTACACTGGATTGATGCACTCTTACATCATCTACTCTAATGTAGGAAGGGGCATAACCCCTAACATATCTCACAAATACTCAAAATTCTCTTTGGGAAGAATTTTAGTGAATATATATGCAATCTTCCCTTTAGTTTTCACATACTCCAATATAATTTACTTATCTACAACTTTCTCTCTCAACATATGACACTGAATAGAAATGTGCTTAGTCTTCAAATACAACACTGGATTCTTAGACATATTTACTGTGCTTGTGTTATCACAATGTATGGCAACAGTTCAATTATTTCTATCTTAATATCCTTCAACATTTGCTTCATCCAAACAACTTGATCGTAATTGTTTTCTACTGGAACATATTCTTCTTCCATTTTACTTTGTGAGGTACAATCCTACTTCTTTCTTAGCCAAGAAACCAATCTTCCTCCAAGAAAGAAGGCTTCATCACTGGTACTCTTTCTACCATCCATACTACTTGCCCAAGCGGCATTAGTATAAGCACTTGGAGTAAAATCATTAGATATGTTCACAATTCAAATTCTACTATTCGTTTTAGGTATCTAAATATCCTTTTGACTACTACATAACGTGCTTATCTGGGATTAGCTTGAAATCTTGCAACAATTCCAACTACATTTGCTATATCCAACCTTTTTTGAGTCATATATTGCAATCCTCCAATCATAGATCTACACTTCTTCTGCTCAACATTAGGTGTCTTATCCTTTGTAGATGACTTGAGTCTAGTTACCATAGGTTTTCCAATGGGTTTGCATGTTTCCAAACTAAACCTTTTCAGTAAATCCTTCAAATACTTAGTCTGAGAAATAAAGATTCCTTCTTTATTTTGTACAATTTGTAGTCCTAGAAAATATTTCATTTCTCCTATCATACTCATATCAAATTCCTTTTTCATCTCTTTAGAATTTTTTTCACTTTAATCATTATTTCCTCCAAATATGATATCATCAACAAATATTACCAAAATCATCAAGCCATCATCAATTTCTTTCCAATCGTGACTACTATCTATCATACCTTTTCTATATCCAAGCTTTATCAAATGCTTGTCAAATATTGCACACCAGGTTTTGGGTGCTTGCTTCAAGCCATACAATGCTTTCTTTAGTTTGCATACTATGTCCTTATCATTTATCAAAGGACAAGCTTCAGGCTACTCAATGAATCCCTCTTTTTCAAGTTCCCTATTTAGAAATGTTGACTTAACATCCATCTAATACACTTTGAATTTATTTTATGCTGCATAGACTAAGAATAATCTTACTTCTTCTATTCTAGCCATTGGAGCAAGTCTCATCATAGTCTATTCCTTCATGCTATGAGTAACCTTTACATGCCAACCTTGCCTTGTTCCTTAAAACTTCACCTTGTTCATTCATCTTGTTCCTGAATACCATTTAGTTCCTATTACATTCTTGTCCGTTAGTTTAAGGACCAATTCCCATGTCTCATTCTTTACTATCTGATCCAATTCCTCTTTCATAGCTTGTTTTCAATAATCATCTTTACATGCTTCATCTGCATTCTTAGGTTCAACTTGAGATATCAAACATAGTTCTTCATTGACTTTGCTTCTTGTCATCACACCTTTATTGCTGCTTTCAATGATCTACTTGGATGGGTGATTCTTTATCATATTCTTTCCCGAAGTAGGACTTGCTATCTCAACTCTTGGCTTTACTGAAGGTTCCAAGCTTTGTTCTTTCCTTAGCTCTCCTTCATTTTGCAAATCATTATTAGTCTCAAGAAATACTTCATCATTCCTTAGTTTAGTAACAACATCATCATCTGAATTGTAATCAACCATACTCTCTCGTATCCTGAATTTCTCATCAATTCTCACATTTGCACTTTCCATAATATCTTAGTTCTTAGAGTATAGCATCTATAAGCCTTTATTTTCAATGAATACCCAAGAAATATACCTTCATCATTTCTAGCATCAAACTTACCAATATCATCATCTCTTTTGATATAATACTTACTACACTTACTACCAAAAATTCTGAAATACTTAACTATAGGTGAGTGTCCAAACCATAGTTCATAAGGGATCTTGTTTGTGTCTTTCTTGAGTTGCACTTTGTTCATAGTGTAGACTATTTTATTCACATCTTCTCTCCAAAAACATCTTGGATACATCATTCTCAGCTAACATAGATCTTGTATCTTCTATAACTGACCTGTTCCTTACTTCAAACTATATTTCTTGAACATGCTCACCATGGATTTCCCAAAGTTGCTAAACTTTATCTTTAAGAACCTTGCTTTGATACCAATTGTTAGAAACAATACTTCACCAAGATAACTTTGGGTGGGGAGGGGGAGGTGGGGGTGAATCATTTATCCTACCATTAAAATATTTATCTTATTTAAACAAACTTAACCATTCAACCAAAGTAAACAAAAACCATAATAAGATGCACATAGACAATTACACCATATATGTTAACTAGGAAACTCTTGATAAGAGGGAAAACCCCGATAGGAATGATGCCCATAAAATGATGTACTAATACAAATATTTCTTGTTAAAGAATGGACCATGTTAGAAGTCAATTACAATATTTAAAACATTTGAGTCCTTGTTAGGAGACTTTGAATTCTTGTTAGGAGATTCCAACCCTGTTAGGAATTCTAGTACAATGTATGCAAGATGAGCCCATTGCCCAAACATGCAATTTCAACTACAAGAAAAGATCACTACTTAACATGCAATTTACTATTATGTTCCTCTTTCCTTTGTACTATCAATCAAACCAATCAATATCATACCTTGTAGACTAGATCACAAACCTCAGATCCAAATATCAAACCTTGGATCACTCAACAAAACCTCGGCAATGAAGTTTCCTTCACTTTCAGTCTGCTTTGCTCAACTTCACATTCTGCTTTCTCTGCTACTTATAATCACTTTTGATCAATAAAAATGATCAAGGAAAATGTCTTTCCTTTATACTAAGTCCATAAAACAATTCCTTGAGTTGGTTGTTAGACCTTCTCATTTAATCATTATAGGACCACATTAAGAATACGTTACACTTAGCATTAACATTAATCTTCCTCCTTGCAACTTGAATATATTTTTGTACATGTAATATTATGATTAGTGAATTTAGCCACATCATCACCAAAATGTCTTCTTAATATCCTCAACCTTGATTCTCAAAATAAAAAATCTGCTAAGAGATATACCAAGTTTACCAGAACATGCCTCTATAAACTCTATCTTAGAATAGACATCACCAAAACTTACATAAATTCTTCCAGACTTATCATTTCTTCATCCAATGTTAAATGCATATACTAGATACTCAGAAGTATCTCCTATAACCTTGGATACTTAGAATATTCAACTACCCATCTGTACCAACTTTATCTTTTTGCTATTCTTCTGTCAAATATCACAAAAGACTGCTAGACATCAATGACAAACTCAGTCATGAATGTAAAATACCATCATAGTAACATACCTATAGTAATCCCCCATAGAAATATCATCAGCATTCATGCTTCCAACATTACCAACCTAATGGCTAATAAGAAAAGAAGAGTGAACGACTTAGGTTTATTTCCTTGTCACCCCCACCTTAAGAGGATTTAGGTAAGGATAGGTAAATAAAGCAATGTTAAAATGATAAATATACAAATAGAAAGAAAGAAATAATACCTTATGGAACACAAACCTAAAAATCCATTGTTGAATTATGTTATAGGTTGTTATAACTAGGGATCTAGGCTGAAATCTATGAGATAGACAAAACCCATAAATCTCTTGGCAATCTATTAGGTGAAAATTGGTTCTCCAAGGGAAAAATAAGTCATCAAGAGTGTAGTGTACCCCTGATGATGAAGTCTAACACTGATTCTAATTTCATAGTTCTCTAAAAATTCAAAAAAGGTACTCCTATTTTCAACATGTTTGTCAATCCAAGATCCAAAACCTACAAAACAAAGAGATTTTTTGTTTGTTGTTGGGGGGATTTTCCTTAATCAAAACTTGATTTAGGAATTAAGCTTGAATTGAAATAATTGAAATGGAATGATAGAAAGTAGTAGTGATAGATCTAATATCAAAGCAATGTAAATCTATGAATATTCTTTTGAATTTGACATTTAATCAAGTATGTTGATGTAATAGCTTGACTCAATATCAAAACCCCTATAAAGGATATCAAAGTGAAACCAAAACCTTTTTGAATGTATATTATTGATATTCATCTTCATAGATCATGTAGAAGATGAAACAAAGTACCTTGAGTCTATGAAGGGATATCTTGAAAATGCAATAGAAGATGTAGCATGAACTCCTTCAATGGCTTGAACACATAAACCGTTGACCTTCAATGGAGTAAGCTTGAATGCCTTGAATGCTAGAGTGCTTGGAGACATGAATCATGGATAAGAAATGGAGTGAATGGAAGGGTTTATATAAATCTTTGAATTAACTAACTCCTATTGAGCTATCATTTTACACGATGCTAAATGGTAGGAATTCTTGTAAATTTCTCTGTTGAAAAGATGATTTCATGAATCAACTCCAAGGTTTTGGGTGATCTTGTGACCTACTAGAATCCGCTCAGTTTAAGATAAATGTGAATGTTCATGAGGAGGCCTTTGTTGGTTCCTTTTGATTTCAGATAAAATGGAGAATCTGCACACTGTTTTAGAGATAACACTAAAAAAGAACTATGTTTTTGTATTTTTTTATGTTTTTTATGAATGCAATCTAATCGTGTAGTTAGTATGGAATCCTATTCTAACAAGGGGGTTAATAAAGAAAATAACAAGAAATATAAAGAAAATAACACCAAATTCAAATCAAATAACATGAAATTGAAATCCTAATAGACAGAAGCTACAGAAAACAACACGTCTGTGAGTTAAACTTTCAAAGAAATTAGTAGGTAACCAATGAAAGTAGGAGCAATGCTTCCTCAATTCCACTAATGCAATCATTGGTGAGAAACTTAGTAATCATATGATATTTCACTCTTCATCAAATCGCAAGGCCATCGAAAGTGAACTCATGTAAGACAGAGAATTATGCAAGCTGAATTCGATAATTTCTTCTCAAGCTCGTTACGTCAATCGAATTTGTCAAACTATAGCAAACACCAGAACTAAAAGATCGCACAACCAGAAACTAAGCGATAAACCTTTGGCTCAATCACAATTCCATGAATAGAATTCACAAAATATGACACATTCAGGAAAGAATCACTACACTCCAAATGCAAGCACCAAAAGCATAATTTTATTGCAAAATAACAACAGCCCCAATTACATATTACAATGGAGTATTTATAAGAAATCGTTTGCTCGATTTTTGTTGAGAGTGAGAGATATTTTCATGCAATAATATAGTTTTTAAATTAATAAAACATACTAATTATATACAAACTAACTACCTAACTAGTGCTAAATAGGGCTCCATCAATTTTTATTCATTAATTGGATGCATGAGCCTTTACATGTTGAAAAAAAAGAATGATGAGAGAAGAAAAACTGATGAAGCTCCAAGTCAAAGTGGAAGTGTTTGGAAGTGCCAAAAATAGAAGCTAATCCTTCAAAGGGTGTTTGTAGGAGTTAAAATGCCATTATAATGCATTTTTGATGCATGGAAAGCTCTATTTTTGGAATTGACAGTTAATTGTCGATGAAACTTTTCCAAAAATGTGCACTTGTGGAGCTACAGACTTGCGTACTAGTGGACCTATGGAGCTGTAGAGCTCAAAATAGTCCAAAATCTCAAAATTTTACCAAGTGTCAAAACATAAATTCTGGCATCTGGGTTTTATTCTTCTTCATCCCAAAATTATGTTTGGATGTTTTCCCTTGAATTTATCTATAATCTCAATAATTTTAGCCACATTTGGTAAATCCAAGGCATTATATTTATCTTTGACCTTTTGTTTGTAATTATCTACCTCTATACAGGTTTGAGCAAAATCCTCGAGCTTGGTGTCAAGTTCTAGAAAAACTTCTTCTATCCTGAAGGCTTGCCAGATGTCTTTATCAGTAAAAACTTCCTAAAAAATATTTCTAAAATTATCTACTAATGTCTCTACAGGTAGCAACTTTTCTTGTTCCTCATCTTCAAAAATATCCAAGCATGAATCACTATAGTGTTTCTTTACTTCCAAAATTCACTCTCGATCTTGGTCCTTGAGTTGACGAATCTCCTCATGTAATGTTTCCATTACTTTATTGCTATCTACCATTTTCTCTATCCAATCATCAATCATATCTAATTCTTCCCCTTTGTATACATCTATCAAAACCCGATATCTTTTCCCCTTTATGGCTTGCAGAGTTTGTAAATCCTTACTCCAGGCCCTCACTTCATCCATAATATTGAAGTCCTGCTTCCAAATTGCTATGATTTTATTCATGTTCTCATGAGTAGCATGCAGTGACTCCAAATTTCCTATCATAATTAGAATACCTTTCTCCTTAAGACTTTCCTACCATTGCTGATAGGATTTCAAAAATGGATCCAACTACACAACTCCTCCTTCTCTAAGAATGATATTCAATGTGTCCTTGGGGTGCTTAGGATCAAGAGGACCAACTACTTCCACTAAATATCCCTTTAGGATCTCAATATACCTTCAAAGTGTTTGGAGTTTGACCTCATCCTATCCCATGATCTATAAGACCTCTTTGATTCCCATAGTCACCATCAATCGAGCTATATCTCACGTAGGTCTTCCCAAGATAACCTCTTTCAATTGATAATCTTTAGGACCAAGGCTTTCTACATCTATGTCTTCAGGAGGAATGACCACTTGTGCAAATAGCTCCTGGTCCTATGTATTAGTGACAAATGCCAATGGTCTTGCCTCATGTGATGGGGACTTAGGTTTATTTACGATCTCTACAATCTCAACAAAGTCTTCCTCTAAAGCATGAAATTGAGGTCTAATACTTCTCAGTGTCTCTTTTTGGAGCCATCTTGGGATGTACTTAGCAGAAGACCTTCTTCTCGAGGATGAAGTGGTGTGTTCTACTACCTCCTTTCCCTTATCACTCCTTGTTGGAGTTGTTTTCCTCTACAAGGGTTCTTCTTCTATGACCTCAATATTAGTAGACCTAGTAGTTTACACCTTAGTGTCTTGAGAAGATGGTTGAGAATACTCCACTATTTTTCCTCCCCTTGACAATTCATCCATGGCCCTTTGTTCTAGTTCCTCTCCTTGTGATGGTTCTTTTGGAACCTATTCCTTTTCTAAACTTTTAGGTAGAGGAGTAACTGAGCCCTTATCTACCACCATGAATTGTGGTGGAGATGGGGGAGATAGATCAAGACCTTGTGAATCTGGTGGCATCTGCATCTAGTCTTCTTGTTGAGGCTCACCTGTAGGGATACCCTTGATCTTATCCCCAACTAACTCTGTACTGATAGGCATAAAATCAAAATCTAACATTTTGCAAATGTCATCATCCTCTTTAGTTTTCTCATCCACCCAATTTCATACTTCATCTTTTGAAGAAGAGATTTCTAGGGATCCTGCTAGGGTGGATAGTGATGTACTCATGATACTTCTTCTCCTTTCTTGTTCAGTGGCTCTAGCTAGCCGCATTCTTTTCTATAAGGGTAGCTACTCCTCCTCATCTATATCCTCTTCTTCTTCCTCTTCACCTTCTGGAATGGTCTCAAGAACAGATGAAAAAGGCACCATTCTCCTAGTCACCCTTTGCCTTTTCTTCATTTGGATCTTGATTCTCTTTTGTTTTGTGGACACAGAAAGGGATGTTGGCTCTTCTTGCAAAGGAGGAATGGGAACTTTTTGACTCTCTCCCTCTTCTAATGGGGTAGACACAAAGGGAGGTAATTGGGTGTCATCTTGGACTTGGGAAGCTCTAGTATCCTTAGACCCTTGTACACTCTCTTCCTATTACTAGGGAGGTACCTGCACTTCACCTTGTTCTATTTGAATCCTTTGAGGGGAGGTGCTCTTCCTTTTGTTTTTTCTTTTCCTCTCTAGAGGATGGTAGTTTCCAAATAGGTAGTCAAGTTGGTATACTATTTCTAGCCTAATGGGAGACTGGGCTGCAAAGGTAGGAAATTTGACTTTCCTACCTCTACTTTTCTCAGGGCAAGCTTGAGCATGAAAGATAACTGTGTTAGGAACTGGATCAAGTTGAAGAGGCTTCTTGATCAAATTCTTGGTCATTCTAACTACATGCCTTGCCTGATGGTTAATATCATTGCTTTCTTCCCTATCAACCTCAGCATTCATAATGGGTCTCTTGCCTATTTTGTCTGGGTTGAACAGGGGGTGCACCAACTCTCATGAATCCTATTGCCTTACTTCCTCTGTGATGTCCAGCTTAAGAGCCTTCTCTACTAAATACAAAGTCACCCTACAATATTCCCTTATGCAAACATTGTAGTTATTTGTGGCATTCAAACAATGATCCTCTATGGCATCCTCATGATGGAACTCCTTGCTGGCCAAACTCTCCACTCTCCTGATATTGTCAAAATAGAGCCTAGGGAAATTGTACTCCTCAAGGGGATAATTCTCCCATTCCCATTTAAAGGATGGAATATCTTGTTTTCATTTTACCTAATATGGTCCTATGACTAAGGGCCATGCCCAACAAGGTCTCCTTTGTCTCTTCACCCTTTCATATGCAGATTCAATCTGTCGAGAAATCTCCAATAACACCAATTTGTCACTTGGATATCTGGGCAAATTCTTGGGATTGATAGTGGCACCAACTACCCGTAGATACATGAGTGTCTTGAATTGGATGAAGTAGGCCTCGAGAAATATTATCTATGCTTTTGCCTCATTAGATAGGCTCTTTGCATAATCTCCTTCTATGAATTAGACGACTGTGAAGATGAAGGTGTCATTCACAATTTTATACTCCTTACTTTGAGCCAAAAGCTTCTTCCTCACCAGCTGAGGGTAAACAATATAGGGCCAAGCATTAGGATCCTACATAATGCCTTTCCTATACAAACCAGGGTAGTTTTTCACCCTTGCTACAAGAAGATAAACCATGTAAGAAGTAATGTAGAACTTCTTCTTCTCCTTAACTGCCCCCAATTTCTCACACAAGTTCTCACTTAGTGTGGTGGCCCAGTCTAGTGGCATCTTTGCTGTCCTCATTGTCTTAATGAAATTAACCATGAAAGTCCTAAAGTGGCTAGCCGTTGGTAAACCCATGACTCTACTCAAAAGGATAATGGAGTATCCAATATCATCCTTCATGTATCCCCTAGTCATGTCCACCTTTCATGTGAACCTACCTCAAGGAGGCTTCTCAATGAGGTAAGATGATTGTATAATTTTGGTCACCTCTTTCTAGTGCTCCATGTAGCACCTCTTTGCTGCTTCATAGGAAAGGCTAATGAATTGGTTTTTCCTTGGGAGATGGAAGATCCTCTCAATATTTTTAGGTCACAAGTCTAATAAAACTTCTCTAGTTACGCTTTTGACCACTCTCTCTTTAGAAATAAAGTGTTGCACTAGTGTCATAATCAACTCAGTTGACTACACTGATATGGGATGCGAAGCTACAATAACCAAATCAAAACAAATTAAGGAAGACACTCGAGCTAATCTCTCGGTGGGCTTATTTTAGATTCTAAGGAACTCTCCCAAATCTGTGTGTCCCAAGTTGGTATCTTTAATTTTTGTATGATCAACATGAAATCTCAATTTTGATGGTATGCCTTGAAACTTGAACACAACGGGCTTGGGTGCCATTTTCTCTCAGAAGTGGATGCCATTATATTTGATCTGCACGATGTGAGAAAAAATGTTTATTAGTTCAAAATAATAAAAACTTGGAAATAAAATGCAAAACCTTAAGTTTCATTAATGAAAAATAAACATAAAGGAAAAAAATGAAGTGCCCAATTTGGGAACTTTTATTTATTTTATAAATCTATTTTTCATTCTATTATTATATATTTTTATTTATTTATTTTCTATTTTGAAATTTATTTATTTATTTATTTTTAATTTTATTTTTTTGAGTTTTAGGGGGGAAGAGGCATGTGGGTGTGCAGCGTAGGAGAGCTCACATGGGCATGGTGGAACGTGCACATGCCGACGCATTGTAGGGTTTGCATAGTGCGCGATGGAAGATTGAAGCACAACGCGATGGTTTGGAGGTACACGATGCCACTTTGAAGTGTGCACGATAGAGTGCTCTTTGGAGATGTGTGACACCATGTTAAAACATAGTGGGCGCACAACGCCATGTAATGGGCACGAAGTGCAACATAAAAATGGGTGTGCGGTGCCAAGTAAAAATGAATGTGGCAGGAAGTAAAAATGGGCGCACCACCAAGTAATGTGCATGTGGCACATGTAAAAATGGGTGCACAACACCAAGTAATGTGCGCCTAGTGCCATGTAAAAGATGGTACGCATCGCAAAGTATTGTGCGTGCGATGCCAAGTAAAAATGGGTGCATGATGCCTAACAATGTTTAGATGCACCTTTGTTTGAAGAGCACTCACATAAAATGTTTTAGTAGAAATAAGTTTTCAATTGTGGGGTGGGGCATTTTATAGCTCCACCCACCCACGCGGTGCTCGGCACGCCCCTGTGTAGGTATGCTAGTGTGCGGTGCACACCTCATGGGTCGTGCACGCCTTAATGTGGTGCACACTTTTATTATAAACATATATATTATTACTATTTATTATTTTTAAAAATTTTTAAATTTTTGAAATTTTATAGTTTTTATATTTTTGAATTTTATATGTTTTATATATCTTTTCAATTTTATAATTTTTTTGAAATTTGATTTTTTTGATTTTTTTAATGTTTTGGCTTTTTTGACTTTTCAATTTTTTGACATTTTATGATTTTTTGACTCTAATATTTTCTCGAATCTTGAACTATGAGTTCGGGAGTCTACAAAAATTAGGAGGTTCCCATTGCAAGAGAATGGGACATGTGTTGTGGAACCACAACAAATAGCCAAAAAAAAGGAAGAAATGAGGAAGGCATTTCTTCATTAGCAAATATCCTTAGAACATGTGTCAAACACCAACCAAACTTTGAACAGCTCAAGCATATTTTGAGGACTTTATGACCAAAATTCAATTATTCAAAACCTTAAAGCTCAGTGTGTGATTTGTGTGTTCATTCCCTTCGACATTTGGAGATGCAATCTATTAAAGTTTTTGGCAAGCTAGAAACAATCTTCGACTCCTCCCAATTTATCCATTTAGAACCTTCATGAAGGTTGTTTATCAATCACTACTTGACCAGATAAGAGAATCAGTTCAAGGGCTCTTAACGAGATGTCTCCTCTTTTTTTTTATGCTTTTGGAAAATGTTGAATAATTGTTCCCTGTAGTTCACAGTGTCGCTCTTTGATTAAGAAATGTTTTGGATACAAGATACTTTATTTTGAAAACATATCTTTTGCCATGTTAGATCTTTTAGAATCCTTCAGTCTTAACACCGTTTTTTTCTTTTCTTTTCCTTTTTTTTTCTTCTGTATCCTAACTATGCTTAGACTATGTAGCTAGGACATTGGTGTCATTTCTTAGATTTGATCTTTTGTGAACATCCCTTGTGTTCCTCTTTTAGAACTTTTTAGAAACTCTCACACCAAACAATGATATTAGCAACCCTTTCAAAAGACTCCTCCTATCTGAACCACTCAGAGTTTGAATTGTCCCTTGCTACCTTTGACCTTAATTTGACAACAGTAAGATGACCGATTCTTAAGTTTGAAAAGTGTTGAGAGCTCATTGGTTCAATATCCTAAACTTAGGAGTAAAAGTCTCCCTATTTCCACAAGCAATGTTTGTTACTCAGCTGGTATAAGACACACAATCATCTAGATATTTTGACAAAGAAATACCTCTCCCTAAAATTGGAATCAAATACTGGTTAGTGAAATATCTCAAGATAAAATCTCAAGTGCACCTTAATCCCTTGGGAATTTTGCAACTTTGAAAAGTAACACGTGACTAAAAGCAAACACACAACATAGCAAAACACACTTGCAGAAAATAAACACACTTGTAGAAATAAAAATCTAAGCTAAATGTAGAAATAGAATCTAACTAGTTTTTTCTTCTTTTAGGCTTCAAAATCATGCTTCAAAAATTGCCCATTCACAGGAAAAGGAAGGAATTCCCCCTATAAGGAACTGAGCCTAAAAGTGTTTTCTTTGAGAATTTTTGCGATCTGGTAAGGACCCGTCCACAAGTATTGAAACTTTGTACGAGTGCCCATCTTTTCTTTTGCCTTATCCCATAGTAGAACAAGGTCAGAAATCCTGAATGATTTTATCATGGCTCTCTTGTCAAACCATCTCTTCATGACAACTTGATGTTTAGTCATGTGCTCTAATGCAGCTATGTATTTCTCGTCTATCTCTACAAGATTCATTAATTTGATTTGTATTTTGTTAGAATATTTAGCATATCCACTTATGAACTTCAAAATAGGAATTTTGAGGTTGAGTGAAAATACTAGCTCTTGTCTATAAACGAGCAAGTATGGCAAAGTTCCCAAAGCATTTTTGACTCTCACTCGATTTATCCATAAGGCATATTTGAGATGCTTATACCAATCCCTAGGATTTTCCTTCAATAATCATCTTATAACCATGATCAAGTTCTTATTTGTGGATTCTACTACCCCATTTCCTTGTGGGTAGTAATTTGAAGAGAACTTGATAATGACTTGATTTTCAAATACCCATTGGGTCAAGAATGCTGATGCAAAAGCAGACCCATTATCACACACAAGGGAAAATGGCATTCCAAACCTAGTAACAATGTGTTCTTCCAAGAAGTCTATTACCACCTTACCAGTGCAATTTTTGAATGTCTCTACTTCTATCCACCATGTACAGTAGTTTGTAGCTATGAGGATAAATGCATGTCCAGTTGACGATGGCGGATTAATCGAACCAATGAAATCCAATCCCCACTTTGTGAAGGGTTGTACCTTGTACACAGGCTACAATGGCATCACCAAATTCCTTTCTCTATTGGCACCAGTTTGACAAATATGGCAAGAGCTTACATGCTTGAAAGTATCTTTGAATATCAAGGGCCAAAAATAACCTGATCTTAAAATCATGTGAGTCGTTGCCTCTGCTGAACCATGTACTATACCATACTTATCATGGAAATGTTCTAAGACTTCCTTTGCTTCTTCACATCCTAAGCATTTTAGATAAACCCCTTCATAGTTCCTTTTATATAACTTGTTGTCACATAGTGTGTAGGATTTACACTTCATTTTAAGTCCCCTGTATTGTGAACTATTCATCCAACTAGGGCATTGGTCCTATAGAAGATAGTAAATAATGTCTTGATACCAAATGTCTTTCACCACACCTTGGTCAATATCAACTTGAGATACAAGAATTTTATTCTGATCATCCTCATTTATTTCAGTATCAAACTTAAATTTCTTTTCATTTCCTTCCTAGTTATCAGCTATCATTCTTGACAATCCTTGACCTCTGACTAATCTCATAGGTTGAATTTCTAGATCAAATTCTTGAAGTATGGCCATCCATTTACCTCTCCTTTCACCAAGTTTATTCTGCATCAAAAGCATCTTTACTGCTGGATCAGGTACAATAGCATACACCTTACTTCTTAGTATGTAATGACCGAACTTCTTCATAGCCTTGATTAATGCAAATGATTGTTTATCAAGGTTTGAGTATTTTAACTTGGAATTCTTCAAAGGGAAACTAATGAAAGAGATTGGTCTTTCATCTTCCTTTTCCTTTTTCTATTTCAATATCCCAACACAAGAGTGTTCTGAAGCAAAGGAATGTGTCTTAAAAGGTAACTCATAATTAGGACTCACTAAGACTAGAGCCATTGTAATGGCCACTTTGATGTCTTTGAATGATTTCTTAATCTCTAGAACCCATTCTATCTTGGCTCCCTTTTTTAATAAATCATTAAGGGGATGAATGATTTCTACAAATCTGCTTATGAATTTTTGCACAAAATTTATCTTCCTGAAGAAAAAGTTGAGTTCTTTTCGACTATAGGGAGGTGAAAACTTTAGAATAGCTTTGACTCTATTAGGATCTCTAGAGATCCTAGTTTAAAAAATGATATGACCCAAGATCTTTCCTTTAGTAAACCAAAACAAACATTTCTTGGGATTGAGGGATATATCATAACTATGACATCTATTGAATACTCATCTTAAATCAACAATGTGAGTACTTTGATCTTTTGAAAATATGGTTAAATCATCCATGTAGATGACTATACACTTATTTACCAATCCATTAAAAGCTTCATCCATGGCTTGCTGAAATGTAGCCCCTGCATTAATCAATTTGAAGGGCATTCTCTTGTAGGAAAAAGTTCTCCATTTGGTTGTAAAAGCAGTCTTCAATCTGTCCTCTTCTTCTACCATTATCTGATTGTAACTAGAATATCCATTGAGGAAAGACATCATTTTTGAACCGTTCACAACTTATAAGACTTCATCTAGCAAGGGAAATGGGTAATTGTCCTTTTGAGATGCTAAGTTCAAATTGCAAAAATCTACACAAAGTCGAATCTCACCAGTCTTCTTTTCTATAGGAACTAAATTAGCCACCCATGTAGAAACTAAATTAGCCACCCATGTAGAATGACACAGGGAAGATGATCTTTGAATCTAGCAATTTCTTGACTTCCTTCATTATCAGAGGCTCAAGGATGGGATTGATAGCTCTCTGCCTTTGTCAAAAACATTTGGTATCAGGTTCGAGCAAAATATCATGTGTAATTATCTGAGGATCATATTTCTTCAGATCTTCATAGCTCTAAGCAATGTCATCTTTATATTTAGTAAGTAGTTTGAGCATTTGAGCATTTCCTCCCTCTCTTATACATTACATGCTTTCCCTATCTAGACCATCCTCAAATCTTCTTTAGTTCCTAAGTTGTATTCATCACACTCCTCAATACCCTTTTCTTGGATCATTCTTTTATTAAGTGCTGATTCATCACGATAAAAAATGCATTCTAACTCAACCATCCCCTTAGGACCAGTATTAGTCTTCAAATTTAGAATCCCATTTTCATCTTCAAGTTCATTGTCCTGTGGTTTTTCCTCCAGATTATCATCAATCTCTTGTCCTTTAAAGTGACCACTACACATGATAAATTCAAGTATGTGTTGATCATCCTGAAAGACTTGAAAATTTATAATATTGTCTGGAATAGATGGGACAATAAATAATTCTACCAAAAATCTTTTCAACTTCATTCTTTTGATTGGTTTTAATGCGCTTGCTGAAATAGCGAGAGCATCTTCCACAGTGTTCTTCCTCCTTGGAATAGACCTTATATTTAGAGCTTTAAAATCATCCAGTAAATCCCATACTCTTTTCCTGTAAGAAAGTAACCTTTTGTCATTGCAAAATTATAATTATTTTACTTGCTGAATAACCAACTAAGAATCTCCTTCAATTATGAGAGTGGTGACTCCTTTCTTGAGTGCAAAGAGAAGTCCTCAGATCAATGCTTCATATTCTATAGTGTTATTTGTGCATCTAAACTGTAATCGATATGCTGCATAAAAAGACTTATCCTTTTGGTTAACCAATTCTATACCTGTGCCAACCCCTAATTTGCATCTAGAACCATCGAAGCAAAGTGTTAAAAGATTGCTTCTTGGGAACCCATTGCAACTTCTTGCGAGATGGACTTGATGATTCCCCATTGTAACAAGTTGATAGAGGAAATGTATTTTTTTCTTCTTCATTTTGAATTTCCTCTATAAATTTTTTAATTTCATCTATTTTGGGCTTAGGATGAATGATTAAAGAAGTCGATCCTTTGACTTTCATGTACCATCTTCTTCTTTGAACCTTGATCATCCTCGAGGGAGGAGAAGACAAACCTTCACCATCTGAAGAGGTATCACTGTATGATAAATTTAGACCTTCAATTTCTTCCTCAATTTTCTCTATCAACTCAGTTGAATTTATAGGACTTTGATCTCCCATAGATCCCTTTTTTGGAATTTGATTATCCTTACCTTGCATCATATGTGTTAGCACCTTTGTAACTACTTCTTGGCATGATGAGCATTTAGAATGGTTAACTTTGTGTAATTGGCAAAATCCCAGGAGGAGTAAGATACTAGGATCAGCTTCTTCTCCCTAGCATTGCAAGTTAGTCACCATTTTATCTATGAATTGTGTCATGATCTCACCCTTTGGGATTGATATTTTGAGTTATTTATCCTGATCTTGGGATATTTTGATTGGAATAGTGTCAAACACCATCACTTTTTATGAACCCAAATCCAATCATAAGAATACTATCTCATTTGGGGCATTGTATTCTATAATTATCATTTTCAATTTGGGTTATGCATCTATCTTGATTTGATTGTTCAATCCTTTCCATGGTAACCATAACTGAGTGAAATCTATAGAAAACCATCCTCTTAGGAATTTCACCCATTCTCTACTCAGGAGAAACCCATATGTCTGTGGAATGTCCACCACATGTATATCAATAACATCTTGAATTTGAGGATCGACTATCAACCATATTTGAATGTCTTTCAATACACTGATGACTTTCACCTCCATTTTGTCCAATTGTATCACTATCTAATTGGAAGGTTGAGGACTTACCCCTAACCTTTGCACTATTGATAGTGGCATGACATTATAGGAGGCTTCCGAATCAATCAAGCAATTGTGAAGATTCTTTCCATATATCCTAATGCTAAGCAAAAATTGGGGTACTTACAACCTTGTCCTTAAACATAGTGGGCATTTCTTTTGCAGCATTGACTTGTTGAGACACTATCTTTTGAGTGATAGTATTTGTGTTATGGGGTACCTTCTTATGATCTAGAGTCTTCATGAGTTCTTCTCATTTTTGTGAAAATGTTTACAACATGTCAAAGATGGACATGTTTGCTTTGGTTTGTTTCAAGTCTTTGATAACACTATACTTCTCAGTAGACCAAGCGAGATTTTTCAATATCGTTGGTACGTTCATTGGGTTCTAATTCTATTGTCCTCCATATGGTGGCTCAATTGGTGCCATATTATTACTCACTCTCAGATCGGGAGGAGTTGGTTGTAAAGCTGGAGGAATCCCATCCGTCAAAGGTTCCTTTCTATTTCTCAAATTATATGTGTTTCTATTATCATTGTGAAAAGAAAACATCTCATCATGCTAAAGATCAAGTTCCTGATTAAATGGAAAAGAGAACTCTTCGCTAGCTAGTTGTTTTACCTACACATGCTATGTAGAATTATAGGATTCTAGTAGCATAGCATTAAAGTACACAGGAGGAGCATTATCATTTACTTGTGAACTTTGAGCCATCTCTTAATTTCCATTGTAATACAAACCATCATTGTTGGGTACATTCTGACTATCATCATATTGATTAACATCTGCATATTGAACATTGTTATTATTGTTGTCGATAGGACTACTTCCATTATTCAGCTGAGTGTTCCATTGCTAGTCTGTCTTTAGAAGCCATTGTTATGATTAGGAGGATTGAATTTGTCCCACCCATTGTTGTTTCCTACATTATTGTTGTTGTTCCCATTGAAGTTCCTATTATAATTCTGGCCATAATTGTTATTATAGGGACTAGCATTGTTCCTTTGGAAGTCATTTTTTTGTCCTTGAGACAACCTAAGATGAGTCAATTCATTGTTCATTTGGGACATAGTATTTTTCATCTGACCAAATTCGGAAACAAAACCATGGTCTTCTTCAACAAGTGCTGCTACCTTTTGCTCAAAGAAGGTAGCTTTTGTAGGTTCAAGCCCTGGATACATTAGAGTAGGACTTTGTAGAGTGGGTGCCTATTGTAATGGAACTAGATTCATAGGTATGAATTGACTAGGCATCATTGGTACTTTGGAAGGGTATGTTGGCATTGTTGTGATAGGTGGAGTTGGAAGCATTAATCCTCCTCTATTAGGATTAGCTTTCTTAGTGAAGCTAATTGTTTCTGCGAAGACTTTATCCAATGTGTCAATATCTACTGGTGGAAGTCTTCTTAGGAAATAGCAATAAGATGGTCCATAAAATTCAATCTGAATAGCAGCTTCGATTAGTATAGTGTATGGCACCTCTAGCTTGTGATATGCCATATGAAAGTGATGGTTAAAGCGAGAAACCATCTTAGCTGGGTCCCTTTTGATTGATATTAATTGTTGATGTATCACAGTTGGGTTGATGAATGTTTTGAATTGTTCTAGGAATAATTTTTCAAAAGTGTTCCAATCTCCAATACATCCAGGCAACAAATTAATGTACCAAATAAAGGCAATTTCCCCCAAAGAATAGGGGAATAAATGAAGCACCACATCCTCATTAGCAACCTGCTTCCAGTTGCAAATATCTTTGAATACCGTGATGTGATCTTTGATAGGTCACATTTCACCATAGATGAACCTTGGGAAAAAATTATTGGGATTCTTAGGGAGGTCATGGAGTGCACCTCTCAAGTTTATCAGCGAGTCAATAGTGTTTACAAAAAAGGCCATCAGAGGGTTTGGCAAACCTAAAGGTGGTTGTTGTGGTGTAGCTATTGGAATATGTGGTCCACCAGGGGGTTGGAGTGGACGTGGAGTTGAAGAAGATGATGAATGCTCGAATGAAAGTGGGTGAATTTGGGGGTATTCCCTTATTACTATGTGGTTTTTTGAAGTGGGTAAGCTCAAAAAACTCATGTGCACTTGGCGTAGATCTTAACACTTGCTAAAATGGAGATTTTGGATCAATATCCTCTAGTTTGCATCAATTCTAGAAAAAGTGCACCTTTGCAGAAGTACACTTTCTCACCTTACTGAATTTTTTAGACCATAGAGCTTTGCACACCTGCATAGCTATAGATCTATGTACCTGCATACTTGTGGACCTGTGGGGCTACACACCTGTGCACCTAAATTTCTCAAAACTCAAAAAACTTTCTAAACTTGTGTGAGGTGTAGATTTTTTCAAAAAGGTGCATAATTTTGAAACTTTGACAAAATCTCCTTTCTTTTTTGAGAATCAAAAGTGCGGCCCTCCTTCTAGTGCCACTTCTATTGAGCTATCATTTTACACGATGCTAAATGATAGGAATTCTTATGAATTCCTCTCTTGAAAAGCTAATTTTGTGAATCAAATCCAAGGTTCTGGGTGATCTTGTTACCTATTGGAATCCACTCAGTTAAAGATAAATGTGAATGTCCATGAGGAGGCCTTTTCTGGTTCATTTTTATTTAAGATGAAATAGAGAATCTGCACACTATTTCAGAAATAACACTAAAAAAGAACTATGCTTTTGTATTTTTTATGAATGCAATCTAACCATGCAGCTAGTATGAAAGCCTATTCTAACAAAGGGTTTAGTAAAGAAAATAACAAGAACTTTAAAGAAAATAACATTAAATTTAAAGAAAATAATGTGAAATTGAAATCCTAAAAGACATAAGCTACAAAAAACAACATGTCTGCAAGTTAAACTTTCAAAGAAATCGATAGGTAACCAATGAAAGTAGGAGCAACACTTCCTCAATTTCACTAATGAAATCATCAGTGAGAAACTTAGTAATCATATGATATTTCACTCTTCATCAAATTGCAAGGCCATGAAAAGTGCACTCATGTGAGATAGAGAGTTATGCAGGCACAACACGATGCTTTCTTCTCAAGGTCATTACGTCAACAAAATTTGTCAAATTGTAGAAAACACCAAAACTAAAAGATCACACAATCATAAACTAAGAAATAAACCTTTGGCTCAATCACAATTCCATGAACAAAATTCACAAAAATATGACACATTGAGGCAATAATCACTACACTCCAAATGCGAGCACCAAAAGCATAATTTTATTGCAAAATAATGGTGGCCCCAATTACATATTATAGTATTTATAAGAAATCATCTCCTCAATTTGTGTTGAGAGTGAGAGATATCTTCATGCAATAACATACTTTTTAAATTAATAAAATAGACTAATTATATAAAAACTAACTATCTTAGTAGTGCTAAACAAGACTCCATCCAATTTTATTCATTAATTGGATGCATGAGCCTTACCATGTTGAAAAATAAAGAATGATGAGAGAAGAAAAATTGATGAAGGTCCAAGTCAAAGTGGAAGTTTCTGGAAGTGCCAAAAATAGAAGTTGATCCTTCAGAGGGTATTTTTAGGAGTTAAACTGCCATTAGAATGTTTTTTTGATGCATGGAAAGCTCTATTTTTGGAACTGGTAGTTAACCGTAGGTGAAAATTTTCCAAAAATGCACACCTACGGAGCTGCGAAGCTCAAAATAGTCCAAAATCTCAAAATTTTACTAAGTGTCAAAATAGAAATTCTAGCAACTAGGTTTTGTTCTTCTTCACCCAAAATTATGTTTGGATGTTTGCCCTTGAATTTCTCTATAATCTCAGTAATTTTGGTCGCATCCAATAAATTCAAGGCATTATATTTATCTTTGACCTTTTGCCTACAATTATCTACCTCTATATGGGTTTTAGCAAAATCCTCAAGCTTGGTATCGAGTTCTAGAAAAGCTTCTTCTATCCTGAAGGCTTGCCAAATGTCTTTATCAATAGAAACTTCTTCAAAAATGTTTCTTAAAATCTCTACTATTGTCTCTATAGGCAGTAACTTTTCTCATTACTCATCTTCAAAAATATCCAAGCATGCATCGCTATAGTATTTCTCTATTTCCAAAATTATCTCTCAGACTTCGTCCTTGAGCCTATGAATCTCTTGATGTAATGTTTCCATTACTTTATTGCTATTTTCTATTTTCTCTATCCAATCATCAATCATATCTAATTCTTTCCCTATGTATACATCTATCAAAACCTAGTACCCTTGCCCCTTTATGGCTTGCAGAGTTTGTAAATCCTTACTCCAAGCCCTCATTTCATCCATAGTATTGAAGTCCTACTTCAAAATTGCAAAAATTTTATTCACGTTCTCCTGTGTAGCATTCAATAACTTCAAATTTCTTGTGATAATTGGAATACCTTTCTCCTCAAAACTTTCCTACCATTGCTGATAGGATTTCAAAAAAGGATCCAACTACATAGCTCCTCCTTCTCTAAGAATGGTATTCAATGTGTCCTCGGGGTGCTTAGTATCAAGAGGACCAACTACTTCAGCCAAATATCCCTTTAGGATCTCAATCTACCTTCAAAGTGTTTGGAGTTTGACCTCATCCTATCCCATGCTCTTTGAGACCTCTTTGACTCCCATAGTCACTATCAATTGGGTTGTATCCCATGTAGGTCTTCCCAACATAACCTCTTTCTATTGATAATCTTTAGGACCAAGGATTTCTACATTCGTGTCTTCAGAAGGAATGACCACTTTTGCAAATAACTCTTGGTCCTGTATATTGGTGACAAATGGCAACGGTCTTGCCTCGTGTGATGCGGACTCAGGTTTATTCAAAATCTCTGCAATCTCAAAAAAGTCTTCCTCCAAATTATGAAATTGAGGTTTGGTAATTCTCATTATCTCTTTTTGGAGCCATCTTGGGATGTGCTTAGCTGAAGACCTTCTTCTCGAGGATGAAGGGGCATGTTCTACTACCTCCTTTCCCTTATCGCTCCTCATTGGAGTTGTTTCCCTCTGTGAGGGCTCTTATTCTATGGCCTCAATCTCAATAGACCCAGTCATTTGCACCTTAGTGTCTTGAGAAGATGGTTGAGAATATTCCATTATTTATCCCTCCTTGACACTTCATTGATGGCCCTTTTTTTTAGTTCCTCTCCTTGTGATGGTTCCTTAAGAGCCTATTCCTCTTTTGAACTTTGAGGCAGAGGAGTAACTGAGCCCTTATTTACCACTGTGACTTGTGGTGGAGATGGGGGAGATAGATCAGGACCCTATGAATCTGGTAAGATCTACGTCTAGTCTTCTTGTTGAGGCTCACCTATAGAGCTATCCTTGATCTTATTCCCAACTAACTTTGTACTAATGGGCATTAAATCAAAATTTGACATTTTGAAAATGTCATCACCCTCTTTAGTTTTCTCATCCACCCACTAGTGTACTTCATCTCCTGAAGAAGAGACTTCTAGGGGTCCTACTGGGGTGGATAGTGATGTACGTATGATACTTCTCCTTTCTTGTTCGGTGGCTCTAGCTAGCTAGTTTCTTTTCTGCAAGAGTAGTTGTTCCTCCTCATTTTTCTCCTCTTCTTCTTCCTCTTCACCTTCTGGAATGGTCTTAGGAACAGATGGAAAAGGCACCATTCTCCTAGTCACCCTTTTCCTTTTCTTCATTCAGATCTTGATCATCTTTTTTTTTGTTGAGGTAGAAGGGGATGTTGGCTCTTCTTACTAAGGAGGAATGGGAATTTATTGACTCTCTCCCTCTTTTGATAGTGTAGGCACAAAGGGAGGCAATTGGGGGTCATCCTGGACTTGGGAAGCTCCAGTATCCTTAGACCCTTGTACACTCTCTTCCTATTACTAGGGAGGTACCTGCACTTCACCTTGTTCTATTTGAATCCTCTGAGTGGAGGTCCTCTTTCTTTTGTTCTTTCCTTTCCTCTCTGAAGGATGGTAGTATCCAACTAGGCAGTCAAGTTGGTATACTATTTTTGGCCTAATGGGAGATTGGGTCACAAAGGTAGGAATTCTGACCTTTCTCCTTCTACCTTTCTCAAGGTGAGCTTGAGTGTGGAAGATAACCGTGTCAAGAATTGGATCAAGTTGAAAAGGCTTCTTGATCCAATCCTTGGTCATTCTCACTACATGCCTTGTCTAATTATTAATATCATCGCCTTCTTCCCTGTCAACCTTGGTGTTCATAATGGGTCTCTCTCCAATTTTGTCCGAGTTGAGTAGGGGGTGCAACAGCTCCTGTGAATCCTGTTGCCTTACTTCCTCTGAGATGTCTAGCTTGAGAGCCTTCTCTTCTATGGCATCCTCATGATGGAAGTCCTTGCTGGCCAAACTCTCCACTCTCCTGATATTGTTGAAATAGAGCCTAGGGGAATTGTACTCCTCAATAGGATAATTCTCCCATTCCCATTCAAAGGACAAAATATCTTGTTTCTATTTTATTTGATATGGTCCTATGACCAAGGGCCATGCCCAAAAAGGTCTCCTTTATCTCTTCACCCTCTCATATGCAGATTCAATCTGCTAGGAAATCTCTAATAACACCAGTTTGTCACTTGGATATCTGGGGAGCTTCTTGGTATTGATAGTGGCACCAACTACCCACAAATATGTGAATGTCTTGAATTGGATGAAGTAGGCCCCAAGAACTGTTATCTATGCTTTTGCCTCATCAGGTGGCCTCTTTGCATAATCTCCTTCTATGAATCAGATGATTGCAAAGATGAACATGTCATTCAGGATTCTATACTCCTTACTTTGAGCCAAAAGCTTCTTCCTCACCAACTGAGGGTAAAAAATATAGGGCAAAGCATTAGGATCTTGCATACTACCTTTCTTGTACAAACCAAGGTAGTTTGTCACCCTTTCTGCAAGAAGATAAACCATGTAAGAAGTCATGTAGAACTTCTTCTTTTCCTTAACTACCCCCAATTACTCACACAAGTTTTGACTTAGTGTGGTGGCCTAGTCTAGTGGCATCTTCACTGTCCTCATTGTCTTAATGAAATTAACCATGAAGGCACTGAGGTGGCCAACTGCTGGTAAATCCATGACTCTAGTCAAGAGGATAATGGAGTATCCAATATCATCCTTCCTTTATCCCCTAGTCATGTCGACGTTTCCTGTGATCCTGCCCCGAGGAGGCATCTCAATGAGATAAGATGATTGGATAATTTTAGTCACCTCTTTCTTGTGTTCCCTATACCACCTCTCTACTATTTCATTGGAAAGCCTAATGAATTGGTCTACCCTTGGGAGGTGGAATACCCTCTCAATATTGTCAGGTCGCAGGTCCAATACAACTTCTCTTGTTATGCTTTTGACCACTCTCTCTTCAGAAATAAAGTGTTGTGCTAGTATCATAATCAACTCGACTGACTGCATTGAAACCTCAATTTTTATGGTATGCCTTGAAACTTGAACACGATGGGCTTGGGTGCCATTTTCTCTCTAGAAGTGGATGCCATAATATTCAATTTGTATGACATGAGAAAAAATGTTTATTAGTTCACAATAATAAAACTTGGAAATAAAATGCAAAACCTTAAGTTTCATTAACGAAAAATAAACATAGAGAACAAAAATGAAATGCCCAATTTGGGCACTTTTATTATTTTTCAAAATCTATTTTTCATTCTATTATTATATATTTTTATTTATTTATTTTCTATTTTAATTTTAATTTTTCTCTTTTTTTAGGTTTTAGGGTGGAAGAGGCACACAGGTGCGCGGTGCAAGAGACAACACGTGCGGGCCTAGTGGAATGCATGCACACTAGCGTACAATGTGGTGCACACCTGAGGTTAGGGTTTGCGCAACACATGATGGTGGATGGAAGCATGGGGCAATAGGTTGGAGATGCACAGTGCCACTTTGGAGTGCACGCAGTGGAGTGCTCTTTGGAGACATGTGACACCATGTTAAAATTCAATGGGCACATAGTGCCATGTAATGGGTGCGCAGCGCCATGGGCGCACAACACAAAGTAAAAATGGGCGCACGATGCCAAGTAAAAATGCATGCAGTGCCAAGTAAAAATGAGCAGGCAGCCAAGTAATGTGCATGCGGTGCCATGTAAAAATGGGTGCACAATGCCAAGTAATCTATGCACGGTGCCATGTAAAAACAAGCGTGCATTGCCAAGTAATGTGCATGTGGTGCCAAGTAAAAATGGGCATGCGGTGCCAACCAATGTTTAGACACACCTTTTTGTGAAGTATGCTCACATAAAATGTTTGAGCAAAATGAACTTTTCAAATGTGGGGGGGGGGGAACTTTATAGCCCCGCCCACTCGCGGGGTGCACGACATACCCCTGCGTGGGTGCACAAGTGCACGACACACACCTCGTGAGTGGCGCGTGCCTTAATGTGGTGCACACTTTTATTATATCCATATATATTTTTATTATTATTTATTGTTATTTTATTTTATTTTATATTTTTTTTGAAATTTTATAGTTTTTATATTTTTGGATTTTATATATTTTTACTATATTTTCAATTTTCCAATTTTTTTTGAATTTTGATTTTTTTTGGTTTTTAAAATTTTTTTTTGGTTTTTTGACTTTTCAGTTTTTTGATCTTTTATGATTTTTTGACTCTAACATTTTCTAGAATCTTGAATTGTGAGTTCGAGAGTCCAAAAAAATTAGGGGGTCCCCATTTTGAGGGAATGAGGTGTGATTTGTGGAACCACAACAACTCCCACAAGCTGACTAACCTAGAAGTTAACAACCAATCATCTCAAAACATGAGAGAGGAGCCAGAATATTGCTTCATTAGGGGTGAACTATGTCCTTGATTGTCCCATTAGTGGTGAATTGTGCCACTGATTGGTTAGGATAAAATTGCACCTCTAATGATCAGGTGCACGAACCCCCAAGGTTGTATTATAGCTCCAAAACAAGTCTCAAAATCTGAAAATCAAGTCAAGATTCCAAGGAAATTTGTTTTAGTGTGAGAAGATTCCAAGTGGATAGGTGAATGCAAGGAAGGACTTAGGGGAAATAGATCCTACCTTGATTTTAACACTATAAATAGGATCTTTAAAGAGGGTCTATTATGTTTTACCCCAATTCCACCTAGGGGGAAGGACAGAAAAGGGAAGAAGAGATGAAAGAGATAAGGCAATTGATGATCTCACATTAAATATGTGCTAGACCTTCATTAAATTTGATTGCTTCCAATTTAAGATGGTACATTTATCCCACACTTTAGTGGACATGTGGATCCACCCACACTTGTGATAATTTAGAGAGAAGAATAAGAGAAGAAAAATTGGACAAATCTCAATGAGATATGACATTGCTTAATCGAAGATAACAATCCCCAAGACCAAGGGTCATAAATCTACATACATGAATGCAGATCAAAAGGAATTAAAAAAGAAAAAAAGGAAAAGTCACAACAAAAAAGTGGTTAGTACTAAAAAAATCCCATATTAACTAGTGAAACAAATCTCAGCTAAAGAAACATCCCTTCTAATAATATCACATTTGGAAAGCCATTGCAAGAGCATAAGTGATGGAATAAGAAATGAAAGACTAATATCATTGATAACATAGCTTATTGATGTATTCTACTAGCATGAAAGTGAAAGGAGATAAAAAATAAAGTGTTTAACTCTCCTAGTAGAGTTCCCACCATTACTTTGAATCACCAAGATAGTTTCTGCAAAAGATGGCATTGAAATAGTATAACGGGATGGTAACCCACTAAAGTTCCATCCATAGATCAACATAAATTGTATGACCATGGCATGATCCTATGTCAAATATGTGTTACCCATCTATGGGACTTATCATATTGTGTTTGAGTGTGTTACCTAAATATAAGATTTAGCATATATGTATTTTAATGTATTACCCATAAATGAGATTTACCAAGTTTATTTGTGCTACCTAATATGAGATTTAGCATATTTAGGAGGAGATTTCTCACTAGGATCATGGAAAAAATTAGTGCAAGAAAAAATAATAGGAGGAGGAAAAAAAAAGTGGCCTTATATTTTCCCCTATTATGAGTAATAGGAGGAGAAATAGGCTTTTCAAGGAAGGTAGAAATATCCTCTTTGTGAACTAAAGCTTGATCCAACCACTAAGGTTTTCACATAACCCAAAGAGGTAATAATCCAAACACATAGAAACCTAAGCACAATCTTGAAAGAAGGAAATAGTGTATTCATCAACCTCATAATAGCATAAGAAAGGAAAGTGTGAAGAGCCATAAACACTCTAAAATGCATGAAATTTTCATAAACATGATAAGTTCTATCATGAGATGCAAGGAATAGAGTATTGAAAAAGACAACCATACAAAAAAATATCTTCATGATGCAAGATGTATGCAAACCAAGAGAAGAAAATGAACAAGAATGAACAATCTAACTCAAAGAAAAGAAGATACAAGTTTGGTTCACCAATAAATGGTGAACACCCAATGAAAAGAATTCATTGAGTTCACCAATAAATGTTGAAAACCCAATGAAAATAATCTATTGGGGTCACCAATAAATGGTGAAAACCCAATGCAAAGAATCTAACTCTAACACAAGAAAGACATGAGTTGGGTTCACCAATTAATGGTGAATACCCAATGCAAAGAATCTATCAGGTTCACCAATTAATGATGAACCAATCCAAAGAATCTAATTCTTATACAAAAAAGACACGAGTCGGGTTTACCAATAAATGGGGAACACTGAGTAAGAATTAATTGGGTTCACTAATTAATGTAGCGTAGGAAAAATAGAGCAAGCCCACCCCACATAAATAAAAGAAGGAATGTTGAAATCTACCCCTTTTGATTTGATTAGTTTGATACCCAAGGAAATACCAACCTAATGGATAATGACAAAATAAGAGTGAATGAATCATGTTTATTTCCCTTTTGCCCCCACCTAAGAGGATTTAGATAAAAATAGGTAAATATTGAAATGAAAAATATGGAAATAAAAAGAAAGAGATAATACTTTATGAAAAGAAAACCTAAAAATTTGTTGTTGAATGATGCTAGAGGCTGATGTAACTTGGGGTCTAGGCTATAATCTACATGACAAACAAAACCTAGAAATGTTTTGGTGACCTGTCAAGGGCAAACCAATGCTTCAAGGGTAAAATAATTCATCAGGGGTGTAATGCACCCCTAATGATGATGTCTGAAGTTGATTCCAATTTAACAGTTATGTGAAAATCCAAAAGGGGTACTCTAATATGCAACCTGTTTGTCAATCTAATATCTAAATCATGCAAAACAAAGAGATTGTTTGTTTTTTTTTGGGGGGATTTGCCTCAGTCAAACCCCAATTTAGGAATTAACCTTGAATTGAAATAATTAAAATGGAATGCTAGAATGTAATAGTGATAGATCTAAATTGAAAACATTGTAAATCTATGAATATATTCTTGAATTTGGAATGAAGTCAAATATGTTGATGCAATAGCTTTAACTAAAATGAAAAAAAACTCAAGAAAAAAATTCAAAGTGAAAACAAAATCTTCATGAATATATGTGCTTGAAATCAATCTTTGTAGATCATTTAGAAGATGCAACAAAGGAACTTAAATGTATGAAGGGAGATCTTGAAAATACAATAGAAGATCCAACATAAACTCCTTCAATGGCTTGAATGCACAAATCCTTGATCTTCAATGGAGGAATCTTGAATTCTTGAATAAAACTTGAGAACTTGAATATGTTGGAAACTAAAATTGGAACAATTGCTTTTTATTGATGTAAAATCTACTGATGATACATGTTTCTATCTAATATAAATGTCTTATTTATCTGATTGATGAAGAGGATTTGAGAGTTTCTCATAACAAACACACCTAGAGGAAAGGTTGAGTTATGAAAAGGAAGCTACAATGGACATTTGATTAGTTAGACTTTGACAAGACAAAGTGATTGTTTATATCATGATGATATTCAAGTCTTTTTAGTTTAAGTCAAGATATATCACTTATGTAAAGCTTGACTGAGAAATAGAGTAAATGACTAAGGAATGCTGAGTGATGCTAGTTTTAACCAAGCCACAGTACAAGCCAAGAAAATTTACTTTTGACCAAGCATTTGTATTGACTGAGTGATAGTTTTCATGCCAAGCTCTACATGGACTGAGAAATTCAGTGATGACTGAGTGCAAGAACTTAGTTATGGCCTAGTAATTATATTTTGAATGTATAAAAGCAATCATGATTTCCAACCAACTAAGTTGATTTCTTGGGATATGGAGAACATGCTGAAGATAATATTGATTATTTGTATCATTTAATTCAAGGAGAGGATTAAGTATTATACCTAATGATCAAATTTGAAGGATGAGAAGTTTCTAGAAAAGAAGAAGATGGATAGATACAATGAACTTGATGAATTAGACCTTAAACCCTAAGATCTATTGTGATCATAAAAAATGGCAAAGCTAGAATTACCTATTCAAGGAGGTATAGAGATTAATTTTGAATATATACATACATGGAGAAAGGTGGAATAGAGACACACAAGGGTGAATGTACTAGCGTGTGAGAGAAAAGAAAAGAAAAGGAAATGCTTGCGTAGATACTATTGAAATTGATAAGTGAATCTAAGCACAAGGCTTAAGTTCGATGTGAATAAGGATGATTTCTTGAAGGGCTACCAAGTAAATAAGAGACAAAGTTGACAAGGAAGACTTATCAAGGAATCAACACATGAACCAAATAGAGATCTAAAACTACAAAGTGAGTTGTAATCATACAGATCAAAACCTAATGTTCTCTTTCTAATAATTGTGAATAATTTGTATTGAAATTTTTTCAATCAAAGGTTGACCTAACAATCATTGAAGGACTTAGCAGCCTATGTAAATCCTTTAGCAAGGTGACATTCTAAATAGAATAATCAAAGTCCTCTGACAAGGCCACTCCTAATAGAGTGATGAAATCCTATAACTAGGTCACATTTAATAGTGTGTATTGCAACCTTTAATAGGGTTCGCTCCTAATAGAGCTCACTTTGAAAGAGTGAAAAAGTGGTGACATGTTGCTGTTATTTTTTCCTAAATTGGGTTTCCACATAAAATCCTAGTGTTAAACTTGTGTTGATTTTTTTTTTCCCAAATTGGGTTTCCACATTAAATCCTAGTTTCTCAATTCAAAATTTCAATATAGGACCACATTAAGATAATAACATACACATTACATCTTTTCACAATTGCATAATATTGTCATCTCATAGTCTTCACAACTCTTCATAGATGCAACATTAGGATGTGCATGTTTGACCACTACATCTTATTTATGTCTTCTACCTCTATACAATTTCACTTAACCAAATTCTATCTATATTAGGAGACAATCAAAATATCAGTAATTTCTTCTCAGGGACTCTAAACATTTTCTTCAATAAATCTTGAATAACTGTCAGTTATCTTTATACACACTTAGTCACATCATCATGAAACTTTGTAGAACATGTCATCAACTATGCATAGTCTCATCTTCAATCCTCGAATTGCAGGACCTCAATATTTTTCTACTACTTTGTCAATCTTCTATAGAATAACATGTATATTGACATTTATGACTTAGAAGAGTAGTTGATTAATTACTCAAATCTAAAAACTACATTGTTTGTCTTCTTGATTCTATCTAGATTATACAGTATTTGGTGCTTATATATCTCACATATGTTGGATTTCTCCTTTTTGATTATTATAAGGTATACTACATGGATGAATCCAACATGTACATAATTTAAACTTGAACTATAGTTCATTTTGTATCCAATAACCTTTCTTATCAATCTAACATCAGTCTCTTTGATCATATCTATTTTCATATTCCTTCCATCTGGTATAATCTTCAAGTTTTTCTTAGCCAACTTCTTAACATTCTTAACATTAACATGGTTTATGTCTTCATTACATAATCTAGTAATTTTATGAATCATGTCATTGTCTATCATCATAGGTATGTTACAACCCTAGAACATATCCATATGAATACGACTCATAATAATTCATGTCCACTCATGGTTGTAAAATTCTATATAAAATGACCCATTTCTAGGCTTGGTAGGGTTAATACTATTCAAAAAAGGGTAAAGGTTTGCTAGACACCACCAAGGAAGGATGGGTTAAAATTAACTTTGACGGGGTGGCTAGGGGAAACCTAGGGGTCTTGAGGTGTGGTTGTGTAGCAAGAGATTACAAGGGCAATACTCTAGCCTTTGTGGCAAAACGTCTACATGATGGCATGAATAATGTGGTTGAATGTTATGCAACAAAAGAGGCTCTTATATTAGGAGCCAAATTGGGCATTAGAAGAGTCCATTTGGAAGGAGACTCAAAGATAATCATAAATGGCATAAAGAAAGGGAAGATGGAGGCTTGAAACCTAGATAAATATATTTAGTAGATCAAAGGTTTGCTAATTGAATTTGAAGACTTCAAGGTCTCTCATACATTCTAAGAAGCAAATAGGGTGGAAAACATGTTGGCCAACATGGGCACAAATGTAGCAATGGGAACCTAGAATGAAATTTTTGAGGACCTGAGACACCTTGTATTAGATTAAAGAGAGAAAAATATTTTTTCCTTGGCCAACTTTTCAAATTAAAATATTTACATCTTGGTTGATTTCTTGGGGATGTTGGAAATGATTGAAAAGATGATCAATGAAGAATGGAATTGGTAAAGAATGTTTTCAATCATTTTTTTGTCATTGATGTCAAACTTGCTACTTGTAGGAATGACAATTTCTTAAGTGATCCAAGTACTATCAATTGGTTGATTGACAAGGAGGTGGCAATCAATAAGATGTAACTAGAGCACCTAGAGAAAGGTTGAAGTTATGATGTTGTAATGAAGTATAAGGATTAGCTAAGCCATTGATGAAATAGTTTATTGATGAAATACTCTAAGAGGATGGACACACTGAGACACATCAAAGATGTAAGCTTTAACTAAATCATTTGTAAAGCTTAACTAAATTCATTGGAGAGAGCCAAGCAAGATCAACTTCAGTGTGTGCCGAGCAATCCTTCAGGTGTCGAGTATCAGAAAAAGGTAATGGACACTGAGTAAGTCTTCAAGTGTTGAGCAAAGCATAAATGCTATGGGTTCCAAGCACTAGTAAACAAAAAATAGGAGCCGAGAAAGACAGAAGGTGCTGAGCATTAGTAAACCAATAATGCCAAGTTGCTACATTATTTGTTAAGTCAAAAGATTTGCCAGATCAGTAGCGATAAGTTTGTTACATCAAATTTTGTGAATTAGTTGGATGATAAGGAAGATGAGTAGATGTCACAAAATTTCATGTGAACCATGCAAACCAATTCAAGGGGAATGCTGATGGATCTATCATGAAGTTTCTGGGTCACCAAAATCCTTAGTGTTATGGTGTGATGGATGTTTACTCTTCATGGTTGTTTAATATTTAATTGCATGCATGATAATTTCAGTTATATATCATTAAAGATTTGAATTTTTTTTTGAATTGGACATTATTGGACATTGAATAATTGATTCATCCCCCCCTCTCAGTTATTCTAAAGATTTCTAACAATTGGTATCAGAGCACACTGCTGATTTGTTTCAAGGTACTAGCAGTAGGAAGATCAAGATGTCCAAGAGAGAAGTTCCTAAGTTAAACAAAGAAAAATTTGTTGTATGGAAAAGTCTAATGAAGCTACACCTTGGATTAATAGGTGACTATGCATAGACCTCAATCACAATTGATCATGTAGACCCTACAAGACCTCTCACTATAGATGACATGAGCAAGAAGAAGGAGCACGATCAAGAAATGTTAGATATTGCTTTAGCACTAAGCTATGTTGAGTATGATGACATCAAAGAATGTGGTACTACACATTAGATGTGGGAAACATTATCAAGAATCTATGGAGGTGACAATAATGTCAAGAGAGCCAAAAGAGAGAGCCTAAGAGGAAAGTTCGATGACATGAAAATGGAAGAAGGAGAGAATGCTTCTCAATACAATGCAAGGATGAAGGAAGCAGTAAGTGCCATAAGAAGCCTAGGAGGATAGTTAGCAGAAGAAATAGTATGTAGCAAATACCTAAGAACTTTGCTTCCCATCTATGCTATAAGAGTTTCAGCCACCCAAGAGCTAAGGTATGTACCAGGCAATGCATCGTCATTTGAAGGAATAATTGGAAGACTCACTACCTTTGAGCTATCCAACTTTGACAACTACAAGCTAGAAAACTTTGAATCTACATTCAAAGCCAAGATGACAATAAAAGACAATGAGGAGGTGCAAACAAAGAAAAAGAGTGGAAAAGGAAGGTATGTATCTAGTGACAGTAGCACTGATGAAGATTATGTAGACCAATTGGAGGCATTACTAGTAAGAAGATTTCACAAAGGAAGAGGAAAATTCAAAGGTAAACTGCCAATTATTTGTTTCAATTGTAATGAAGTTGGTCACATTGTAGCCAGATGCACACAAAAGAAAAATTACAAGGATGAAGGCAACTTCAAGAACAAGAAAGAAGACAACAAGGACTACAGAGGTAAAGGAAAAAGATGCTACATTGTTGAAGGAGACTCTAACAAGAATGATGATGAAGTAGTCTATGTGGCTATGAAGGATGAATCAGATGAAGATGAATCAACTACCCTGGTAACCTGCATGAACAAGAATGATAAATGGATCATAGACAGTGGATGCTCTCATCACATGACTGGAGATAAAAGTAAGTTCATTTCCTTTACTCAATATGAAGGAAATAGTGTTAGATTTGGTAACAATGCATGATGTCAGATCAAATGGAAAGGTAGTATCAAGCTTACTAGAAAGATATCATGTGATAATGCATACTATGTTGAAGCCCTAAATTATAACTTGTTAAGTGTCTCACAATTTGGCAACATAGGATGCAAGGTTGAATTTGAAAGAGGAGTTGCTAAGATTTATGATTCTCAAGGACGTCTAATAGGAAAAGGTGATCAGACTAGGAGTAATTTGTTTTATCTAGACATGGAAGATGCTTCTTGTCTCATTGTTCAAACTGACGATGTATGGTAATGGCACAAGAGGCTATGTCATGTAAATTTTGACAATTTGATAAGCATCAGAAAAATGAAGAAAGTCAGAGGTCTAAAAAGTTGAAGAAGCCCAATAACACCCCTTTGCAAACAATGCCAACTAGGGAAGATGATCAAGTCAACTTTCAAAAGCAAGGCTAATACTTCTAATGAAGTATTAGAGCTAGTTCATACTAACTTGTGTGGTCCTATTGAAGTACAAAGCTAAAAAGTTGATAGATACATAATGCTATTTGTCGATGACTATTCAAGGATGATGACAGTCATGTTCCTGAAACAAAAATTAGATGCATTCCAAATGTTCAAATGGTACTTGGCTAGAGTTGAGAAAGAGATTGGAAAGTGTCTAAAATGTCTTAGATCTGATAGAGGAGGTGAATTCACATCAAGACAATTTGAAGAATTCTACAATGAAAGAGGAATCAAAAGGCAGACATCAACACCTAGGACTCCACCTTAGAATGGTATAGCAAAATGAAGGAATAGATCAGTTATTGACTGTGCCAGGACCTTAATGATGGAGAAAAATGTTGCACTCAAGTACTGGAGAGAAGCTATAAGTACTGCAATCTACACACTCAACAGAGTTCAAGTCAAGAAAGGGACAAATGCAACACCTTTTGAATTATGGTATGAGCATTCTCCTAATGTAAAACATTTCAAAATATTTGGATGCAAATGCTATATATATAAAGAGTCTAGAAATGGAAAGTTTGATGCAAAGAGTGAGGAAGGCACATTTCTTGGTTATTCAACTAGAAGAAAAGCTTATAAGTGCTTGAATATTAATACTAACAAAGTAGTAGAAAGCACAAATGTGAAATTTGATGAGCTTGTAGAAATTCAAAGTGTTGAGAACACCAAGAAAGTAGAAGACTACAAGAAATTTGTAAATTTTATGAAGGTATATTTAATAATGGTGAAGTTGTAACTCAGAATGATAATTAGCAACAAAATCTAGTATTCGCCGTGTCACAGACAGTGAATGCCAAACAATAGATACATTCAAAAGCCAAGCTGTAGAATATAGAGAATGTTCATTCAGATTCTGAGAGCAACCAACATGAAGGAAATGAACAAATACCTGATGAAAATATGTATGAGGATTCAGATTCTAAAAGAGACAACATGCAAACAAGGAAAGAACCAGTATTGGCAAAGTATGTAAGAATAAATCATCCAATAGATCAAATTATTGGAAACAAAGAGGCAGGACCAATGACAAGGAATAGACTCAAAAGTGAGACATGTCTACTCATAAAAATGGAACTAAAAATAGTAAGTGAAGCCATAAAAGATGATGACTGGTACAATGCTATGAAAGAAGAAATTGAAGAAATTGAAAAGAACAAGACATGGACCTTAGTCTCAAGACTAGCTGACAAGAACACAATTGGAATCAAGTGGGTGTTTAGAAACAAGTTGAATGAAAATGGTGAAATCACAAGGAACAAGGCAAGATTAGTCTGCAAAGGATATGCACAAGAAGAAGGACTAGATTATGGAGAAAATTTTGCTCCAGTTGCCAGAATGGAAGGAGTAATGACCTTACCGGAATATGCAGCCTTCAAAGGATTTAAAGTCTATCAAATGGATGTAAAGTCTACATTTCTGAATGGTATACTTGAAGAGGAAGTCTACATAGAGCAAGCATAAGGCTTTGTTGATGAAAAGAACAAAAATAAGGTATGAAAATTACATAAGGCTCTATATGGATTAAAGCAAGCCCCTAGAGCTTGGTATGAAAGACTTCACAAGTATCTAGTGCAAATAGGATTTGAAAGAACTGATGATAACAACAACATGCACATCAAATCAGAAGAAGGTAAGGATATCCTTGTATCTAAAATCTTTGTGGATGACATAGTTTTTGGAGGAAAGGAAGTGCTTGGCAAACTGAAACGTGAGTTTGAGATGTCTATGTTTGGAGAAATCAAATTCTTTGTTGGATTACAAGTACATCAACTAAAACATGGTATATTCATGACACAATCAAAGTACATCAAAGAGCTACTCAAGATGTTTGGATTGGAAGACTCCAAACCAGTCAGCACGCCAATGGCAACAAGACATAAGCTATCAAAAAATGTTGAATCAACTAAAGTCAATCAAACAATGTACAAATCCATGATTGGAAAACTATAATATGTTGTACATAGTAGACTAGACATAGCACTAGCAATTGGAATAGTCGCTAGATTCTTTGGTAATCCTAAAGAAAATTATCTCATGGTAGTAAAAAGGATAATGAGGTATCTCAAAGGAACTGATGATTATGGCCTATATTACAAAAAGAAGGAGAAGTTTGAGCTCAATGCATACACAAATGCAGATTGGGGAGGCAACATTGATGATAGGGAAAACACAAGTGGAGAAGCATTATTCTTAGGTAAAAGGCTAGTTACTTGGACTAGCAAGAAACAAACATGCAAATCTCAGTCCACTGCAAAAGCAGAATATGTGGTAGCAGCAGTCAATTGCACAAACATTGTGTTGCTCAAACATCTATTGAAAGGAATGAAAGAAGAGGTAATCAAACCTGTGATACTGTATTATGATAATACAAGTGCTATAAAAATATACAAAAATCTAGTAATGCATGCAAAAACCAAGCATATTGCAATCAAGTATCACTATGTTAGAGAACTGGTGGAAGACAAACAAGTGAAGATGGAGTACATTCACACAAAGGAAAAAATTGTAGATATCTTCACCAAACCATTGCCCAAGGATCCTTATGAATATCTTAGAGGAAAGTTGGGGGTAATGCCCCTAACTCAAGTAGTTTAAAGCAACAAAGAAGCTACCCTGCATCAATAGGAGTAGATTATTGAAATATCAGAAGAATGATGCAGAGGATGACAAGAGGAACCACAATTCCAGATTAGTCACAAGCATGGTGACAACAGGAGAAAACATGAAGATGCAAAGCTTATATTTAGCATGTTGAAAGATGCTACATATTTGGCATTTATGTCAAAGAGGGAGATATGAGAAACTGATCAATACAAATTAAGAGGGAGATGTATATGAAATTCAGAGATTCAAAAGAGATACAAATATTAAGAAGAGATAAAGCATTGATTAGCAAACAACTATGAAGGAAGGATTAGGAATACTAAGTGAGGATGCAACAGTCAAGAGGGAGAAGTAGAACAAAGGATTCAATTTGTATCAGCAAAAGGGGGAGTTATATACCGAACAGTTATATACCAAACATAAAACATATATAATTTTGGTGGTAACTAAGTTGATCAACTCAATCAATTGATTATTTTGGTTTGCCATCAATGCCAAAGAGGGAGATTGTTGGAAATGATTGAAAAGATCATGAGTGAAGAATGGAACTGGTAAAGAATGTTTCCAATCATTGTTTTTTCATTGATGTCAAACTTGCTACTTTTAGGAATGACAATTTCTTAAGTGATCCAAGTACTATCAATTGGTTGATTGACAAGGAGGTGGCAATCAATAAGATGTAACTACAACACCTAGAGAAAGGTTGAAGTTATGATGTTGTAATGAAGTATAAGGATTAGCTAAGCCATTGATGAAATAGTGTATATTGATGACATCCTCTAAGAGGATGGACACACTGAGATACATCAAAGATGCAAGCTTTAACTAAGTCATTTGTAAAGCTTAACTAAGTTCATTGGAGAGAGCCAAGTATCAGAAAAAGGTAATGGATGCCGAGTAAGTCTTCAAGTGCCAAGAAAAGATGAAATGCTATAGGTACCAAGTGCCAGTAAACAACAAATAGGATCCGAGTAACACAGAAGGTGCTAAGCATCAGTGAACCAATAATGTCGAGTTGCTGCATTATTTGTTAAGTCAAAAGATTCACAAGATCAGTAGTGATAAGTTTGTTACATCAAATTTTGTGAATTAGTTGGATGATAAGGATGATGAGTAGATGTCATAGAATTTCATGTGAACCATGCAAACCAATTCAAGGTGAATGTTGATGGATCTATCATGAAGTTTTTGGGTCACCAAAATCCGTAGTGTTATGGTGTGATGCATGTTTACTTTTCATGGTTGTTTAATGTTTAATTGCATGCATTATAATTTCAGTTATATGTCATTAAATCTTTGAAGAAATTTTTTGAATTGGACATTATTGGACCTTGAATAACTAATTCACCCCCCCTCCTAGTTATTCTAAAGAATTCTAATAGGGGAAGGCATCATGACTCCTACCCTTGATGGAATTTATCATTTTATGACATGTAGAGATCCCAATCCTCCACATGTGTCAGGTTGTGTGAAATCATTTCTTGACACTCTAGCATTTGGTTGTTTCCAAAGAGTTTCAAGCAAGTTATATTCAGGTAGAAGACAAGCCAAACCTATATTTTTTTCAAAGGGAAACAAAAATGGAGGCTAATATTGCTTTAGGATCTAAGAATCAGACATAGACTTATGAGAGAAAGATCACTAATCGACACCTTAAGAACATATTTTTGTTTAATGATCCAAATTTTTTGTAGGTATTTCAATAGATGTTTGGGCCAGAGTACCTAGATGCATATTGGAAGCATCGATCAAACCTAGTGTTGGAAATCTAATTGAAAAGCTCATTTATTGAAGATTAAAGAGAGAGATTGTTGCAAAGAAAGAATATTTTTGTTTTCAATCATTTTTTCTTCATTGATGTCAAACTTGCTACTTGTAGGAATGACATTTACTTATAAGATCCAAGTACTATCACGTAGTTGATTGATGAAGAGGATTTGATCAACAAATGTAATAAGAAAACCTAAGGAAAAGTTGAGTTATGATGTTGTAATGAAGTGTAGGGATCAGTTAAGAAAATGGTTAAATAATATATTGATAGCATAATCAAAGATACAGAGGTTGGTTACACTTAGAAATATTGGAGGAAGAAGTTGTAACAAAGGTTGACTGCAAAGCTTAAACTAAGATCATTAGTGGGTGTTGAGCAAGTTAGTTGAAGCCAAGAAAATTCAACCTTCAAGTGCTTATTTAAGATTAGGTGCTGAGCATTAGAAAATTTTTAGTTGGTGCCAAGTGATCTTCAGCTGTCGAGCATCAGGAAAAACACAGTCGATGCCGAGTAACACAGTATGTGATGAGCGCCAGTATTTCCATAGTGTCGAGCTACTGCATTATTTAAAATGATGAAGATTCACCAAATATGAGCTGGCAAAGTGGTTATCTTGAATTTTTTGAATGAGTTGGAAGATAAGGATGATGATCTAGTGGCACATAATTCTATGTAAACCATTTTTGGGCAAATTCTAAAGGATTATTCAAGAAGTTTCTAGAGGAAACAAAATATGGGTTAGATGAAATGAATCCTACTTAATCCATATGAATTGAAATTAAAAAATGCAAGAATCAAGTGGGAAAAGGAACTCCAAGATTTCTATTTAAGGAGTCATAGACCAAGAAGAATAGAGTTGCTGATACTATTGTTGCTAAAGAGCCCAATCTGCGAAGTAATCATAAGGCTATCAAGGAGAAGATCTCTAGGAGAAGGAAGAGCATAGAGGTTGGTCATGAAGAGATGATTGCACTGGTACATTGAGTATGGAGACTCAAGGGGAATAATCTTGAAAGGAGGACAGTTGTTTGAGTTACAAAGATTGAAGGCTAAGCAAGGGTATGAGCTAAGAAGTGATCTCAGATCTGCAAGATAAGTTGTATATTGTAGTCAGGTCAAGATTTTCTAATAATCTCTAGCAATTGTATTAGATCCAAAAAATCCTATGGACTTAGGTTGGTTTAATAGCCATTTGTAAATCATTTAATAGGATGGCATTCCAAGGCCCACTTCTAATAGGGTGGTTAAATTCTCTAATAAGGTCACATTTAATAGTGTGTTGTAAACCTTTAATAGGGCAAGCCTTCCATAGCGAATCACTTCAAAAGAGTGAGAATAGAGTAGCATGTTACTGGTGGTGTTTCCCAAATTGAGTTTCCATGTAAATCACTATGTCATGTGTTGATTTCTTGTGTGTTATTCTTGCATGTTGATTTACAGTAACTTGTTAGTTAGAAAGGTTAAAGCTTGGATGAATGAATGATTGAATGGGCTCACTATACTTGGTGGAAAGTTTGAATATGATATTTGGACCTTGAATAACTGATTCACCCCCCCTCTTAGTTATTCTAAAGTAATTCTAACAATTGGTATTAGAGCCATCTACTGATTTAGTTTCAAGGTACTAGAAGCAAGAAGATCAAGATGTCCAAGAGAGAAGTTCCCAAGTTCAATAAAGACAACTTTGCTACATGGTAGAGTCTAATGAAATTGCACCTTGGATCAATATGTGACTATGCATAAACCTTAATTGGAATAGAGCATGTGAATCTCATAGGACCTCTTACTATAGATGATTTGAACAAAAAGGAGCATAATCAAGCAATGCTGGAGATTGCCTCTGCACTTAATTATGTAGAATATGATGACATCAAAGATTGTGACATTGCATTCAAGATGTGGAAAGCCCTACTAGATATCTATGGAGGAGATTAGAATGTCTAGAGAGAAAAGAGAGAAAGCTTAAGAGGAAAGTTTGATGACATGAAAATGGAGGAAGGTAAAAATGCTGCTCAATATGCTGCAAGAATGAAAGAAGTGGTAAGTGCAATAAGAAGTCATGGTGTTCAATTGGAAGAAGAAACTATCATCAGAAAGTACTTAGGAACTCTGCTTCCTATTTATGCTTAGGTGTGTACAAGGAAACACACTAATCTTTGAAGGAATAGTGGGAAGACTTACTGCATTTGAGCTATCCAATTTTGACAACTACAAACCTAAGAATCTTGAATCTTCTTTCAAGGCCAAGATGACAATAAAAGAAACTAAGGAAGAAACATCAAATAAGAAGAGAAGAAAAGGAAAACATGCATCTAGTGATAGAAGCATAGATGAGGAAGATGTAAAATAGTTAGAAGCACTACTAGCTAGGAGATTCCATAGAGGTAAAGATAAATTCAAAGGTAAAATCCCTATCATATGTTTCAATTACAATGAAGTAGGTCATATTGCTACAAGATGTCCAAAGAAGAAAAATTGGAAAGAAGGAAACAAGTACAGGAACAAGAAGGAAGATGATAGCAAAGACTACAAGGAGAAAGACAAAAGATGCTACATTGTTGAAGAAGATTCTAATGAGAATGATGATGAAGTAGTCTATGTAGCTAGGAAGGATGAATTAGACAAAGATGAAGATGAAGCAACAAGATTGGATACTTGCATGAACAATAATGACAAGTGCATCATAGATAATGGATGCTCACATCACATGACATGAGATAAAAGTAAGTTCATTACCTTTACTCAATATGATGGGAATAGTGTTAGATTTGGTAATGATGCACCATGTCAGATCAAAGGAAAATGCTCTATTAAGCTCACGGAGAAAATTTTATGTGATAATGCATACTATGTTGAAGGATTGAACTACAACTTGTTGAGTGTATCATAGTTAGGCAATGTAGGTTGCAAAGTTGAATTTGAAAACAAAATTGCTAAGATCTATGACACAAATGGAAATCTGATAGGAAAAGGTGAACAAAATAGGAGTAATCTATTTTACCTAGATATGGAAGATGCAACATGTCTTGTTGTTAGACTTGATGATGTGTGGTTATGACATAAAAGACTCTATCATGTTAACTTTGATAATCTAATTAGCATTAGCCAAAAGAACAGAGTCAGAGGGTTGCCCAAGTTGAAGAAACCTAAAAACACAATGTGCAAACAATGTCAACTAGGGAAGATGGCTAAATCTAGTTTCAAAAGAAAAACATAGACTTCTAATGAAGTACTAGAGTTAGTCCATATAGACTTACGTGGTCCAATAGAAGTGCAAAGCTACCTAGGAGATAGATACATAATGCTATTTGTAGATGACTATTCCAGAATGATGATTGGTATGTTTTTAAAGCAAAAATCTGATGCATTTCAAATGTTTAAGTGGTATTTGGCCAAAGTTGAGAAGGAAATAGAAAAGAACCTGAAATGCCTAAGGTTAGAAAGAGGAGGTGAGTTCACATCAAAATAATTTGAAATATTTTGTAATGACAAAGGTATCAAAAGGAAAACATCAACAATAAGAACTCCACCACAAAATGGTATTTCTAAAAGAAGGAATAGGTCAGTGATTGACTATGCTAGAACTTTGATGATGGAGAAAAATGTTGCACTAAAGTACTGGAGAGAAGTAGTAAGTACTATAGTCTACACATTGAATAAAGTCCAAGTCAAGAAAGGTACAAATGCAACACATTTTGAATTGTGGTATGGTCACTCACCCAATGTTAGACATTTCAAAGTATTTGGTTGTAAATGCTATACTCTTAAAGATACTAGAAATGGAAAGTTTGATGCTAAAGTGATGAAGGCATATTCCTTGGATACTCCACTAGAAGTAAAGCATATAAGTGTTTGAATACTAACACTAACAAGATTGTGGAGAGTGAAAATGTAAGTTTTGATGAGCATGCAAAAGTTCAAATTGATGAGTCCAAGCAATCAGAGGATTATAGATCCTTTGTGTTCTTCTATGAAGGAATGATTGTTGAAGACAATGCTACAAATCAAGTTGGGAATTAACAAAAAATTTTAGTATTTGTCGAGTCTTAGCCTGTGAATGCTGAGTTGCATTTAGAAGCCGAGTTGTAGAATGTAGAGAATGCACATTCTAGTTCTGAAAATAATATACATGAGGGGAATGGTGAAATTTTAGATGAAGAAGAAAAAAATGACTTTGAAGCTAAAGGATCAAACATGGAACGGAATATAGAACCAAGGTTAGCCAAGTATGTGAGAAGACATCACCCTACAAATCAAATCATTGGTGACAAGGATGCCAGACCAATGACAAGGAATAGACTGAGAAATGAATCATATCTATTGAGCAAGGTTGAACCTAAAATAGTGAAAGATACACTACAAGATGATGACTGGTATAAAGTCATGGAAGAAGAGATAGATCAGATTGAGAAGAACAAAATTTGGTCTCTAGTTCCTAGACTAGCTGATAAAAATGTAATTGGTACCAAATGGGTGTTTAGAAACAAACTTGATGAGAATGGTGAGATAACAAGAAGCAAAGCCAGGCTAGTTTGCAAAGGCTATGCACAAGAAGAAGGATTAGATTATGGGGAAACATTTTCCCCTATTACTAGAATGGAAAGAGTTAGAACATTACTTGCATATGCTACATAAAAAGGTTTCAAAGTCTACCAAATAGATATTAAATCTTCTTTTCTGAATGGTATACTGGAAGAGGAAGTCTACATAGAACAACCAGAGGAATTTTTTGATGAGAAGAACACGGACATGGTTTGCAAACTACACAAAGCACTTTATGGATTGGAGCAAGCACCAAGAGCATGGTATGAGAGATTACACAAATATCTTGTGAAGATAAGATTTGAGAGAATAGATGACAACAACAATTTGTATATCAAAGCTGAAAAAGGTAAAGAAATTTTGATATCAGAAATATTTGTTGATGATATAATATTTGGAGGAAAAGATGTTCTTTGCAAAGATTTTACTGATCAAATGAAGCATGAATTTGAGATGTCAATTTTTGGAGAAAATGAATTCTTTCTTCAATTACAAGAACATCAATTGAAGTACGACATATTTGTGACCCAATCAAAATACATCAAGGCGGTACTCAAAACATTTGAGTTAGGAGAGTCAAAACTAGTTAGCACACCAATGGCAACTGGACATAAGCTATCCAAGAATGATGAGTCAACTGAAGTGAATCAGACATTGTATAGATCAATGATTGGAAAGTTGCAATATGTTGTACATAGTAGACCAAATATTGCATTAGTTGTTGGAATGGTGGCAAGATTTTTTACAAATCCAAGAGAAAACCACTTAATGGCAATAAAGAGAATACTAAGGTACCTGAAACGAATTGATGAATTTTGTTTGTACTACAAGAGGAGTGAAAATTTTGAATTGAAAGCCTACACTGATGCATATTGGGGAGGTAACATTGATGATAAAAAAAGCACCAATGAAGGAGCACTTTTCTTAGGAAAAATGTTAATTACATGGACTAGAAAAAAGTAAAGCTACACCTCACAGTCCAGTGCTGAAGCCGAATATGTGGTAGTTGCTATAAACTACACCATTTTTTTTATGGATCAAACATTTGTTGCAAGGTGTAAAGGAAGAGGTAACTGAGCCTGTGGTCCTTTATTGTGATAATACAAGTGCTATTAACATATCAAAGAACCCTCTTATGCATGCTAAAACTAAGCACATTGTAATCAAGTATCACTATGTAAGAGAGTTGGTGGAAGAAAAACAAGTGAAGATGGAATATGTTAGCTCAAAGGAATAGATTGCTAACATCTTCAAAAAAGCACTACCTAAAGATAATTTTGAGTATTTTGGAGGTAAGTTAGGGGTTATACCCCTAGCAAAGGCTACTTAAAGAGAAAGTAAGAATGCCCTAAATCAAATGAGCTGACTATTGAAGACCTTACACATTGATGTAGAGGATGTTTACTTTGGTATTCATGCCTAAAGTAATAGAAGTGCTGAAGTTCTAAATTAGTCACAAGCAAGGTGATAGAGCGAGAAATAGAATGAACTGCAAAGCTAGACTTGCATATTAAGATGCTACTATGTCTTTGGCATTGTTGTCAAAGAGGGAGAAATAGAATAAAACTAATCAAGAAGAGAAATTGATTGAAGTAATCAGAGGTTGATCAGAATAGCAGAAGATGAGCAATACAGAGGAAAAAAGAAAGAAAGAAAAAGAAAAAGGAGGCAACAACAAAGAGGGAGAAGTAGAAATGAAGCAATCAAAATAAGTAGAAGGAGATGAGAATATTACAGTTTATTTTTTGGCATTTGACTTACTATTTAACCTAGTAAGCTTATGGTTAAATAGTTTAGTTTGATGGTTGATCAGTTTGGTTTTCCATCAATGCCAAAGAGGGAGATTGTTAGAAATTTGATTGAAAAGCTCATTGTTGAAGATCAAAGAGAGAGATTGTTGCAAAGAAAGAAGATTGTTGTTTTCAATCATTGTTTTGTCATTGATGTCAAAATTGCTACTTGTAGGAATGACATTTTCTTATAAGATCCAAGTACTATCACTTAGTTGATTGATGAAGAGGATTTGATCAACAAGATGTAACAAGAGAACCTAAGGAAAGGTTGAGTTATGATGTTGTAATGAAATGCAAGGATTAGTTAAGACAATGGTTAAATAATGTATTGATAGCATACTCAAAGATATAGAGGTTGGTTACACTTAGAAATATTGGAGGAAGAAGGTGTAACAAAGGCAAAGCTTAAACTAAGATCATTAGTGGGTGCTGAGAAAGTTAGTTGAAGCTAAGCAAATTCTTAGCTGGAGCCGAGTTACAAGAAATTCTAGTGTGTGTCGAGCGATCTTCAAGTGCTGAGTGAAGATCAAGTGCCAAGCATCAAAAAATTCTTAGTTGGTGCTGAGTGATCTTTAGGTGTTGAGCATCAAGAAAAACACAGTTGATGTTGAGTAACACAATATGTGCTGAGCACGAGTATTTCAATAGTGTCGAGTTGCAAAATTATTTCAAATGATAAAGATTTGTCAAATTTGAGCCAACAAAGTGGTTACCTTGAATTTTATGAATGAGTTGAAAGATAAGGATGATGAGCTGGTGGCATAGAATTCTTTGTAAACCATTTTTGGGTGAATTCTAAAGGATTATTCAAGAAGTTTTTAGAGGAAACAAAATATGGGTTAGGTGCAATAAATCCTACCTAATCCATATGAATTGAAATTAAAGAATGGAAGAATCAAGCGGGAAAAGGAACTCCAAGATTTCTATTTAAGGAGTCATAGACCAATAAGCATAGAGCTACTAATACAATTGTTGTTGAAGAGCCAAATCTGTGAAGTAGTTAGAAGGATATCAAGGAGAAGACATCTAGGAGAAGGAAGAGCACAGAGGCTCTGCTTCTACCAGTGGTCATGAAAAGATGATTGCATTGGTACATTGAGTATGGAGACTCAAGGAGACTAAGTTTGAAAGGAGGACACATTTTTTGAGTTGCAGAGATTGAAGGCCAGGCAAGGGTATGAGCTGAGAAGTGATATGAGATCTACAAGATAAGTTGTATATTGTAGTTAGGTCAAGATTTTCTAATACTCTCTAGAAATTGTATTAGATCGAAAAAATCCTATGGACTTAGGTTGGTTTAATAGCCATTTGTAAATCCTTTAATAGGGTGGCATTCCAAGTGAATGTTCTAAAATCTTTTAACTAGGCCCACTTCTACTAGGGTGGTTAAATCCTCTAACAAGGTCACATTTAATAGTATGTTTTAAGCCTTTAAAAGGGCATGCCTTTCATAGGGCATCACTTCAAAAGAATGAGAATAAAGTAGCATTATACTGGTGGTTTTCCCCAAATTGGGTTTCCACGTAAATCATTGTGTCATGTGTTGATTTCTTGTGTGTTATGCTTGCATGTTGATTTATAGTAACTTGTTGGTTAGAAAGGTTAAAGCTTGGATGATTGAATGGACTCACTATACAATGTGAAAAGTTTGAATAGGACATTTGGACCTTGAATAATTGATTCACCCCCCCTAGTTATTCTAAAGTAATTCTAACACCTAGATGTAGCATCTCTATTTTTGGTGTTGGCACTAATGGTGGGGTAAATGAAGGAGGTTTGTCATGTAGTCATAGCTTGTGTTGATATGTAGTGGCTTTTAGGGTTGGAGGATATAATTGAATGAACTATTTTTTGCATGGGCATAGAGATGGGAGAGGAGCCTTTGAGACTAATTGTTGGTGGGGAATCATCTGTTTAGCCACTAGTAGTGTGGTCCTCTACAAATCCACAAGGAGTGCATCTCCCAAAGGCAGAGCAAGGTTGGAGAAAGATTGTGAATTTTTTGTTTGGATGAATTTGGATGTCGACTAAGAGTAAGTGAGGCTTCATGAAGGCTACATTGAGAAAGAGCATGCTTGCTCTAGGGTAACTATTGCACCACAACCTTGTGAAGAAGAATTAGCAAGAGGGGGGAGCTTCCATGAAAAAGGGTGTTTGGGTGGATGCCTCACTGCTTGAAGAGGATGGGGATGGTAGTAGCAAGTGTCACCAGATGAGGTAGAGGATTTTAGTGTTGGACGATCACTCTATGCCAAAATTGACACGTGAGGAGGAAGTGCATTGGTTTAAGGAGTAGCAATAGGATGATGGTGGAGACAACATCATTAGCTTTTGGGAATCCTTTGTTTTGTTTTGTCTTTGATTTTTTGTATTTGGTTTGGACGGTCTATGCTTTTAGCAGGGTTTTAATACTCTGCAATTTTTTGTAATGTTAAATGTTAAATGTATGGCCATAAGACAAGTAGATTTATGGTAGTAAGGTATATGACCATACCTCAAATTTTGTAATCTCTCTTTAATATCAATATAATACCAATAATGTTACCTATCAAAAAAAAAAATTCCATGTAAAACATGTGCCTAGTGATGTTTAGGTCTTTTAAATTCTCAAATCCTTGTTTAAATAATAGGTAATTTTTGCAAACTAAATCCATTTAATTATGGATATCATTATCACCTATTGTCTCAAACTTATAGTGTATGGGTGAAAGCACAAATCTGTGTCACTGTTTAGGATACCAAAACTTTTTTTGGTCAAATTTCATTTCTCTATCAAAACTCATTTTTTTCAAAAAATAAAAATACCCTTTTATAGATCTTAGATTCAATATCATCATTATATTAATTTTTGAGTGTTTTGATTAGTTATAGTATGTTATAATCTCAAAATATTATAAGTTGATATTTCAACATTTCAAAAGATGCTCCCTCAAAAAGGAAAAATAATAGTAAATCGTATCAAAAAAATTAAAAAATCATATTTATCTCTAGACGAGGGAATCCTCTTCACGAATATGTAATTTTTTTCAAGAAGGTATAGAATTTATAGGGAAATTTTGACGGAAGGAAAAAACTATTGGATTCTGATAAGGTCAAACTTGAGTACTTATAACAAAGAAAATATATGTCAAAAATAATTATTTCTTTATTTGTTCCCTAGCTATACATGTCATATATAAGATATTTTCAAATGAGAACAAAAATTGATGATTTGAATATACTTATTTGACGAGAACTACACCCTATATTTTTTATAGTTAAAAAAGGAACTTCAAAATAAAATAAAATGAAAAAATTCTTACTCAAAAAAATTATAAAAATTATAGGCATAAAATTCATCCAATTCTACAAATTTCATCAGTTTACATCATCTTCATATTCTAAACACAAATACCATTTTTTTTTTGTCATTAATGTTGAACTATTGCATTTTGATATCCCATTTCTTTATAAAAGGTGACACAGGTTTGTGCTTTTACCCGTATGTATGCTTGAATATCTTCTACATGTAACACATTATGGGGTACTTGAAAGAATGCTGCTAATGGGTCATCTTCCAGTGAAATGTAGGGATGCTTATTGAATTTATACCTAGGTCTTTCACTTACATCACATATAGTAGGGGTTTCCATTTATTTCAAATTCAAACTTCAAATTATGATTGTGTGGGTGATTAATACCTCAAATTCATAAAAATAGGGCTCGCTAAATTCACTACTTAGATCACTTCAAATTTTCCTTGAAATTTTCTCCAAAGACTCCTTTAATTCTTGCATGATCAAATGGTACTCAACAACTTGATTTCAACTTTTATATCACATGCAATTCACTTATGCATTAATTGTACAAGTACACAATCAATAGAAACATTATTCTAGTTTACTAGTGAACTCCTTTTACTTTGGACACACACATATGAACTCCAAATCATATGTAGACTTAAGCATAGCTTCATTGTATCATTCTCTACCACATACTAACTATGCAAGTATCCAAATTGTGGATTCTTACCCAAACACTATATTAATTTATTTAATATTTCCCTTCACATTATAATTGATTATTTATTAATTAATTATATTTTTCATATTCTTCTACTTATTCAATTAAATAGGTTCACCTCCCTAAGGTATTTAAATTTAATTTGAATACTTCACCCTAAAGTGTTAAATTTATTTAATGCACAGTGCTCCATAAATCCCCTTATAAATAAATTCTAATTTATCTTATTCCCTCCACTTTATTAAATTCTATAATCCTATGATAAATTAAATCCTATTTAATTTCATCCTAATCCCACCTAAAACCTAGCCTACCACCCATCACTCTCATCGTTCTACATCTACCCACTAGCTAATCCCACTTAATTATCTTAAATACCCTCTTAAATACCTTTTACCTCCTAATTGGTTGAACACACATGTGTGAACAATGCAAAATCCAAGAAAAACCCACTTTTCATTAATACTTCCAAAAGCCTCTTACACTCTTACACACTTGTCCCATTTCCTTTCTCTAAGGTTGCTCACACATGTGTGAGCACACCTTGAGCCATCTCAATCACCAAAAAGGATTATGTTGACCTTTGCATGGCTTGTCTCCTTAGCCCATGTGTCTCCCTTGTGGCACCTATGTGGATGCCACATAAATGCCACCTCCCCAAGCCATCTCTCAAGCCTATAAATAGATTCCTTGTCTCAAGAATTCTTCATCTCCCTCATTTGCATTGTTATCATGTTAGTATAGTTCTAGAGCTCTTATTAATTGTATGCATTTTGCTAATCTTTGGTAGTTACTAGCTTTATTTTATTTGCATGTTTAATTTAGTTTATTTCCTTGCATCCATCTTCACCATCCTTGAGTGCTTTGAGAATGGTTGCATCCATAACCATTGTTTAAACATTCTCTTCACATCTAGCTACCTTCATACATCTTTCATTTCATTTCAAATTATCTTGGGATTCAAATAATTGTGTTTGGGAGAGCACATCCACATCCCTCCAACTAGAGTGCACCAACAAGGTTCACATAGATGCCTTTGTTTAGTTGGTTCGAGGTTGCATGGGACTCATATCTATTGGTTGTTTATCTTAGTAAAATGCAAGTAGTTTTAGTTGTTTTATTGTTTGAATCTTGATATATGAACATGTAAAACCAAATTTTTTCTTTTTTAAGCATGCTCCTAACAGGTTAGGTTTTCATGTACACACAAACTTCTATTTAATTTTAAACTAGGTTTATGATCCTAAATTCCCAAGGTTTTAAAGAATAAGTTGTTCAATCAGACAATGATTGGTTACCAACTATCATTGACTTCAATATATTAGTAGATGCTTCAATTTCCAATACAACATATGAACTTGATGGTTTCTTAGCTATAAAAAATGACTCATCAAGGTTTCCTACAAGATATTGTATGTTTTCTCTTTGATTATTCTTATTTCTTATGTTGTTGTTCATATGCCTTCTAGAGTTAGGGTTTCTCATGTTGTTCCTCATGTTCATCCTACAAAATCTTGTTGTGCGTCCCATGTTGTTATGACTTTGACAGACTATAACATTGTTTCCATATCTAGGTCTTGGTTGTAAGTGAGAAAAATGGTTGTAAGTGGGTCCTCTTGACCTATGGTTATTTGAATAAGTCCTTGTACTTTGTCTAGCATTTTCAATTCATTGGGTCTTTTATTTACAACATCTTTTTAAAATTCTTGTGCTTGGTCTTGTAATTGGGGTTATTTTATTCCTACCATGTCTGACAAAGTCAAATTTAAGAAGGTGAAGTTATCCAAACCATTTACCTACAAGGAAAGGAAAAAGTCTAGCACACAATGATAAACAATTCTGAGATGCTATCAAAGACATCAAAAAGGAAGAATATAAACTTGATCGTTATGATAGAATCTTATACAATGCTAAACTTTAAAATTGGTTCATTTTCCCTAGAGTAAACCTAATATTTTTGTTTCTAGTGAGAGAGGATTAAGCTACCCACATAGAGACCATATCAAACTCATTTTCCACATCAAAGCATTTTCATATTTTCTTTTTCAAAGCTTCTAGTCTTCCATTTGCAAAATTTCCTCTAGAGAGCTTGATCATTTAAACCTTAATTTTTTGGATTAAGAACATCTTAGTCACAAAACTTTTGAGATTACAACACTAGCCACAAGAAAACATTTATCATAGTTACACTCACTCATTTGGGATCACAAGACCATCTCCAAATATTGAGTCCTCTATTTGGTGTCTTATCTTTCCTAAAGATCATTTGTCCATCTTTGGTAGGAGAAAGATACTTTTATCCTATATCACACTTGGTTTGCCAAATCAACAAGGTCATTTGTTCACATTTAGGTTGTTTTCACTTTTATCTTATAAGGTTTAGTTTCTCTCTCACATCTTCCATGTTGGAATTGTTTTAGAATAACTGAGAGGTGGGTGGGGCAGGGGGGGTGGGGGTGAATCAGTTATCCAAGGTCTAAATGCCCTAATAATACTTTTTCACCAATTATAATGAACCCATTAAACTATTCATGCATCCAAGCTTAAAACAACCATCTTAGCAAGTTACAGCAAATCAACATGCATGAATAAAACATGCAAGATCAACACATGACACAGTGATTTACGTGGAAACCCAATTTGGGAAAAACCACCAGAAACATGCTACTCAATTCTCACTCTTCTGAAGTGATGCCCTGTTAAGGGCTTACAACACACTGTTAAATGTGACCTTGTTAGAGGATTTCACCATACTGTTAGGAATGGGCCTGGTCAAAGGACTTTCGAACATTCACTTGGAATGTTACCTTGTTAAGGGATTTACAACATGGCTATCAAACCAACCTAAGTCCATAGGATTTATACTAACTATTACAATTGCTAGAGAGTAACAATAAGGGCTTTTGATCTTATACAACTCACAACATATCTTGCAGATTTCATATCATACTTCAGTTCAATCCTTTGCTTGGCTTCAATCACTATGGCTCTAATAGCTTGTCTTCCTCTCAAGCTTTGCCTCCTTGAGTCTTTTTGCTCATCATACCAATGCAATCATCTCTGTGGTCACCTATCAAAATAGATTTTCTGTGTTCTCTTCCTCCTTAGCTTCTTCTTTAGCACTTCATGCTTTCATACTTGACCAACCTCTTAGCTTTGTGACCTTATGACTCGTTAAATAGAAATCTGGAATAATTTTCTTGCTCGATTCTCCCTCTCCAACTTGAGGGTTTCAAAAAATTAGGTAGGATACAATGTATCTGTCCCATGTCTTGTTTTTATATACAAACTTCATCTAGAATCTAGTTGTATTTGCCAAAAAAAATGTTTTACATAGTGTTATCTGCCACCAGCTCATCATTCTTATCTTCTATCTGGTTCACAAAATTCTAGATAACAACCATGTCGGCTCAAATCTAGTGAATCTTTGACTTTTCAAATAATGCAACAACTCGACATTTTTGACTTTCTAATGCTTGACACATGAACACAACTCAACACTTGATCTTTACTCGGCACTTGATCTTCACTCGACACTTGATCTTTACTCGGCTTGAACTAGTTTGATTAGCTCCCTCTAATGAATCTAATCAAGCTTTGTAGACAGTCTTATTATGACTTCTTCTTCTACAGTTTCTAAGTGTAGCCAACCTCTTCATCTTCAAGCATATTGTCAATACATCACTTTATCATTTTCTTAACTAATCTTTGCACTTCATTCCAAAACCATAACTCAACCTTTCCCTTAGGTGCTTTTGTTACATCTTATTGATTCTTCATCAATCAACTAAGTGATAGTGCTTGGATCTTATAAGAAATTGCCATTCCAGCAAATAATAGGTTTGACATTAGTGACAAAATAATGATTGAACATATTTTGTAGCAACAATATTTTTTATACAATTTTTTTTTTCATTTAGATTACAACACTTCCACCCATCGATTTGGTCACAATTGTATGGTAGAAACATGGTCCACAAAACTCACATTCAGTCCTATGTCTCATTTATTAGAATCACTATGATAAAAAGAGATACATAATCCTTTTCCTCCTAGATCAGCCTTATTGGGGAACACATTCCCCCCTAGTATGAACTTTGGTATTCCTAGCTCAACACCCACATAGAAACTGGAGAATCCATTTTGAAACACCACTATAGGAATTAACACACATGATGAGGAATGTAATGCTTCACTATCGAACCCAAAAAAAAATAACCCAAAGTTTTAGTAAGTTTGCAAAACTTGTTTTTTTGAAAGATAAAAACCTAACAACAATAGATATAATATAGCAAAAGAAATAACATGCATATAAAAACATACCATAAAACATATTACAATCTTAAGGGTCCCATGATGTTGAATCATATTTAAGTTTAATTAACATGAAAATCAATATATAACACATCCACATAAAATAATAACTACAATTATGAATCCATTTAAATAATATACAATTATCTCAAATGCCACTTGGCAATAATAAAAATGCACAATCATCCATTGTATCGGTCACAGGATATGAAAGGCCTAAAGAATATACATCATAAAATAGATAAAATCATCATTTAAGATCCATGAAATAAAATACAATATAACAGGTATAACCATCCATCACAGTACACAAGAATAGAATGAAAAGGAATATAGAACACAAAACTCCAGTCACAACATCAAACTGTCAGATCTCAATGGTATAAGTAATAAGTACTACCACCTAACCTCATGGTAACCCAAAAAGGGTCCATTCCTACCATCTTGAGGAGATAGTCTCAAGTCCCAAATAGGATAACAAACTTAAAAGTGAAATCCAACATCTAGGTCAAGGCAATCCTGGAAGTAATCTAACTCAAGGTACTAAGACACAAGTGACATCTAAACCATGAGGCAACAATAACACAAGAAATATAATATGTAAGTGGGAAAGTGTCATCACATGATCCAAATCTAAGGTTACCCTAGTAGCCTGATTTGACTCCGGCCCCCTAGTGACTCTATGCGGCACTAGTATCCTTTCGTATTGACAAGGCATATTAACAAAACAAGGTTGCAACCAAGCATCCGCTCTACTCCCATCCTAGTCTATATCAACACTCAAGGCATGGGCAAGGAAGAACAATGACTCTTGTTAATTTATTTTACTCTCACTTAATGTAATGTTATCACTTATTAAAATAACCTACAATGGGTTACCTAGGCAACCTCTTTAGGGCTTCGACCTCCATTTAAGCCACTTCCCAACAAGACATGCATATAACCTACTCTAAGCTCAATAAAAGAAAAAGGTCTCATATGACCATAAATCATCATTAATTCTTAAACAAGCAATTGGAAAAATACTGAAATAACACTAATAGAAAATAACAGATTTCACCAATACAAGCATCCTAACAGGAGTGATAAAAATTCAAGTACACATATCTACAAAATCATGACATCACAAGACATTATTAAAAGAATAACTCCCAGCCTCTGGTAGACATCCTAAAATTGGTCAACACTCTAAGTCAACCCCAAACCTGACATACAAGAAAACACACAATAGGCAGTGTAGTTTCATAGTTTCTATTTGGTTTTGAAAACAAACAGTTTTACTTAATAGTGAGGTTCAACTTTTCATTTCATTGTAAGTTTTTAGTTTGATAAAGTTTACAATTTTTGAATTTACTTTACATATACAATTTCATAATACATTAATTTTAATTTTAATTAAATATTATTAATTTTTAATCAATAATCATTAGATTATTAGATTATCAAAGATAATAATCACTAATTTATTAATGAAATAGCTTATATTAAATTATTGATAAAGTAATTATTAATCTAATAATAAAATAATAATTATTAAAAGAAAATAATAATATTGATAATTTTTAATATTTAATAACTATTAACATTTATTAAATTAAATCTAACATCTTATAATTAAAATATATATTAAATTTAACATTTAATAAAATGTTATTAAAATAATTTAATTTAATAAAATTAATAATTAAAAAAAAAATTTAAAAAAAGAACTTACCATCTTTTTAAAAGGTCGTAGGTTGTAGTGTTGTCATGATAGTTCTATTGATCAGCAGAGTATTGCCTATGATAGTACCTCCCATTATGATAGCAGAGTCTGTCATGCGATAGCCAAGATGGCCATTGGTAGCACTCTTGTCGCCATGCAGGAGGGAGGTAAGGGGTGGGTGGGGGTTGGTGGCCCTGCCCACTATATATATGTTTTTAAAAACAAACAACTTGCCCTCCCCACATTTTTCATTTTTTTTAATAAAAATTGTGAAATTAGATCTGATAGGGAAAACCTCAATAACCATTAAAATTTTGCATTTAAAAAAGAATATTAACTTCTCTTCCCAAACCCTACTTGATTAAAAATATTCTATTAAATTAATAGAATGAGGGTTTCTAAATTCTTAAAACTCATATACATATAATCTCAGAATGAAGAACAATTAAAATATAAGACAAGCATTTCAATTTATTTAATTTGTTCATAGACGTGATCAAGAATAGAAAAATAGTAAATTTCAACATGAGGGTTTCAACCAAATCTAAAATTTTTGAAAACAAATTTAACTAGACACGAAGAAGAAATGAAATTGAAGAATAGAAAACTACTGTGCAAATAACCCATAAGATTCTACTTGAATCTAATGCTAATACGACAATGCACAAAGCACACAAGTATTTCCCTTTGCTTCTGAAAACCTTCTTCTCGTAAAATTGCTCCTCCAAAACCTGATCCTCAAGAAATGAACTCCAAATTGCTAATAAAGAGTTTTTCCCCAATTTAGGGCTCTAATTGTGCAATCATGTGAAAATTCCTTTTCCCTTATTATATTTTAATTATTTCTTAATTTTTATGCACAACCTATTTGCCATTTAATTAAAATATCTTTATCAAATTAATTTCTTTCTCTCTTGAATTAATTGTCAAGATGTTTTTGATTAAAAAAATTATTAACTTGAGTAATAATAATATTTAGCATTTATTTAAATGAACTCCTAAATATATTATTATTAAATTAAATAAATATTAGTATGCCAAAAATTAGACTTTAACTAGATCCTTAAATTTAATTCTTTCATTTAATCAATTAATTATAATTAAATATCAAATTTCCATCATAAAATTTCTATTAAATTAAATCATTAATTATTCTTTTAAATTGATTTAATTATAACAAGAAATCATCACAAACCTACGAGACTGAATATGAAAACCCATAATAAAGTACAAAATATTCATCAAGCTCAAGGGTTAAAATCATGAATTTACATCACTTCACGAATTCAGAAGGGTAGACAACTCAGATACTTGTTCTAATTTTTTAGATAATTGGCTTAAGTTTAGGATTTGGACTCAAGAGGTATCTCACCTCTTTTACCATTGAGATACTATAACAATGTACGCTCATCCTAAAAATTCAGGGAAGTTGATACTCGATACCTGCAATCTACATAAAATCCATGCATGTACATACACATATAATATAAACTAAACAAATAATGGTAGGAAGTGGTGCATCATGTAGATCTCGACTATCAGGTGAGTACGACTCCCTCCCTCAACTATATCATAAATATCATACATAAAATAAAATATATAGGTACACCATACACATGCAAGTATGGGGTAAGTATCCAAAGAAAATAAATATAAATAATCCATCTAAACTATCATCATGAAATAATGAGAATCAATGTACAATATCACTATGATCGAAGAACAATCATGCATACATGAAATAACTAGTACCAATTAAACTCATCATATAATCAATTGAGTATGAAACAATATCCAACAATCTGGAAAACAAATATCATTGATCATCAAACATAAACATAAAGTTGGCTTAAAAGAGTTTGGCAATAATAACTGAAAAGAAAACTAGGGGTAAGCATTACAAGGAAGAAATATACCAAGATGAAGACCCCATTGAAAATAATGGCATTCCTAATGATGTTCAAACATTTCTGGCAAACCCATACAACTTGGAAATGTTTGAAAAATCTATTAGGGTGAATAAAATTAATATTTTCCTAAAGCTTGTCAAGGATGGTGTTAATGTCCCTACAAGTTTTGATGAGAGCACTTTGTTTAGACAAATTACCAAAGATGATGCTCCCTTATTTCCAAATACCACCATAGCACAAACATCTAGCAAGGGAAAGGAACCTATAGTGGGAACTAGTTCTATACCTACATTAACTTTAGCACAACAATTAAGTGCAAGACACATTCAACAAATCATTAGTTCTATGCCCAACACAACTACACATGCTAGTATTTTGCAATCAACCTTAACAGGTCTAGCCATAGGATGGTTAAAGATTAGGTAAGTACCTATCCAACAAATGGCAGTCATGATACAACCAATGTGTTCCTCCTATTTAGAAATGCCAAAAAATATGTTCGAAACATCTATGACAATCCCAACAATTGATATCAATACATTGGCCAAAGTGGTGCATTACCACCTCCACCACCTCATAATCCACCAGCACCCTATAATCCATTTGGGAAGTCATACGAATTTGGAGGTGGATTCAACATCAATTCCAAACCAAACAAGGATATAGACCAACAATTAGATGAACTCCAAAGTTTGGTCCACAATATGAACAACAAAGGGATGAAAGATTTCTCTTTTGATGAAATTTGTCCCTTTCCATTTGACAAATCTATCAACATGATACTATTTCTGCCAAGCATTCAGATTCCCAAATTTGACAAATACATGAGAGGAACATGTCCTGTCACACATCTCAAAGATTTTTCCATCTTATGTCAAGAAGTTGCCTATAGTGAGAATTACCTTAAAAGGCTCTTCACAAGAAGCCTTGGTGGCCCTACAATTGAATGGATAATGAACTTACCCTAAGGATCCATCACCTCCTTTAATGAATTGATAGGAAAATTCATAGCACAATACTCATACAATATTGAACATCATGCCTCATTGAGTGATTTATGCAACACAAAACAACAAATTGGTGAAACATTTGCTCATTTTCTACAACCATGGTGGCATATTTCTAATTGTGTTCCCTACAAAATTGAAGATTCCCACCTTGTGGACATATTCATCAAAAATTTGATTCCGAAGATGTCTTTCCAAATGAAGACGGATAGTCTTGAATACTTTGCCATGTTAGTCAAGAAAGGCAAGAACATTGGAAACAAACTCTTAGACAAGGGTTCCATTAAACACTATAACTCGTCATCATCAACTAATGAAATGAACAACAATGGAAAACCAAAATTCTGGTCCAAAAACAAAGGTTTTACCCACGATGGTGTCATTGATGTTAAAAGTGTACAAAACCTTCAAGGTGGAGATAACAACAACAACTATAGCAACTGAAACAACAACAATTCAAATTGTGATAATCATAATCAAAATCAAAATAACAATCAATACAACCAACAATGTCACAATCAAACACTATTCTTTCCTTGCAACAACAACAATACCAATAACAACTATAATCATGACTATGACCAAAATAGAAAGTTCACTAGCTTTCATGAACTCTTAGATGCCATATTCCAGAAACTAGTGGATCACAATTTGATGGCTTTTCCCAACACATGGTATTTTGATGAAAATCAACCCAAATCCAAGTGGTATAGGGAAAATGAATATTGCAATTACCACAACATCAAAGGGCGTGATACTAAGAAGTGTATCAAGCTCAAATCTTCATCCAAAATCTTGTCGATGGGGAAAATTGAGGTTGAAGGAGGACCACCCTCTAAAAATGCTAAATTGAAGATCTTTCAGAAGTTGTTCCCTAACCACAAAAATGAAAATAACAATGCAAACAACAATAAAAACAATGTCAATTGAGATTCTACATCTAATGCACTTTGTTATGATTATTCTACTAGTCACATCTCAAGCTTTGATTCCTTATGTGGAAAAATAGAAACAAATGATATATGTGGCTTTGACTCCATGTGTGACTACATTGAAGAAGTAGACACTCATGTAAATACCCTTGTCTTACAAGCAACTGATTATAGTGAAACCAATCAGTGGGGACGAATTACTTTGCAAGCTTCCCAATTTGACCAATCCATCAGTTCTACATGCACCTATTGTGTCATCCCCTTCACAGAGACCCACATCTTGCTATGATGTCTTGACTTAGGGAAGACTAAAGCACAAATATCCATTATAGATCTTCTCACCACTTCACCTATCCACACAAAAATCCTAAAGACTACTCTTTTAGAGTCTCGTGTCCCCAAAAACATCAATACATCCCAAGTCACTACCATGATTGGAAATATTTCTATACAACAACAACTTGTCTTCACAGACAAGGATTTCCAAGGTCCTGATCACCACCAAAAAAATTCTCTCCACATTGAAGTCCTTATATAGTGACATAAAATTAAATTAGTTCTTATAGATAATGGATATAGTATAAACCTTTGTACATTAAAGATAATCCGCTTCTTGGGGCTCTCAGAAGATCTCCTAGACATCAATAAAAAGATAACCATTAAAGAATATGATGAAAGAGAAATAGAATAAAAAAGGGTTATCATGGTACCACTACAAGTTGGACCATCCATAATCAACATTGAATAGCATGTCCTATATTTGGACTTACCATATAACATCTTTCTTGGTCAACCTTGGATATAAATACTAAAAGCGGTCCAATCTACTTATCATTAGTGCTTGAAATTTTCCCACTAGGGAAGAGAGGTCACAGTTCGGGGAGGTCATTTACCTTTTTCTTTTTGTGAGATATTGGAAGGTGCCCCAAAGATATTTTGTCCAATTAGTGAGTTTGCTAAGGTTTTACCTAGATCTCTCACCATAATGGAGACACCTTCCACAACAATTCTAGAGTCATACAATATTGATTCTAGTCCCCATAAAGAAAAAGAGAAGGTTGAAGCTATCAAGGTCAATACTACAATGGAGAAGGTTTCCTTTGTGTTTCAAGGAGTGGGAAAGTATAAGTTTGAGAATGTCTTGTGTTGGAAAACTACTACTCTCGCCCCAATCCTTTGGTAAACATTCCCAAATACCTCCTTCTATAAATAAGGATACTATACATGTTAATAAGACAAACTTTAAATATTGGGGTTCACTTAATGATGAACACATGGAATATAATATCTTAGATTGGCTATATTTTGATGGAAAAGATGATCTTATGGAATTCCCCATAGATAAGTATGTTAAGGCTCCTCCTATCATTGAAAACATGGGATATCATGAGACTGACCTTGGACCTAAAGAGGATGGAATCAAACAACCCCTTGAGACTTCTAGATATCCTAAAGGATGAGGTTTTGGCTCCATTAAACCCAAGGTTTCCTTTGCTAACAACTATTGTATGGTTGAAATTGATTCTAATATTGAAGAGGAGGAATTCTTTGAAGTACCCTTCTAATACATTGAGGATTACCTAGATAACTATATCTATGTCATCACTATAGTCAACCTTTCATCCACTGACCTACTCCTTACTAACCTTGACATGATAGACTAGGATCTTTAAGAGACACCACATGCTCTCGATATCTATAACTTTGATGAAGTAGTGATGGCTCTTTTTGGTTTCAAGAATCTCAAATATTATGATTATGAGATCCAATCTAATGAGGAAGCCTACTTTGGTATCCAAGTCAACTCTCTTAGTTACAAAAGTGAAAAAGAAAACAAAAATAAAAATATAAGAAACATCCTCTAGTGAAAACTCTTTTAGATCACTCTTGGATGAAGAAAAAGACAAAATAAAGGATGCATCTTCTAGTGAAAACCTCCTAGAGGTAACAAAAGAGGGAGAGATTGACTTTCCATTCAAAACTTTACAACCCAAAAAGTCATCTATATTGAATGAAGATACAATTCTAGTTAACTTGGGTATGGTAGATAGTCCAAAAATCACCTACATTGCTGCTACCCTAATTCCAAAAGAATAAGAAGTGATGACTGAATTCCTACAAAAAGGAAAAATCAATTTTGCATGGACATACAAAGACATGTGTGGTTTAGAGATAGACTTAGTTGTGCATCACCTAGCAGTGGATCCAAAGATTAAACCTATTAAGAAAAAGTTATGCAAGATTCATCCCAAGGTAGAACTTTTGGTCAAAGTAGAATTAAGACTAGTAACAAGGCTACGTCAATCTATCTGATGCAATATTAAGAGCCTACTTATCTTTGGAGACTCCCAATTGGTCATTAGACAAGTTACAGATGAATATCAAACAAAGGATGAAAACTTGTTGCCATATTGCCGAATAGTAGATCTTAAACAAACTTCACTGAAATAGTCTTTTAGTAGATACCAAGGACAAATAACAAAGCATGAAATGCTATGGCCACCATAGACTCTATGGTTGCTATGCTTGAATACAGTCCTAAGTGTGAATTTCTTGTTGAGAATATTTTTCTTCCTACATATGAGAAACCTAAATCAGAGTTGGTGTTTGAGATTGTTGGTCCTAAGTCTTCATGGTACTCTAAAAATTTTATGTACCTTAATCAAAAAAAAATCCCCATAGCATTTTCCACAAACTAAAGTAAAACCTTCATCTATCATACTTCCCGATACACTATCCTAGGTGACACATTTTTTCAAAAATGCTTCAATAGAAGCCTCCTCCAATATCTCAGTTTAGATGAAGCCCAAATGATGTTAGAAGTGGTTCACCAAGGAATTTGTAGTGCCCATTCCGATGGCCTTATAATAGCCAAAAAGCTCCTCATAATGGGTTATTATTGGCCTACTATGGAGGTAGATGCCTATCATTTTGTTAAACAATGTGGTCCTTGTCAACAACATGGAGATTTGATACACAATTTTTCCCAAGACCTTGAACCTACCATTACACCATGGCCATTTTCCTACTAGGGTTTCAATCTTGTTGGTCAAATGTATCCAAATTTTGTAAATGGCCACAAGTATATTATTGTCGCCATTGAGTATTTCACAAAGTGGGTCAAGGCTATCCCTCTAGCCTACACCACCAAAAAATAGGTTTTAAAGTTCATCTTGAACTACATCATCTATCATTTTGGTATCCTCCAAGACATCATAACTGATAATGGTACTCCTTTCAAAAGTCAAGAGGTTGTCACATTGTGTAGGAAATTTAAATTCACCCAACATTTCTCCACCAAATACTTCTCCCAAGGCAATGGACAAGTTAAAGCCACTAATAATACCATTTTGAAAATCCCAAAGAAATTTGTTGATATAGTTGGCCATGACTGGCACCTCTAAATTGCTATCGCACTTTGGGCCTATTGCACCTCCATCTGTACCCCCTCAAGAGCCACTCCATTTTCCCTTATTTATGGCTTTGAGGATATATTAGCCATCAAAATTGAGCTCCCTTCACTTAGAATCTCTCTCAAGAATTTCATGTCTAAAGAAGAATACTGATTTTTTCGCTTACAATAGGTAAAATTCCTCGATGAGAGATGCCTCAATGCCCTAAACCACCTCCACATGTATCAAAATTTCCTTCAACTCCAGTTTCACAAAAAGGTTAGACCTCGAGAATTTGAAGTGGGTGACCTAGTCTTGTAGCATAACATGAGAAATCTCCAAAACTATGAAAAGAAAGGAAATTTTGAAGCTAATTAGCTTGGTCCCTTTATCATTACAACCAAATATGGTTCTAGGGTATATTAGATTACCACTTTAGAGGTAGATCTGCTCCATGACCTTATAAATATCCAACACCTCAAGTGGTTCTATGCTTGAGTTCCCTAGTTCCTATACAATGTTGTTAAAGTTCCATAAAAAAATTTAAAAAAATTAGAAAATCATAAACTCCAAAAAGTATTTGAAAAATGTTCCTAAAGAAAAGATTAAAAAGAGAAAAAAGTTCTTGAAAAAAAAGGCTTGTTGTCAATAAGGTCCATTATCTATAAGGCTCATCTCACTTCACCACATTTTTCCCATTTCATCCCATCTTTGTGCAACAGCCCTATCTGACTCACATTTTTCATACATCCAATAAAAGACCTCTTTTTTGTGAGGTCAACATTCACTTTCATCTTTCAAAAGACCTCTAGTTCATGAGGAAATTTCCCATCGAATGTTCACCCTATTCCATTGTCCTGAAATTTTTCCTACAAAAGTGTCCATGTACAATCCATATACAAAAAAATAATGTAGTACATCATGCATGATACATCATCAAAAACTCATTATATCTACATCACTATGTCAAAATTGATCACTCTAGGGATCATGTACCTAGCTATGAGGGAATTGCCCCTCCTATACCCCTTCTTTGTGAAGGCATCCCTTGTCCAACTGATGACTCTAATCTCTGTCGGCCACTTGTGGCCCATGAGTTAGACACCTCCTAAAACTCTAGTTTTCACTGCTCTACTGGCACGACATCATGATACAAAGTTAAGTAGTATCCTACCTCTTGTAGCACTTGTGCTTCCTATTAACATGCAGTCAGGGCCTCCTATATCATAGTGACCATCCCCCTATCTTGAATAATTTGACTTGTGATGTCTTCTTGACCATTATACTCGTCTACTTGATGTTGCAGGGTCTCTCTATCCACTCGAAAGGAGGCCAAATCCTATTGCAAAGTGTCTAACTTTGCCAGCTCCTCTGCATTTGCATGCATAGTGAGATTGCTAAACGTGCCAGCATCTATCCTCACCTACAAGGCTTCTAGGGCATCCTATGCACTATCTTCCCTAGCCTGCTCTACTTGTACCTCCCCCTGTAGATGGAAAACCTCTATTTGGAGGCTATCCTACTTGGTCCTGACTGTATTTGCATCCCCCTATTGTATCAAAGGTGGTCTTTGTGGTACTTGTGGTATAGGGTTGGTCCCTATGCTAGTGGTAGCCTTGTTGGTGTTTGTTCTCTCCTCTAAATAACTCATCATCCCTACAGTCCCCATGGTGGTAGTAGCCATATTAGTGCATATCCCTCATCTCCCCCTCCAGCCCCATCTCCCCTGCCTCATGCCTACTCTATTGGTGGAGGCATCCCTAGTACTATCAACCTCAGTGGTTGAGGTTCTACCCACCACTATGTGTATTTTGGTGTCATCCTAGCATCTCCCTAATCCTACCCATACACCCATGGCACTAGCTGCATGCCATGCCATGAAGCCCTTTCCAATTTGTTGGTGGTCCCAAAAACTCATAGTTTTCCATACTCCTAGTACACCATGAGATATAGGAACCTATCTTGGACATCATCCTACACCAGTCTAAACTATCTTTACACCCTAGAGGGCATATAGCACATCATAATGTGCACTATATGGATGATAAACCAATAGTTTGACTATGCATACTGCAAGTAGAGTTGATCCTCAAAATCATCCTCTCCACCTATAGGTAGTATAGCTACCAAATTCTCACAGTCTATGTATCGTGTCTAATTGAACATGATGATCTCATCTAGATATCAATGCTAGAATCTTATCAACTTAGTAGATGTGTACTAGATAGGTGGCATGTATTGACATGTGTATGACTCCCTAGGCTATCATATCTCTAATTGAGTAATAGGTCATGTCACACCTATATGCTCCCATGACCATACCATCAATAAAGTCAACCATGGGCCTACGGTCCTTTGAATCCTGTAGGTGCACATGTGTAGGTCATAGTATAGTTGGGCCAAGATAGTGTGGCCCCAACAAAAAATTTATGTCATCCTATAGTAGAGTGATAAGAACTCATGCCCATCCAATCAAAAATACATGCCTAGCATGGTGTGTTACCATCCTCCATATCAGTGAGGCCAAGTAAAGATCTAGCCATGGTAGTCTCTAGTCTAGCGCCTCTCTCCATGTCAACCATGACTGCTAAATCAATAGTCTTTGTCTCTTCAATCCAAAACAATCCTACAAAATGGATATGCTCCCTCCAGAATGTACTATGGATATCTACCATGCATCAACACTCATAGTATCTGCCACATTCCTAGAAAGGTCATTTTTATCTCTCTTGTGGGGAGATGGAAGCTCAAACTCAGTAAATGCCACTACTTCACCAATGCTGATAGCTATGGTGAATGTGACCTCAAGTTTGGCCACTCATGGACATGCTCAATTCCAAAAAGCCACAGATGTCCTCACTCCACTTCTATGTCTCTCTCTCCTAGCATCATCAATTTTGGATAGTGCTCCCATGACCAAAATGTCATCGTCGGCAACTACAGTACAAAAATGCAATATTTAGTCTACCTTTGTTTCCATGTTTTTATTCTTTATCTAAGCATGGGGGATCTTTCTCTATCCACCCCTTGATGATACCTAGCACCCAAGTTCATTAATTCATCCAAATTAGTGAAGATGCCAATCCATGTAGACATGCATTAGTGGAGATATCAATCTAGTATCTCTGGTGGCTTCACAGATGCCAATTTTCACACTGACTGTTGTTTTGTCATCTTTAGAGATGATGATGTAGAGATCATTGTCTTTGACCTGATCCCCACCCTATTTATTTGTCTATGCTAATGAAAGGATGTACTCTGTCATCTTTGAAGATGATAGGATGTATCCTATCATCTCCAAAGAGGAAGTTTCCCTAGTTCATTGTCTGTGCAGAAGATAGAGTAGAGAACTATTATCTCCACCCTGACCTCATTTTTCCCTAGTTTCCTACCCTAAAAATTCATATTTTAAATGTGTAATTGAAACTTTATAGGTTGGGGTAGTTGAGTTATCGGTGGTCCCATGTCGGCTAACCTCTGGTGCAACCAAAGGTGCTCTGCAAGTTGTAATCTCTTAATCAGATCCATCCTTTACTTTGGTTCTCTACTCTCTAGGTGTGGAAATGACTCTTCCAAGAGCCCCTTGGAGGCTTATATAAGCCCTCCAAGGTCCCATTTTTTATTCCATTCCCATTCCTTGGCCTTGTCTACACTTTCTTATCCCTAAGTCATGCAAAGTATTCGTTTATGTCTTTTTCCTTCCTTTTCTTTTCTTCTTGGCTTTTTTTCATTTTTTTTTGCTCTATTTTTGTGAGGGGGCCCCCTTCTCCCCTATTGTCACTATGACGCAACTCTTAAGACTCCTCTCCTCTCTAAGGCAACCTATATTTTTTTTCTTTGATATAATGACATCCTGACATCACATCAAAGAGGGGCAAAATCTAAATGCTTAAATCCCAAACACTATATTAATTTATTTAATATTTCCCTTGATATTATAATTGATTATTTATTAATTAATTATATTTTTCATATTCTTCTAGTTATTTAATTAAATAGGTTCACCTCCCTAATATATTTAAATTTAATTTGAATACTTCCCCCTAATGTGTTAAATTTATTTAATGCATAGTGCTCCATAAATCCCCTTTTAATTAAATTCCAATTTGTTTAATTCCCTCCACTTTATTAAATTCTATAATCCTATGATTAAATTAAATCCTATTTAATTTAATCCTAATCCCACGTAAAACCTAGCCTACCACCCATCACTCTCATCCGTCTAAGTCTACCCACTAGTTAATCCCACCTAATTATCCTAAATACCTTGTTAAATACCTTTTAGGCCCTAAGTGGTTGTTCACACATGTGTGAATAACTCAATCCAAGAAAGGCCCCCTTTTCAATTATTGTTTTGAAATCCTCTTACACTCTTACACACTTGTCCCCTTTCCTTTCTCCAAGGTTTGTCACACATGTATGAGCACACCTTGAGCCATCTCAATCACCAAAAATACTTATCTTGACCTTTGCATGGCTTGTCTCCTTAGCCCATGTGTCTCCCTTGTGGCACCTATGTGGATTCCACATAGATGCCACCTCCCCAAGGCCTCTCTCAAGCTTATAAATAGAGCCCATCTCTCAAGCATTCTTCATCTCCCTCATTTTTATTGTTATCATGCTACTATAGTTCTAGAGCTCTTAGTATTTTATGAATTTTGCTAAGCTTTTGTAGTTACTAGCTTTATTTTATTTGGATGTTTAATTTACTTTATTTCATTGCATCCATCTTCACCATCTTTGAATGCTTTGAGAATGGTTTCATCCATAACCATTGTTTGAAGCATTCTCTTCACATCTAGTTAGCTTCATACATCTTGCATTTCATTTCAAATCATCTTGGTATTCAAATCATTGTGTTTAGGAGAGAAATCCACATCCCTCCAACTAGATCACATCAACAAGGTTCACACAAGTGTCCTTAATGAGCTACTCTAAGGTTGCATGGGACTCATATTTATTTGGTGTTTATCCTAGTAAGATGCAAGTAATTTTAGTTGTTTTATTGTTTGAATCTTGATATATGAACATGTACAACTAATTTTTTCCTTTTTTAAGCATGCTCCTAATAGGTTAATTTTTCATGTATACACAAACTTCTAAATTTTTAACTATGTTTATATCCTAAATTCATAAAGGTTTAAAGGATAAGTTGTTCAATCAGATAATGATTGGTTACCAACTATCATTGACTTCAATATATTATTAGATGCTTCAATTTCTAATACAACATATGAACTTGATGCTTCCTTAGCTTTAACAAATCACTCATCAAGGTTTCCTACACTATCTTTTATGTTTTCTCTTTGATTAGTCTTATTCCTTTTGTTGTTGTTCATATTCCTTCTAGGGTTAGGGTTTCTCATGTTTTTCCTCATGTTCATCCTACAAAATCTTGTTGTGTGTCCCATGTTGTTAAAAATATGATAGACTATAACATTGTTTCCATATCTAGGTCTTAGATGACCAATTTGTGCTCTATAATCTCTCACAATGTGTCCAACTTAATATCTAAATTTTTTCCTTTATAACATATTATTTTAACTATCAACCTTCAAATATTCATAGACTTTCCAAAAAAAAAATTAATTCCTGCTAACTTAGGGTTAACATCAAGGTTTTCATCCCAAATTTATTATTATTATTATTTTTAAATCCTCAATGTAAAATACCCATTCTCTCAAGTTTGTTATGTGATGTCTTTTCAACATTGTTACTGTAAAACTAAAATATCTTGGTCTATATTGTCTAGTTCTCTTGCATACATAATCCTAATATATTTTAGTTCCTCCAGTTAAGTGTGCACATGGAAAAAAATGCCTCGGTGAATTGTGTTGACCAAAAAGGATCATGTGCTGACAGATACACTCTGTGACACTTAAACAATTTTCTTAGTCTCTAACTTAGAATTTCATCTCCAAGATCCATCGACTTGATTTGAACTATATGTTTCCATAAATTACAACATCACATATTTTTTTACCTAGCCAAATTTCCAACAGTCACTAGTGTCAAATGGTTAGTGATGAATGTAGAAGGTATTGGTTAGTGAACACAGTTACCCAAACATAATTTATTGGATGAGATGAGATAAGACAGAAGTGTAAGTATGATACAGTTATACCTAAGCATAGCATACACTAACCAATTATATACACACCTTGAATAAACCTTAATAAGAAATTAAAGTTTAACTAATTCAAAAGGACACAAGTTTACAACATTCCCACCAAGCATGAATAGAGTATACATTGAGTTATGCATGAAGCACATAAATATTTTGAATGATACATAATCTTATGTGTAATGATTCTACCAAGAAAGAAAAGAGATTTTTAAAGATTAAGGAAAGGATTTGGTAAGATTTATTGGGATTATTCATGATTCCAAGGAAGAAGGAAGGTCAATGAAATAAAAGAAAGGGAAAGAAAGGAAGAAGTGTGATTCTAGATCATTTATTTAGATCAAGAGTGAATTCCAAAAAAATTCCTAAACCTAATTAGATCAAGGATCAAAATAGGAAAAATATTTCTATTTAAGTACCTATAAGAAATAGTTTAGTGTTTTTACTATTGTAGATATTGTCGTTGATGAGGTTGTTTATTGGTATTATGAGGTTATGAAAGGGATGTACTAGAAGATTGAGAAGGTAGTTCTATTGTAGATGAAAGATACAAGTAATATAAGAAAGAGGTTGACACATCAATTTTTGGAGGTGATAAATCATTGAACAAAAAATGGATCTGTATGAAAAAGTATGTTGCAAATACACAGATTAGTTTCACTACTATTTTCTTATCATTTTAGCAATTAAATCCTTTAACAAGATAGACTTAATAGTCTAGTTGTAAATCTCTTAATAGAGTACACACATTGCAATTGTATTATAAAATCCTTGAGAAAGTTAATTTTTTTATAGATTTGGTTGTATTACTCCTAACAAAGTAGGTCACTAGAAGTGACAAAATATTTTAGCTTTAACAAGGAAACCTCTTACTATAGTAGTGAAGGATTTGTGGGTACCATCCCCACAAAAAGTTTCCCTCTAACCAAGGGTTTCTGCATGACCAACTCACTATTTTGAATGTTTTGATGATTGATTTATGTTTAATGATTATGTCAAAGTATATTAGTCACATTTTCTTTCATTTTAGTATTGAAGTAATCTATGTTCATATCTACCGAGTGGACTAAATTGTAAATGGTTAATTAGATTTGAACGGATACCAAATTTTAGAGGATATTGATTATCCCCCACCCCCTACCCCTCAAAAATATATCTTTCCTTAATATTCCAATCTTAACATTTATATCTACATGATTTACATGTTTTGATGTTCCTAGAACACATTCTATGAATGCATGATTGGCATTTTGTACATCCAACCAAATGTTTTCATTAGATGAATTTTTGTTCCCCTAACTTGGTTGGGGATCACCCTTTTGGTCATTCACATGTATCTTCATCAAGAATGGGAAATATTTTTTAAAAAATATATGACTTAGACTATTAAATGTATAACTTACATCACCAAACATATAACTTAGAGAATCAAACATATTGAAATTACATGTGAATTCCATATATATAAATTGGTTCAAGTATTTAACCATCAAACATAGATCAAGTATAACATGTCAAACATTAATCACTAATCAAGTATAACTTAGATCATCAAACATATATAATGTATCAAGCATCCATATATAAATTAAATCATCAAATCATAGGCCAATTACACATAATCATCAAACATGGATCAATCATTGAATCATAGATTAAGTACATGTCATCAACAAATATACTAGATAAAAATTATAACATGTCAAGACCATTTAATCATATATCAAGTGCATACATAAAAATTTCACACATAGATCAAGTAGATCATGTCAATCATTAAACTTACTATTGAAATTATAAAGATCTAAAATAATATCAAATATAAAATGTCAACCATCTAGATTTTAGAAATAAAATAACATCAAATGCATAATGTGTAGATTAAAATATTATTAAATTTCTATCTAATATATTAATGTGTTTATAAAAGGAGATCAAATAATATCTACCATGTACAAGTAGCTAAATGGATTGACACCCTAGGTCTCATCATAATGAATCCTTACTAAGTGATCCAAAGAGTGACTATCATGCTATGAAGGATATGTTGAGCTCTACAAAGAAAGTTATATATATGATATCTAAGAAATAAATAAATATAAAATGTGTAAAGTGCATATTATACATGTACATGTATCGATAAATTTAAAACTAACCTATCCACTTTTGACATCATCATCGAGTGAGTCATGATGACATACATGATCGAGCATCGTAAAAGGAGTAAAAAGAGGCATACCCCCAACAAAATTCATATACAAAATATTTATGCATGACATCATGTATCAATAAAATTAAAATTAAAGGAAATTTACATGTTACATTATACTACAAATTTAGTTTACAATAAAATAAGATTTACCTGTGCAGATGTTGACACTTTAATAGTACTAAAACTCTCTAGCATCCATCATGCCAACCTTGATTTTAAAATTTTTTTGGGACTCATCTAGACTCAACTCTATGTTACCCCAACTAATATTGATGTTGATGATGAACAAGGTTATATACGAGTGAAAGGTGTGTAGGAAAATTGGATAAGTTATTATGTTGTCATTGATGTCAAGCATATTGACTTACTAATTTATGTAAGTTGCCAAATAATTTGAGGATTGTGACATTAAGAAAAATATTAGTTGGTAAATCCAAAAGATGAATTTAAGAAGTGATGTTAATGATTCTTATTATGTGAGTTTAAATGGGTGATTGGTGAATCAGTCTTTGGCAAGGTAATATTGGTTTGATTTCTTTACATGATTTGATCAAGTGTAAGAGTAATGCACAAGTAAGGTACATTGGTCAGTAATAAAGGAATAAAGTTGTGAAGTGAAAATATAAAAAATAAGTGTGTTCTATTGAGCTACAAATTGTGTTAGGTAAGAAAGGTTATTATGCAGTGAAGTTTACTGACCTAATGTTAAGTATATTGAGGATGTGTTAGTATACCAAGAATACAAGTGTTCCTGAGAAAATTTTGCAACTGAGGAGAAAGTTTTAATCGAGTAGATAATTTGTTTTATTGAATAAGAACATGGGTTAGTGAAGATGAACATTTTTTGGAAAATCAATTGTGGGATGACATCGAGTGAGAATCTAAATTGATCTAGAAGATTCCAAGGAAGGAAATAAGTCTATTAACAAAATCAATGGATAAAATTTATGAGGTAAAGATCAAATGGAAAAGATTTAAGATAAGGTTTATGATTCAAGGAAATTCAAATTCCAAGGTGAATTACAATTGGCATGATACATTAAATGTTTTTTCAAGTGAAAGATTTAATGTATGTAAGCTAACATGTGATCTAACGGATGGGAGGAAATTAGGGAAACACTAATAAATGATATTAAGTGAAGAAAATTTGTCTATATAAGGGATGAGAAAGAAGGTTAATGTTTTTTATTTCAAAAGTGAAAAATAAGGGTACACCGAGCATAATAGAGCTGAAGAGAATTACGAATCAAGAGAAGGAAAGAGATGAGATGAAGTGTGTATGTGTTGATCAACTAGTAAATAAGAGTTTGAGGAAGACAATAGAGAAAAAAGGAGATTTAAATAGGAAAAAATAGTTTATATTTCTACAGATCATTTCACTCTTACTTTCTAACCATTATTGCAGAAAATCTATCAACCAAATGGATTTAATAGTCCTATTTGTAAATTCTTTGTAAGGTGGAATTTTGTTAGAAATGTTTAGAGTAACTTAGAGAGGTTGAATCAGTTACCCAAGGTCAATATCTACCACTTGAACAATTATACATTAAGCACATCATTGTTCTTCTTATCTTGCTATTTCTCGGTCACTACTATAAAAATTATCATAAACTTAACTTGCGTTACACAATGAAAACATCATCACATGTAAAACATTCATAAGACATTCATCATAGTTTAACAGTACGATTTTATGTGGAAACACAATTTGGAAAAAGCCAATAGAAAAATGTCACTCTTTTTCACTCTTTCAAAGTGAGCTCTATTAGGAGCCAACCCTATTAAAGGTTACAATAAACACTATTAAATGTGACCTGGTTAGAGGATTTAATCACCCTATTAGGAGTGGCCTTGTAGGAGGACTTTGATCATTCCATTTAGAATGTCACCTAGTTAAAACATCTACAAAAACTATTAAGTATTCAAATGATAGTTAGGTCAACCTATGTTAAAAGGATTTCAATAAAAATTGTTTACAATGATAAGAAACAAAAAAAATTAGGTTTTGATCTATGTGATTACAACTCACTTCTGCTAGTTCAAATTTCCATTTAGTCCTTCTATTGGTTCATTGATAAGTCTTTCATTATCATCTCTGATCTTGATATGTTTGGCTGATACTTTTCATCTATCTATGACTGATATTTTATGTTGTACTGAAGTATTCTACCTTAGGCATGTCCTAAAGTAGAGTTGTATTGCACCACTGTGTAGAATGTTATGTTTATCACATGTGATGCAATGCACCTTGGCTTCTTAATTGGCCTCAGTTAGGTGAAAACCCCCTAATTTAACTCTAAAATATTCATGAGAATCTTTGGGTAATGGTTTTTTCAATATGTCAACAATTTTTTCCTTTGTATTCACATATTCTAGCTTCACTTATTTGTCTTGAACTAATTCTCTCAAGTAGTAATACTAGATAGCAATATGCTTTGTCTTAGTGTGCATCAATGGATTCTTTGAAATGTTAATAGTACTTGCAATATTACAATAGATAAATATTGGATTTGTAATCTCTTCTTGCATGTCTTTCAACAATTGTTTAATCCAAATTATATTTGAATAATTCATTGTAGCTACCACATACTTGGCTTTAGCTATTAATTGGGAAATACAATTCTATTTCTTTCTTGTCCATGACACCAATTTTTTTCCTAGAAAGAGTGCACCTCCACTAGTGTTTTTCTTTTCATCAATATTTCATGCCCAATCTAAGTTAGTGAGAACCTTCAGTTTAAATCTATCATTTCTCTTGTAGTATAATCCATAGTCTTTTGCATCTTTTAGATATCTTATTATCCTTTTTACAACCATCATGTGATTCTCTTTAAGATTTTCTAAAAATCTAGCAACTATCCCAACTACCAATGCAATATTTGATCTATTGTGAACAACATATTGTGATTTTCCTATCATGGATTTATATAGGGTCTAGTTCACATCAGTAGAATCATCATTCTTAGATAGCTTATGTCCTATAGACATCGGTGTATTCACTAGCCTTGAATCATCCACACCAAAAGTCTTCAATATTTCATTGATGTATCTGGTTTGTGAAATGAAAATACAAAAATTCATTTGACATACTTGTAATCCAACAAAGAATTTTGATTTCACCAAACATAGACATTTAAAAATTCTTTTTATTTCAACATCAAATGATTTACATAATGCTTCTCTTCCTCCAAATGTGATATCATCAACAAATATCTTAGATAATAGTACTTCATTATTCTTATCATTCTTCAAATATAGATTGTTGTTATTATTTTTCCTCTCAAAACCAATTTTCACTAAATAGTTATGTAACCTTTTATACCATGCGCTTGGTGCTTGCTTCAATACATAAAGATCTTTGTTTAGTTTGCATACCATGTTCCTCTTGTCTAGATCTAAGAATCCTTCTGGTTGTTCAATGTATACTTTTTCCTCTAGTATACCATTTAAAAATGTAGATTTGGCATCCATTTGATATGCCTTGAAATTCTTGTAAGTTGAGTATCCAAGAAGATTTCTAACTCCTTCAAGTCTGGCCACAAGAGAAAAACTTTCTCCATAGTCAACTCATTCTTCTTGTGCATAACCCTTGCATACTAGTCTTGCTTTGTTTCTTGTTGCTTCAGCATTTTCATTGAGCTTATTCCTAAAAACCCAATTTTTCCCAATGACATTTTTCTCTTTAGGTCTTGGCACTAAGGTCCAAGTATTGTTCTTCTCAATCTGGTCAATTTCTCCATTCATAGCTTGTATCCAATCTTCATTTTCTAAAGCATCTTTTATTTTTTTAGGCTCAAAATCACATAATAAGAAAATGCCATCTTTGATTTTTCTCCTTGTCATCACACTTTATTCAACATCTTCAATGATTTATTAGTTTTATGATGTCTCCTCACATATTTTTCTAATATAGGTAGCTTTCTTCATGTTCTTCTTCAAGTTCATCTTGAAAAATAATCTCTGGCTCATTTACTCTTTCTTGTTCTAGTTTAGGTTTAGGTTTTTAATGCTTGGCATTCATTGTCTAATGGTCAATATTGCCTATTTTTGAATCGGCATTTTCAATTTGTTTCTTGGCACCCACTTTCTGTTGTTTGGCAATTTGTATTTGCATTCCATCGTTTCCTATCTGATGGTAACTTGTAGCTTGACTTGCCTATTCATTTTGAGTGTTGGGAGCATCATCGTCCACACAAATGAATGTACTATAGTCTTTAGGTTCTTCATTACATGAAGTATCACCTTTTTAAGAAAACTCGTCAACTCTCACATTGCACTTTCCACAACTTTGATAGTGTTAGAATTTAAACACTTATAAGCTTTGATTTTTTTGGAATAACCTAGGAATATGCTTCGTCATTCTTTGGATTAAGTTTTCCATTCCCATTATCCTTCAATATATAGCATCTACTTCCAAATATTTTGAAATATTTAATATTAGGATCATAACCATACCATAATTCAAAAGGTGTAGCATATGTACCTTTCTTGACTTGAACTCTAGTCAGGGTATAGACAACAATACTAACCCTCTTCTCTCCAATATTTATGTGATACGCCTTTCTCCATAATTAGTGTTCTTGCACAATCTATTATTTATCTATTTCTTCTTTAAGATATCCCATTCTAAGGAGGCGTCCTTGGTGACAAAATTTGTCTTTTAATTCCTCTATCATTGCAGAATGTATTAAACTCATGTGAAATGAATTCACCACCTTTGTCAAATCTCAAACACTTCAAACTCTTCATTATTTCTTTTTCAACTTTGGCTAAATACCACTTGAATAAATGAAAAGCATCATATTTAACTTTAAGAAGCATTACTATCATCATTCTAGAGTAGTCATCCACAAATAAAATGAAATATTGATCTCTACGGTAACTTTTAACACCAATGGGTCCACATAGGTCAATATGAACCAATTCCAAAAATATCATTAGAAGTATATGTCTTGCTCTTAAAACTAGACTTCATCATCTTTCCTAATTGACACTATTTACACATAGAATTGTCAGGCTTCTTTAGTTGAGGAAATCCTCTTATTTTCTTCATCTTACAAATATTCACCAAATTATCAAAATTTACATGACATGATCTTTTGTGCCATAACCAAATATCTTCTTATTTTGAAAACACACATGTCTCTCCTCATAGGTTTAGATAGAATAAGTTACCTCTTGTCTTCTCACCATTTCCAATTAGCTTACCATCACCATCATGTATCTTGGCCTTTCTATTGTGAAATTCAACTTTGCAACCTAATTTTTTCAACTATAAAACATCAACAAATTTTAGTTAAGTCCTTCAATCTAGTAAACATTTTCACATGTTATCTTGTCAGTCAGTTGAATAATTGCTTTACCTTTTATAACACATGGGATATCATTACCAAATTTAACATACCCACAATTGTATGGACTAATATTTTCAAATTTTTCTTTATCACCAGTCATATGATTAGAACATCCATTATCAATTATCCATCTATCTCTTTTGTTCACATTAGAAATTAATGTAGTTTTCTCATCTTCATTAGACTCTTCTTTCATAGCAACATAGACAACTTCATCATCATTACTCTCAAATTCATTATCACTCTTTTCTTTAGTAATATAAAAAGATTTCTTATCTTTTTCATCCTTGATTCTTCTATAGTCTTTGTCATCTCTTCTTCCTTTGTAGTTTATTTCCTTCTTTTCATCCTTGTCTTCTCTATCAAGACATCTTGTGGGAATATGACCAACTTTTTTGCATGAAAAACATATGATAGGTAATTTACCTTTGGATTTACCTCTCTTTTTTCCAAACTTTTTCTTAATGAGGGCTTCAAGTTCATCAATCTCATCATCAAAACTATCGCTTTCAATATAAAAAAGGAAATTATTTACAATGATAAGAAAGAAAATAATAGGTTTTGATCTGTGTGATTACAACTCACTTTTGCAGGTTTAGATATTCGTTCAGTCCTTATGTTGGCCCACCAATAAGTCTTTCATTGTCATCTCTAATCTTGATCTTCTTGGACACCCTTCAATCAATTAGTCCACTCTTCTCATCAACATTTAAGCCTTCTACTCAAATTCACTTATCAAAAACAACATCACATCTACAAACTTTCTCTTTTGGCATTGCATCCATTCACTTGTGTGTATTTGATCAACCTTTCTATGTATGACTTCCTCTACATAAAAACTCACACACACACTAGCTAGGGATGGACTAGACACCAAATTTTTGGTTATGTATCACCTTAAATAGAGAATATTTGCTTTACCATTTTCTACATCCACTATAGATCTTAGGGTTTATAGTTAGATTCAAATCAATTTAATGTATATGTACATCTTCTTGTTCATCCTCTAAAAAACTTTTCTAGAATCCTTTGGTTAGGTCTTTACCTAATCATCACCTTGAATTTAATGATCCAACTCATCAATCTTATCTTTAATAGGTTTTACATCTCCCAAGAAATCAACTGAGTTGGCTTGATCTTACAATTTCTTTGAATTTAATAGTTTTTTTGTCACTTGACAATCATTGGATATTAATACTCAATCAATACTAAAATACTTGATCAATGTTTAAGATTTATGGCTCGGCATCAACTAAATTTCTCAATTGATGCTAATTCTTGGTCAACACTAGATTTTCTTGACACTAACTATGGCTCAGTTGACACTAATATTACTTGACACTCCTTAGTATTTTACTCTTTTTCTTGGCTAGGATTAGCTTCCTTGACATAAACAATCACTTTGCTTTATCAAAGTCAATCTAATCAAATATCCTTTGCAACTCCTTTTCATAACTTCAATCTTTCCTCTAGGTGCTATAGTTATGAGTAACTCTCAAATCCTCTCCATCAATCAAATAGATATGATATTTAGATTAGGTAGCAATATGTCTCATCCATAGATTTGACATCAATGATAAAACAACAATTGTTCCAATTGTAAGTTTCCAAAAAATTCTAATGAATATACTAAAACCTTTAATGAGGCAACTTATTTAAGAGTAACATATCTAATTGATCTTTGTTGAAAATCACCTAGCAAGGTCACATCTAGCAAATGTGTGTGTAACCTTTAACAGGGTTGGCTCTTAACTAAGCTCACTTTAGAAGGGTGAATTTCTTTGTGGGTGGTAATTCTTGCAAAAATTTTACCCAAATTTGGTTTCCATGTTAAAAATATGGTGTAAATGAATATTTTTAATGTCATTTACTATTTTCATATGTATAAAGTTGTATATTTTGTTGGTTGGTTGAATGCCAAAATTAGCTAGTAAGGATTATTTACTAAGAAGTTCTAAACGTGAAAATTATTTAAGGTACTTGAGATAACTAATTCATCCCCCCACCCCCCACCCACCCCCATTCAATTATCCAACAACTAGTATTACAAATATTAGTTCTAAGAGCTCAAAGTTTAAAAGCCTTGAGTTAAAGATATAAAATATGTATAAGAGAGGTACCTTATTTGAACAATGAATACTTTTCTTCATGGAAAAGTAAGATGAGGTTGTATATATATAGAATTAGAGATTATGCATTATACTACTTGGATAATGACTATACTTCACCATCATTTGGAGTTGTTATAGTTAAGAAGATGATGGATAATGCAACACCTTAATGATTGAGATAACTTCTTCTCTACCTAATGTTAAATTTGATGATATCAAGAATTTTCAAAAATAAAAGAGCTATGGGATATACTTGAACTTGTTCATGGAGGTAATCAGAATGTATAGAAAGAAAAAAAATTAAATTCTTAGACGAAAATTTAATGAGATGAGAACAAAAGGTAAAAAAAATTGTTTAATACGATTTTAGAATCAAGGAGGTGGTAAGTGCTATCAAAGGAGTTGGTAGAATCATAAGTGAAGAAGATGTGATAAGAAATATTTTTATAACTCTCTTAACTCCTTATGCTATTAGAGTGTATGGTATTCAGGAATTGAGATCTATACATGGTAATGTTGTGCCTATTGATTCTTTGATAAATGAGCTAACTACACTTGAGTTTAGTAATTTTGATAATAGTTTATTAAAGACAAAAATAGATTTCCACTAATATCTAACAATTGATAGTTCAAGAAAAGAAAAACAAAGCCAATCACTTGAGTTTAGGTGGAAGTAACAATGACAACATACTATCTGAGGAGAAAGAACTAGAAGAATTGGAAGCATTGTTGGCAAAAAAGTTTCCAAGAGGAAAAGGAAACTACAACGATAAATTGCCTCTAAAATGATTTAATTACATAAAGATTGGTCATATAGCATCTAGATGTCCTAATAATGATAGGAATGAAAATAAGGACAAGGAGTATAGATTTTGAAAGTTCTAAAATAATAAGGATAAAGAAAAAGAAATCATGCCACCTAGATGAGGAAGGCCAAACTGATGAGGAATCTAATGATTTAGAAGAAGGTGAGGAAGTTGTTGGGATTTACAAGTGGGAAGTGTACTTCTGAGGAGGGGGGGTGAATCAAAAGTAATAAGCTTTAACCAATAATGCTTTTTAACTTAAGTCAATTCATGCATGTAACATAATTAAATAACATGAAAGTAAAAGCATGCATGAAAATAGTTGACACTAGATTTGATCACCTAGAAGCCCTCCAAAATGAGAAGGTAAAACTGGGGTAGGGATGACACCCATAACTTATCAATATAGCAATAATGCAACTTGTCAAGATTACAATGTTTGGCCATGAGCCATGGTCTACCCTGTGAGGGGCCTGCCTTGTTAAAGGCTCTTACACCCTATTAAAAGTGTACCTATCTAAAGTATTTACAAAACATTCACTTGGAATGTCACCTTGTTAAAGGATTTAAACAGTGGTTGTTAAACCAACCTATCTCCATAGGATTTCATTTAGCTAATACAATTGTTAGAAAGTATAGTAGACCATCTAAGGTGAACTAAACTATCTAATGTAGAAAGATTTGGATCTTTCTTTATCACATTTTCCACATAGGCTAGTTCTTTTTGTAAAATTTCCATGTGAGGGGTTAGGAAGGATTGATAATTTGGCTATTTTATTAGCCTCATCTGCTGTTAGTATGTGAAGTGTTGTATGAAAATGATTATCACTTTGAGTTGGATTTTTTGGTAGTTGCATGCTAGATATCTTCAAGTTCCTTTCCAAGCTCATTATTCTCTGGTTAGTTTCCTATGTGAAAATGGAAGGATCACATAATTTTTAGTATAATGAGAAGATATTCTCAAGTACTTCCTTCACTTTATCGATTTTATTAGCTAGTTCTACCTATGAAAGTGCTATCTCACTAGATATTATTTCATTCACCTTTGCTTGAAACTTCTTTTCTAACCATTCCATCAATCTTGCATTGGTATCATGGTCTTCACTTTGCACCTGGTCCACTATTTTTGAAAGTTGTTCCATAATGGGCTTTGTTTCATTAGGTAATTGCAGGCTAAAGGCCTCTAAAAAGATGTCCTTGATCTCATGTAGTGCTTGCTTTTGTTTATACTCATTTCTGAGTATCTCTTGCTTCTTTTTCCTCTCTAATTCCTCTTGCATTAGGTTAATTTGTTCAAGAGTAATATTGTCATAGTCATATTTGGGAATGACTATTTCTTTGTCCAATGTTGGGTCTCCATAATGAAGTACCCTTGCTACTCTTGTGGAGCTCGAGCCTGGTGCAGTGATTTGCAATGGCATGGCATTAGTGCTCAGCTTCTGAAGCATTGTAGGAGTTCTAGTGGTTGGCAAGTTTACGAAAGTGTGAATTGCCTCATGCTCCTTTTCTTTTGGATTTTCTTTCTTCTATTCTACTTTATCTTTGTCAATCACTATTATTTGGGGTGCACCTTGTTCTTGTGTTGTGGAGATAGAAGTGTCTATCTAGCCTGTTTGATCTTTTGTAGGCTCTTTCTCTTTTGTATTCTGAGTCTTGTGCTCAATCATCAAGACATTAGCTATGGAATCAACCTTGGTAGATGTATCTATACTTTTTTTCTCTATAGGTTGTCCACTTGTAGTTGTAGGGATGTTGGAAGGTGGTTCTTATGGATTCACCTTATCTTTTTTTAAGACAACTACAACTTTTTGCAACTCTTCCACACTGACCAAAACTAGATTAGTGCACAATTGTGCCTGTAAAGTGGTTTGGTCAAGTATCTTCTTGAGATCCTCTGCAGTCAATGGGTTTATGTTCTAACTAGAGTTGTTAAGAACATCCTTTATAGTTATTGTGTTTTTAGGTGTAGAGGTGTCATGTGGAGGGCTTAAGGGTGGCAGTTGTGTGCCTGGCATACTCTATTCTATTTGTTGCTCCTTAGTAGTTGCCACTTTATCTGTTCATTATTGTGTCTCCTTTGTTGTCTTATCTCCTTTCTCTTTCTTTTTTTCTTCTTCTTTGTCATTTTCTTCCTCTTCCTCATTATTTATTCCCTTAAAAGGATCTTCCTCTCCTTCTTTAAGTGTTGTTAACCAATATATTAATTTCCACATTTGAGTGGACTTCTTAACAACATCTTCAATCTTGTTTTGAAGAATGTTGAAGGCTCTATATTTGGGTGCAAATTTTCTCCCATGCTTCTTGTTAGCTTTTTTTATTTGTCTTTTGGTAAGTTCTGGCATTACTCGAGCCAATGTAGACTCTCTTATTTCCTTTTCCATGTTGAGGCAATAATGCCATTTATTTTCAACAATAGAATATAAATATTTTGATATTGAATTTTCAAGTTTAATTGGGGTGGTCTTGAACTTGGGCATCATGGTATAAACTGATTCTTCAACCATGTTCTACTCATTCCTACTTAACTTACTAAATTCAATATTCTTCAAGCCATTTAAGTCAACATTATCTTTAACATTGTCACAAATGTTTTCTAAATCAAATTTTAATGTATGACTTACCACTCTAAATTGCCTTATGTCTTTTGACTCTATTCTCTCTTCATCTAAGTTAGGTTGAGCAACATATTTTCTTCTTAGTCTTTTCTTTTCTAGACCTTGTTGCTCAGTTGCCTTCTTCTTTTCTTTGGCCTACTCCTTGGCCTTTTGAGTGGTAGCCCTTGTGCTTGCTCTTGCAGTGGGCTTTGCAAGGCTTGGCTGAGTAGCCTTCTATTTCTTTGACTTTTTTGTTGGATTTGTGCTTTCCTTTCTTTTCTTAGGCTCTAGTTTGTTAGATGCTTCCTTGGCTTGTTCCTCCTTGGCACCTTCTTCATCTTCATCTTCTCCCATGCCTTGTGTCAAGGCAAGTGGCCCTTGGCCCTATTCTCCTTCTTCTTCTTCATCTTCTTCATCACCATCCACTTCTCCTTCTGTTGTTCCTTCTCCAAATCCGGCCTTAAGTTTCTTGACCAATTTGTCTTTCTTCTTTATTGCGGGTGCATTTTTTAGTTCCATTTCCACTTTTGAATTTACAAAATCATAAGTGCCAAAGGGTTTTGCACTTTTGTCAATTTCTTCTATAAAAAATGTTGTGATTGCTACTGAGGCCTCATCTATGTTTATATTATGTCCAAGTGGCCTTGGCCTATTGGAAATCTAATTGAAAAGCTCATTGTTGGAGATCAAAGAGGGAGATTGTTGAAAAGAAAGAAGATTGTTGTTAAATGAATCTTTTCAATCATTGTTTTGTCATTGATGTCAGACCTACTATTTGTAGGAATGATATTTGCTTAAAAGATCCAAGTACTATCACTTAATTGATGTCAAACCTACTATTTGTAGGAATGACATTTTCTTAAAAGATCCAAGTACTATCACAATGGTTAAATGATGTATTGATAACATAATCAAAGATACAAAGGTTGGTCACACTTAGAAACACTAGACGAAGAAGTTGTAACAAGGTTGACTACAAAGCTTAAACTAAGATCTTTAGTGGGTGCTGAGCAAGTTAGTTGAAGCCGAGAAAAATTCTTAGTTGAAGTCAAGTAACATAAAATTCTAGTGTGAGATGAGTGATCTTTAGGTGACAAGTGAAGAGTAGGTGTTGAGCATTAGGAAAATCTTAGTTGGATATGAGTGATCTTTAGGTGCCGAGCATCAGGAAAAACACAGTTGATGTTGAGTAACACAGTATGTGTCGAGTACCAGTATTTCAATAGTATTGAGCTGCTACATTATTTCAAATGATGAAGATTCACTAAATGTGAGCTGAAAAAGTGGTTACCTTGAATTTTTTGAACAAGTTAGAAGATAAGGATGATGAGCTGGTGGCATAAAATTCTATGTAAACCATTTTTGGGAAAATTCTAAAGGATTATTCTAGAAGTTTCTAGAGGAAACAAATATGGGTTAGATACAATGAATCCTACCTAATCCATATGAATTGAAATTAAAGAATGGAAGAATCAAACAGGAAAAAGAACTCCAAGACTTCTATTTAAGAATTCATAGACCAAGAAGCAAATTTTTTTGATATTGTTGTTGCTGAAGAACCAAATCTGTGAAGTGGTTAGAAGGGTATCAAGGAGAAGACATCTAGGAGAAGGAAGAGCATAGAGGCTCTACTTCTACAAGTGGTCATGAAGAGATGATTGCACTGGTACATTGAACATGAAGACTCAAGGAGACTAAGCTTGAAAAGAGGGCAAGCTATCAGAGTTGCAAAAATTGAAGGCCAGACAATGGTATGAGCTAAGAAGTGATCTAAGATCTACAAGATAAGTTGTATGTTGTAGTCAGGTCAAATATTTTCTAATACTCTCTAGCAATTGTATTAGATAAGAGAAAATCCTATGGACTTAGGTTGGCCTAACAACCATTTGTAAATCCTTTAACAGGGTGGCATTCCAAGTGAATGTTCTGAAGTCCTCTAACTAGGCCCACTTCTAATAGGATGGTTAAATCCTCTAACAAGGTCACATTTAACAGTGTGTTGTAAGCCTTTAACAGGGTAGGCCTTTCATAAGGCATCACTTCAGAAGAGTGAGAATTAAGTAGCATGTTACTGGTGGTTTTTCCCAAATTGGGTTTCCAGGTAAATCACTGTGTTATGTGTTATGCTTACATGTTGATTTACAGTAACTTTCTGATTAGAAAAGTTAAATCTTGGATGAATGAATGGTTGAATGGGCTCACTATACTTAGTGAAAATTTTGAATAGGACATTTGGACCTTGAATAACTAATTCACCCCCCCAGTTATTTTAAAGTATTTCTAACATAGCCATCTAATTCTTGGTATTGCTCCTTGGATGTAAGTATAATCAATATCAACTAAAAATAAAATGTCATTGATGTGTTTCTCTATAAGGGAAACTAGTATTTTGAGCCTTTGCTTCATAAACATTTTGAAGTCTTCAAAATAGCTTAGCATGAAGGTATCAAAGTTTTCTCCCATCTGCTCTATATACTCATTAATTTGTACTACTATAGACCTATTGGTCTTCCAACTTATCTGGCCAAAAGAAGGAAATTCATTTGGAACATAAAAGAATGTACATATTAGAATTGACCTAAACTTACATTGAGCACTTTTTGATCTTCTTATGGCTCCCAAATTCTCCATTATCTATTTCAGTTGCAGCTCTACTAGATCATATGTATGATCTTTCTTAAAAAAATTATAACCTACATCTACTATAATGCAAGGCACACTATTTAATCTACTTGATTAATAGAATTTGTGAGAGATGACTCTTACAAAAAATTCTATGAGTGGGTCTCTAATTGTTTATATTGTTATACCCCTCTTATTCCATTGTGCACCAATATTTTTCTCAATGACCTGCTTGGAGTCACTTCTCATATTTTTTGGCTAATGTAGGGTTGGGTAACCTCTAACTCTATGGATGACTCTTTTTGTTATTTTGACAGGTCCACCTTTTGACCATAAGCAACCCTTGTGAATTCTAATCAATACCAACCTAATCCACTTCATCTTGAAGGTTGTAGGGAAATCTAGGGCATGATTAAGTTCTTTCTTTTAAACAATATTGAATTCCTCCTTCAATACGTTGTTATCACATAGTTATTTTAGGCTTCACAAATCTCTATATCACCTATACTTCCAACTTTGCAATTGTAGCATTTTTTGACTTCTTGGACCATAACAACTTTTGGCAGGATGATGGATAATGCACTAGTAGGATCATTTTTGTATGCCAACTCTAGTATTGGCCTGAAATCTAGTTGTTTAACCTCTTTGCTAACTAAATGGACTTCCAATGGCTCCTTTTCTTCAGGGTTTTTTGAGCTAGAAGCCATTTTCACAAACTATGGTTTAACAATTTCAAAACAACGTAGCTCAACACTTGAGAAATACCTTTAAATGGATGAAATGATACTTGATTTCTATTGGAAACTGTGCAAATGCTTCAATCTATGGTCATCAATCACTTCTATACTCTTCTCACTCTTGCTTTGTATTCATAATGATGAGAAAGGATTGAAAAATTGACCTTATACCCTTTATTACATAACATTTAATGCTTAGTGCATATCCAGCTATCCACTCAGCTCCTTATGCAATTTCTTTTTCACTTGGCTTCCATTTATTTTCCAACATTAGACATCCACTAGAGTTTCCCTTACTCAACTTCAATAAGAATTTCCTTTTACTTGGCAACCATGACTAACTCAACTTTAATTGACTTTAGTAGACAAATCGACATATACTTAGGATTTTACTTGGCACCTAAAGGCAACTTTCCTTATTCAGTAATAATGTGAAAACTTTGAAGATTTAACCTTGCATCTTTATTCATGTTGATATATCCTTTTCAGTACTAACTTATTCTAGGAACAAATGTATGATAAAACATTTAAATATCAATCCCACATACCTATTTTCTTAGTTTGGTGAAGTATAACTACTTGACCCTTTAGGTGAAGTGATCCCTTCATTTGATGTGTTTCATCCATCTTTCTTCTTCCATGTCTTATTCATCTCTCCTCTAATGTGCTCAATATCTACTTTTCCTTTTCCCTTGCTTGAATCTAAGTTAGCTACCTTTGTCTGTGTTGGGTAGTGCTTGCTAATATGACCAGTCTCTAAACAACTAAAGCATGTAGTTTGGATTAACCATCTTTTGTAGCTTCCACGGAGATATGTTTTATGCAATTCTCAGGGATGTGTCCATACTCTTGACAGTAGTGACAATTATGTCTTGTACTGTAGTCCCAATTATAGGATTTTTCTTGGCTTCTTCCCTTGTTTGATGACCATGTCGTCTTGGATTTGCACTCAAAGGATTTATTTCCAAACTTCTAATAATTGTAGCAGCATCCTTCAAATATTGGTGCATGCATGGTTCTAGTTCTGCATTCATATGCCTGATGACCTTGTTTGTTGCACTTGTAACAATGTGTCATATTCTTTGGCTTGGCATTCTATTTACCATTATTGTTCCTACAAACATTAGTTGTATGTCCTTTCTACCCAAAAAAATGACAAGTGGGTTTGGAGTTCTTACCTTTATCATTCCTTTGTTCACCAGTCTCTAATGACTCTCCTTCTTCAGTGCGTGTGTAGCTTAAAATTGATGTGTCTTTTCTAGATCTAGGGGATTTTAGTAGTTACTCAAAGTAATTGATGGATTCATTTTCCTTGTTGAAACTTTCAGCAAACTCCTTCTCTCTTTTTAGGTCATTTTGTAGTTGTTCATTCTACAACTTGAATGTAGTTATCTCAATGTCCTTGACATTCAACTCATGATGGGCATTTATCATTTGTCTTAGGGTATTCAACTACATGTTTGAGATCCTAGAAAAATCTAGTGTTTTTTCTTCCAGTCTATTTAACAAGATTCTTTTGTCTTCTTCAATCATGGCCTTGTCCTCTATGGCTTTCTTCTTTATTTCAGTCACTTCACATAGTAGTATTGCTTATGATTCTTGCTCAAACTTGAGATTTCTAATCTCTTCAGCTTGTGCTCTATTCTTGTCCATGAGATCTACAATTGTTGCATCAAACTCACATGAGTTACCATCTAAAAATAACTTTGTGGTGTCAATCTCCTTGTATTGGGTGTCATTCTCAGCTATTGCAATCTCTTTCCTTCACTTTAGTGAACTCGTCAAAGCTTTTTTGGATTCATCCAATTGTTGCAGTAAGAGGTTTATCTTGATCTCCTAATTTTCAATGGTCTTTCTCAACTTGTAGAATTCCATCTCAAGATCTTTTCTCCAAGATGTAAGGCTTCTCCTGATGAGAACTTAGCTCTGATACCAATTGTTTGGATTTACAAGCTTTAACCAATATCACTTTTTAACTTAAATAAATTTATGCATGTAACATAATTAAATAACATGAAAGTAAAAGCATACATGAAAATAGTTGACACCAAATTTGATCACCTAGAAACCCTCCAAAATGAGAAGGTAAAACTGGGGTGGGGATGACACCCACAACTTATCACTACATCAATAATGTAACTTTTCAAGGTTACAATGTTTGACCATGAGCCATGGTCTACCCTATTAAAGGCTCTTACAACTTGTTAAAAATGTACCTGTCTAAAGGATTTACAAAACATTCACTTTGAATGTCACCTCATTAAAGGATTTAAACAATGGCTATTAAACCAACCTATCTCCATAGGATTTCATTCAGCTAATACAATTGTTAGAAAGTATAGTAAAATGTTTGACCTGATCACTTGTAATCTATTATTTTTGATTTTAGATTGTTATTAAATCCAATCTAATCCTTGCTAATCTAATATGAATCTATTTTTAGTATAGATACTTTATTCTTCTAACTGATCTTACAATTTGCTAAGTCACCCGGTATGTCATCTTAACACTTCACCACTTGTTCCTTCTATTCTTCACTCAATCACACTCTATTCACTCTCTTGAATTATAGGGCTTTGACCTCCTTAAAAGGTTTTCATGACTTAGGGCTAGGTATGAATCTACGGCTAAGATTCATCCTTTTTGCCTCTTTAGCATTCCATTTTTCTAATTGGTTGCATGTTGATTACATAGGGAATCAAATAGATTCGATCTTATCTCTAATCTTTGAGATCTATCCATTAGCTAGCATGCAAAATGGTTTACATATTAGTCTATGAAGGCACAACCTCATATTTTTATTTTGTGTTACTCGACACTTGATAAAACTGTTGCTTGGCACATACTAAAATTTTATCTGGCTCAACACCTGAATATGCTCAGCATTGTCTATTTTCTTGGCACCTGAATGACTCGTCTTTTAAATATATTATACTTCGCATATATTGCTAGCTCGGCATGAACTTTAGCAAATGGCTTAAGTGTGTTGACACTCACTTGTCAAAACCATTCTAAGATCAACAAAAGTAGTTTATTTTTCTATGAAGGATGACTCAGAATAATAAATGTATGAAGGTGAAAAATCCCTCTTTTATCAAGTAAATAAACTTGATACTTGGATTATGGATAGTGGTTGTTAACATCAAATGACTAGTGATGTTGAAAAGTTTGAAAACATAGAAAAACATGATGGGGGATTTTATATGCTTGGAAATGATTCCCCATGATTTCTAAAAGGAAAATAATCCATTATGCTAAATAAAAAAATCAAGTTTGATAATACTTTTTGGGTTCAAGGACTAAAGTACAACTTGTTGAGTGTGGCACAACTAAATAACACAGGTAGTCGATTGAAATTTCAAAACTAAAAGGTGAAGATCTATGATGTTTTTGGAGATTTGATTGGCATTGCTAAACAATCTAAAGGTAATTTATTATATCTTAATTATACTAAAAATAAATGTATGATTGTGAGAATTAAAGATGTTTGGTTATGGAATTAAAGGTTCTGACATGTAACTTTTGATAATATGGTCAAGGTTAGTAAGAAGAAAAAAGTAAGAGGTTTACTGAGATTAAGCAATCTTGATAAAGTTATTTGTAAGGAATCCCATATCGGTAAGATGAAAACATCAAAAAAAATTGGATTAGAGATAGTATATCAATAGAAGAGACAAATAGGAGATTGTGATATTACATCAAAAAATAGCATGATATCAAACAGTTTCAAAATGGACCTATACTAGTCATGTCAAAGCTACATAAGAGTGTATTTCTATACATATTAACAAACATAAGAGTTCCAATATAAATTTTTCAAAACAAGATAATAAATAGAAATTCAATTCAACTCTAGCCATCCCTAAAATCACTTATGTAATTAGGGAGGTCCTAATTGTCCCCATCGTAGGAATCTTTAATTTATGTAATACTAGTTTCCTCTCTTTGTTCATTCTAGTTCAACTCCTAATTAATGACTGGCAATAGACAATTATTGTTATCAACATCATCATTATTAGGCTCGATTCCAAGTTGAGTATCTTCACTAGGAAAATCCCTAGCATTAACAACTTCCATAAAGTTTGACAATTTGATGTCTTCTTTGAAAATTAGAAAATTTCCTTCTTTGAGCATAGTAACAAATATTTTCCTTGGAATCTCCAATATTATCATGACATGTGAAATTATGTGAGATTGGGTGAGTTTTAGATAAAACCCATTATGATCTTGTTGCCATTGTTGAAAGGTTTTTGCAGTCCATTGCTTCCAGATGAACCATAAAATCTCATTAGTAAGACAAAACCAAAAGGTATTTAGTTTAGAATAGAAAATATCAACAAACCCAACAAGAAATTATTTCCAAGACATACCAGGATTATGATTCCTATCGAGTTGTCATTTTGCATGATGCTTAACGGTAGGAATCATTTCAAACTCCTCTCTTGAATAGCTGATCTGGGATCAACTCCAAGGTTCTGGGTGATCTTGCAACCTACTCAAATCTTCTCAGTTAAAGATAAATGTGTTTGTTCACAAAGAGGCCTAATTTTTTGGTTTGAACCAATTTTGGATAAGATGATCAATTTTCTTGTTGTTTCAAAATTAACCACAAAAAGAGATAAATTTTTGGTATTTTTTTTTATGAACATAATCTAACAATGTAAGTATATGAATTCCTAATTTAATCAAGGATTAGGAAAGAAAATAGTGAAGATAAGGTAATGAGAGATGAAAGAAAATAACACAAAAGGGGGATTCCTAATGAACATAAACCATAGTAACAACACATTTGTGAGTTAAATCTTTGAAAAGATCAAGTAGGAAACTAATGAAAGCAGGGGCATCACTTCCTCAAATCCATTGATGCAATCATTGATGAGAATTTAGTAAAACCAAAAGATGTTTCACTTCTTATCAAATCACAAGAATTTTCATTTTTCACGATGCTTAATGATAGGAATCCTTTTGAACTCCTCTCTTGAAAAGCTGATCTAGGATCAACTCCAAGGTTCAGAGAGATCTTGTGACCTACTAGAATCCACTCAGTTGAAGATAAATGTGTTTGTTCACAATGATGCATTTTCTAGTTCAAACTAATTTTGGATAAGATGATCAATCTGCTTGTTGTTTTAAAATTAACCACAAAAAGAGATATATTTTTGGTATTTTCTATTTTTTTATGAATGTAATCTAACAATGCAACTACATGAATTCCTAATTTAACTCGGGGTTAGCAAAGAAAATAATGAAGATAAGGTAATGAGAGGTAAAATAAAATAACATGAAAGGGAGATTTCTAATAGACATAAACCATGGTAACAACACATCTACAAGTTAAATCATTGAAAAGATCAAGTAGGAAACTGATCAAAGTAGGAGTAGTTCTTTCTCAAATCCACTAATGCAATGATCGATGGGAATTAGTAAAACTGAAAGATGTTTCACTTCTTACAAATCACAAGGTCATAAGAAATGTGCTCATGTGAGATGAGAAGCTATGTAGGAACAATAGGGTGATCTCTTCTCCAACTCTATACGTCAACAAAATTCATCAACACGTGGCAAACACCTAAACTAAAATATCACACAGTCAAATCAACACAACAAAACTATTGGCTCCATTATTATCATGAACAAAAATCCACAAGAATAACACACTCTCAAAATAATAATTACACTCAAAATGAGACCACCAAAAGCATATAGCATTGCATCAAAATAATGGCACAAAATACATGTTACATTCCTCAATTTATAAGAAACCATCTCCTCAATTTGTGTTGAGAGTGAGAGATCTCTTTATGCAAATATATGCTTAAAACAAATTAAAAAAATCTAAAAATGTACAAACTAACTCTCTAAATGGTGCTAAGTAGGACACCGCCCTTGTTTATATAAATTAATGGTGTACAAGCCTTTACATGTCTTAAAACAAAGAAAATGAGAAGTATATAAGAAGAAGGAAGTTGTAAGAGGGTTTGGGAGTCACTGGAAGCTCTAAAAATGGAAGCTTGGCCTTCTCTTAATGTTTCTAGGAGTTAAGATGTCATCATAATGCATTTCTAGTGCATGAAAAGCTATAAATTTGGAACTAGAAATTAACTTTTGGTGCATCTCTAACATCTTCAAAAAATTTGGTGCACCTTTGGAGAATTGCACCTTAGTGGTAGGTTCAAAAATCCAAAATTTTCCCCAAGTGTTAAAACTAAATTTCTAACTTTTGGGTTTTCTTCTTGTTTATACCAGAGTGATGTTTGGATGTTTTCTCTTGAATTTATCTATAATATGTGTCACTTAGGAAGATTTTGGTAAATCTAATGCCTCATATTTATGCCTAACTATTTGCTAATAATTATTGACATGAATTCGAGAAGTCTTCTATCAAGTGTTAGCAATACCTCTTCAGTTTTGAATGCTTGCCTAATATCTTCATCAAAAAAAGCATCCTTGAAAGTTATTTGGAATTTTTCAACCACTGCTTGTACTAAATTGAGCTTTTTTTTTAACTCATCTTCAAAAATCTCCAGAGAAATAGGATCATAATAGCTATTTTCTCAATCCAATCCTCCAGTTTATCTTTCTCATCTATTGTATACACTTCTATGAGTGTACAATACCTCTGACCTTTTATTTTTTGAAGTGCTTGGATGTCTTTTCCTCAGGTAAGTACCTCATCCATGAGCCCAAAATTTTGGTCTACTATAGATACTAGTTTCTCTGCACTAGACTGAACATTATGCAATAGGTTCAAATTAACTTGTATTATCTCTACACCTTTCTGCTCAAAATTGTCACGTCATTGCTGACATGCTCCCAAAAATGAATCAACTTGGACACCCCCCTTATCTCTCCTTTCCAATTTCATAGTGAGAGTAATCTCTAGGTGATCTTAGTCCAATGGGCCTACAATTCTATGTAGATAGCCTCTTAGAAGCTTGTTCTCTTTATGCAACTTTATCAACTCGTTCTTATTTACTTCTAAATTCTTGAATACCTCCTTGATGCCTATAGTGATCATTACTTTAGCTATGTCTATTGTGGGCTTTCCTAATAGAAATTCTTTAATCTAATAATTCTTAGGAGTCAAATCTTCAGTTTCAACATGTAGATGAGGTATGACTATATGAGCAAGTTGGTCTTGATCTCTATTCTTCATTATGAAGTTCAATTATTGTGCATCACCCATAGATGGCTCAAGCCTCTTGATTGCTTCTACTAGCTCATCCATACTCTCCTCTTCATTCAAGTTCAACTGTCACTTTTGTTGAACCATAACTTCCCTCTTCAACCAGGCTGGTGTAGTGCCCATAGGAGATAAGTATTTGGTTGAAGAGGACATTTTCCCAACAAGCCCTTTTCCCTTATCCCTCATTTCTAAAGTCTTCTCCTTTAGAGAGAGATATAGATTTGGTGTCCCTGTATTTTCTATATCTAAAGTCCTCACATATGTGTCCTGAGAAGTTTGCTGAGTTTCTTCAGGTATCTATCCTTCCTCTAATATTTCATCAATTGGTCTCTATTTTGGCTCTTCTTCATGCATCGTTCTCTCTTCTTTGATGAAAAAAGGGAAAGGAATGGCTAATCCTTGTCCAAAAATGACAAATCCTAAAATGAAAGTGGTGAGGTACCCAAAGATCCTTGTGTTAGAGGTGGCATTTGATTCCAACCCTCTCCCAAAGGTTAGTTCATGGGTGTATCTCATATTTTATCACCCACCATTTGAGTTCCTACTAGCTTATAGTTGAAATTAGATATGTTGAAAATATATGTTCCCTACCCCTCTTGCTGATCCATCCACTATTGTTGCTTATCCTCTAAAGTTGTAACCTCAATAGGTTGTTTGGAAATAGATGGTGACATAATGGTGGAGCTTCTCCTTCTCTATTCTTGGGTAGCCCTTTCCAAGCATGTCCTTTGATTCAATGGGAGATTGTTTTCTTCATCTTCTTCATCCATTTTAGGGATGGTTTTAGGGACTAGAGGAATGGGTATAACCTTATTTGTATCTTCTTCCTTCTAGTCCTTCTAACCACAGGTCTAAGCTTAGCTCTCTTAGCAGTTCAGAGAGAAGCTTCTTCGTCTTATATAGGTTGTGACACCTCATATGCTTCCTATTATAGTTCTTGTTCCTATTCCTATTCTAGTGGAGGCACCTGTGGAATATCCTGAGCTTGAGTTGCTTCTTTATTTGGAGGATCTTGGTTCTCAAGTGCTTGAGTTGCCTCTTGGGCTTGAGTTTCTTTAGCTTCAGGTTCATCTTTCTTAGGAGAATCTCTTTTCCTCTTATTTTTACCTTTTTTTTCCCTACAATAACCAACTTACCTATTATGCTTATATACCATTTTCGGCCTAACCAGAGATTGCACAAGGAAAGTTGGTACTATTACTTTAGCACCTTACCCTTAACTAGGCATGTTGTGGCCTAAAAGATCATAGCTTGAGGAACTAGATTTGGCTTTAAGAACTTCTTGGTCCATTCTCTTGTCAACTAGATGATATGACTAGCCATGTGATTGATATATGTATTCTCTTCCCTGTCAATCTCAATATTCATGATTGGCCTATCAAATATCTTGTCACAATTGTACAAGGGATCCAAGACATCTTGAGTGTCTTGTTGGATAGCCTTCAGTGGGATCTTTATCTTTAAAGTGCTTCTTGCCAGATATAGAGTCATACTATATAATCCCTTATTTGGATATTGCAGTCATCTATCATGTTCATCCAATGATCTTCTATTGCATCTTTATGCACAAACTATTTTCCTACCAAATGTTGAACTTTGCCAATATTTTCAAAATAGTGATGAGGGGAGTTGTAGTCCAAAAAGGGATATTAATCTCATTCTACATCAAAGGTCATCATATCTTGTTTGCTCAACTTCAAATGGACCTATAGTGATGGGCCATACCTAGGCCTTCTTATGATGTTTCCTCACTTTGTTTATCTCACAATCTCTAGTAAAATGAGCCTATCTAATGGATATCTCAAGAGTTTCTTTAGATTCACATTTGTACCTGCTACCCTTAGGTAGGTGAATGTCTTGAACTAGATTTAATATGCACCTATCTCTACAATCCTTTTTGCTACCTCTACTAGCATCCTTTAGACATAATCACCCTCATTAAACATGATGATTGCAAAAATGTAGGCATCATTCACTATTCTGTATTCTTTGCTTTGAACCAAGAGTTTCTTCTTTACCAGTTGGGGCTATACCACATAAGGCCAGGCATTAGCATCTTGCATGCTTCCCCTTTTGAATAGTCCTAGATAGTCAATAGTCCTTTCTGCCAATAAATACACCAAGTATGATGTCATATAAAACTTAGGGTTAGCCTTGACTCCTACCAGCTTCTCATCAAAGTTTTCACTTAGTATTATAGCCCAATCAATTGGAAGTTTAGTTGTTCTGATGGTCCTAATGAAATGTATCATCCAAATGTCTAGGTGCCTAGCTTCTAGTAGAACCATGACCCTGCTCAAAAGCATAATAGAGTATCTGATGTCATCCTTCACGCATCCTATATTCATGTCTACCTTGCCTGCTCTTCATCCCAATGATGTTATATCAATCAAGAATTATAATTGTATGAAATTTGTAGCCTTCTACTCATTATCCTTGTACAATCTGTATGCTTGATGATAAGTAATTTTAACATATTGATCCACTCTTGGGAGATGGATGATTTTCTTAATGTTCCTTTGTCTTAAGTCTAGGACTATTTTCCTTGTTATGCTCTTCACAACTCTTTCTTACTAACACACAGTTCTCTACCAAGGCCATGACAAGCTTTGAAGATTGCATTGATGTGGGATGTGAGGCCACATTAATCAAGCCTAATTTGATAACTGATGAGACCAACGAGGACCTCTCCTTAGGATCGTTGCAAAGTACTAGGAATGTGTTCCAGTCTATATGTCCCAATTCTATATCTCTGATTTTGGAATGTCCATCTTGGAAGTGTGATTTTTGAATGGCCATTTTATTTGCACAAAAAATAAACACATTAGTTTCAAGGGGTAAAAATTAAACCCTAAAAAACCCTAATTTCCAAAAAAAATAGACCTAGAACCCTAAACCCTAGCAAAACCACTCAAAAAACCCTCTTTTTAGTTCTAACATGTTGTTTAGTACACCTTGTGCACCTTGATAGGTGTGCTAAATAACCTATAAAAGGTTATTGAGTGCATAGTGGTGCACCTACACAGGTGCACACCCTTGTGGAGTGTGCACATGTGCATGTGCACTACTATACACATTGCATACCTGATTTTGCTTAAGGGGGACTTAATCAACTTTTCTAGGTTAAGGGTTAAGGTTCAAAAAATTGTGCACACATGTGCACCTTGACAAGGTGTGCATGTGTGCAAAATTACCTTAGGTTCTTTTGTATGTGCGATAAAGGTGCTCATATGCACACCTTGGGGAGGTGTGCACATGTACACCTTTTCCTTAAGATTTAGGTGAGTTAGAATTATTTTAGGTTTCAAATGTGAATAAAGGTGTGCACATGTGCATCTTGGACAAGTTTCCATGTGCACACCTTTAAGTTTGTTAAATTGTCTCTTTGGTTTGTGCAGGTAGGTGGAGTATAGCATACCTTTAAGGGTGCGGAGGTGCACTCACAGATGTCAAAGTCTGTTGAATGAGGAGGGAAGGGAGAGGGCCCCAGACTTTTATAGGCCCAGGATGAAGCACACCCTTTGGTGGTGTGCACCTACACATGTGCATAGGTGCATATCTCTAAAGGGGAAACTGTGAGCTTGTGTACATAGTGCACTTGCACACCTTGAGAAGGTGTGCATGTGTGCTAGCTATGCTAATGCACACCTTTTGTACTAAAATCACCTTTAAAGCTCAATCTCTTAATTCTAGCACCTAGGTTTTTTTAGATAGAGGACTAGGTAGGACCCAAACTCTTGGTAGAGCCCCAAAAATGACTTAGACCCCAGACTAAGGGCCTAGGAAAGCAAAAACTTAACTATGAGGTCCCTATTTCTAGGAGAAATGGGGCATGCATTGTAAAACCAGAATAATTCCATTGCACAACATGTCTAAAGAAAATAGACCAAACTTTGGAAGAAAACTTATGTTTAAATAAAAGGCGTTCAAAGGATTCATTAGAGTTACACACAGGGAAAATAATGTGTTTCTTAACCAAAGGAGAAAGAAAAAAGCCAAAAACCAACTTTTGGAGCAACAAAAACCATCTAAAATAGAGCTTTTTAGGTTTAACATGTGAATGCAAAAATAAATTGAAGACAAACTGCCATCTAGAGCATGACCAATCAAAGCCTCAAATTGGGTTAATTATTTTTATAATATCCAACTCACCATATAAATATACTTACAAGAACTCTCCTTCAACATCTTACATTATCCCACTTCACTAGGTCAAGAAACTGTTTCGAATAAAAAATCTTGCCTAGAAAAAAATTACCAAGAGCTTTCGCAATCAAAGTGTACATTTTCTTTTGAGATTGAGGGAGATTGTATTTGTATTTTAGTTCCTCCCAAGAGTAAACCCTATTCTCAACCACAATATCATGAATTAGAGACATGCCTTTATTATTCCATGCATTGGCAGAACAACTTTGAATAAGAGTCAAAGGCTTATTATTATGATTAATCCCTCACCATATGGATCTATCCAACACTGCATAATATGGGTTGGCTAAGAAACTATCTAGCCTGACGCCATGCCTTCCACAATGACTGAAATGTTATTGATCCTACAACCTTGACATAAAATTTCCCCAAAAAACATCAATCATAGGGACATTTGCCCAATGCTTACTCTTTTTAATATGAGCTATGGCTATGTTATTTCTAATCAAGACCTTCTCAGTTTGATCCCCATTAAGGACCCCAATAATCTATTTAGATGAAAGGGAAAATCCTTGTATTATGAGGTCACTCATGCCAAGGCTACCAAGATCCTTTGGTTAATAACACCACTCCCATTTAATATAGTGCTTCTTTTTATTAACAATACCATCAAACCATAGGGACTCCTTGAAAAAAAAAATTGTATTTTATTATACTAATAGTTAGCAAACATTCATGTTGAGGAATAACAAACTACATTAGGGGAGAGTACCATTTTGACAGTTTGAGCTCCCCCAACCAATGAAAGCAATAAGATCTACCATTTAAGATGCTTATTCTCAATATTCTTATGAATTCACTTCTACATTTATTTTAATGAAGGATCCATAGAAAAGGGAATGCCAAGATATCTTACAATCTTACTGGGTCATATCCACTTCCATTTTTTCTTCAAAACTCATATACGAGGGTTTTCATCCCACCCAAGAATAGAGGAATTTATTTGGGAAATAGTGGCTCCTAAGTCTTCATAAAAGAATAAAAGTCTATAAACCATATTGTCAAAATTAATCTCAAAAAGATCAATGAACAAGGATGTGTCATCAAGAAACTATTCTAGAATCAATTCTTCCTTGTTGGGTAGTGTTGACACAAAAATTTGTACCCTTGCTTGAGGTATGACCCTCAAGTGGTGTCATATAACATGGAAACAACCTCCAAGTGTGGAACTTGCAATTTTAGGTTGAATCTTTAGAGAAGGTTAGTGTTGTCACAAAAAATTTCACCCTTGTCCAAATTTTTTACCAAAGGACAACCTTGTGAAATATGGAAAAAACCTCCAAGTTGTGGGACTTGAACTATTAGGTTGAGTCTTCAGAGAAGGTTGAATTCTTGTACTATAAAAATGCACCTAACTACACTTAGAGAGGAAAAGGGAGAAGGAATGCATGAAAGAAAATATACCTACTCTAACCTAAGGAGTGATGCACTAAAATAGGGTATTTGACCTAATCTCTACCCATAAATGCATAGTTAACCAATTATAATCTCAAAGAATACAGATTCAGACTTTCATTGATTTAACAACCACTTGTAGATCATACAACAAAATAATTCTATAAGAAGAAACTTCACTTAATATCATTCAAATGTCAATATAGATACAATCATGTAAATTGCATAATATAGACAAAAACATTAACCAAAGGCAAAAAAAATCTTGCATAGTGTGTTAATGGCTAAAAGAGACTCAGCAGAGGATTACAATGGCTTAGATGCATGAGAACTTACAATAGTATGCATGGGAGAAATACTAGAGAATCATAGAAAAGATCAACCCTTACAAAGATTACAAAATCTACATTTATAGCTCAAGAATAACTAAGATATTTCTAACTAAAATCACTCCACAACCACTGCCATTAAGATAATCCAAACAATAGATTTGATTTGGTACACTTGCAGAGACATGAAAATCATGGAACCCTAATTGGAGAAAACCCTAAAGTGATGGAAATGGCACCAAACAATGCTAAAACTCCTTAAAATGGATGATCACTGTTAAAACCTAGCATTAACTTGGAGTGGTTGGAATTGATGATAAAGATTGGATTGTGCATGAAAACTCAATTTTCCTTCATTTCTAGCTTACAAATTAGCAAGGTTGCAATCAATAAAAGTCCTACAAGCAAGATGAGCCCTGTGGACCAATAGCCTTTTATCTTTCTACCACCTTGCAAGGTTTTCACAAGTTTGACTGCCCCATTAGCCAACTAATTGCACCACCTTCTGAACTTGACCACCAACTACTCATGGAACTATGACTTAATTGTGATGTGACTACAATGTTATTTCCTTAACTGGGCCCACTACAACACATGGTCATTTTTCACTTGTCAAGAATTCTTAAATTCCTCACAATTCCATAATGTAAGAAAGTGTTGATCATTGATCTACGAAAGATTGACGATTGTGGAAAACCTTTGTTATTATTGTGCTTGCTCTAAAAACTTTTGAGTCCACTAAACAATTGGAATCCACCTCCAAAAACACATAAAACCTTGACCAATCAAGACAAAGAAACTAACATATTTTCTACCTGGAAACTACCTGGCATTCCTTTTCAGCCCTGACAACCACATAGAAGAATGGACCCACATGTCCACATGTCAAAAATTTGCTTCCCCACATTGTTAGAAACTCTAAAAAAATACAGAATGCAAGAAAGTAATGGCCAATCAAAATTGCAATGAGCACCAACATTTCAGCATAGTCAAAAGATGTCCTACAAACAAAAAGCAAGGCCCCAACCTAGATGTGTGGCAAAAGGTCACTTCCCTGCAATCATTAAACACTAGGCAATTCCAAAATGCGGGAAAGAAAAAATCATAGATCTATTGGAGATCTGATGGTTGGAGAAAGTTGCAGGGGCTAGGAAAATAACTTAGGAAAACACAATAATATCATAAAGTTTTTATTTAATTTATTTCATATTTCCATGGCATTGTTTAATAGTAAAGGTGGGATGTGACCATTTAACATTTGAATTCAAATATGGCAATTTTGGTGGGAATGAAAATTTGGCCAACAATCAGCTTCCTTACAATTAGGATGCACCTAACTACAAATTTTGAGGAAAAGGGAGAAGGAGATGCTGAAATTTAAATATTGAAAGAGAAAAGTGATGCACCAGATATCCACAAAGAACTTGTATGAAGGTTAGAATTGATCAAACATTAAAAGGAAATAGATTTTCACTACATAGCAAATGCCAACATAATAAACACAATATGCAAACTAAGAAAATAGATAAGAACATCAAGCCCAAGGAATAAATTTGTAAAAAATAAGCATTTCATTAATGGTAGGCCAAAGGAATTACAGTTGTAGAGCATAAAGCTACTGCAAAAATTCAACAAAGAAGAACCTAGAAAATATGTACAAAACTTCCTTTTAAAGAGATCAAGCATAACTTAGTTACAACAATGAATTTCAAACTCCAACTACATTGGAGCTAAGTTACAGAGGGAAAATCAAGAAAGAATCAGAAAAAATATTATTTTGCACAAAAATTTTCTCATGAAGTGAAAAAAAATGGGCCAATCAATGCTCCCCAAATCAATAAAATCATGCACATACACTTTGCAAGTGGCAACATAGGAAGGAAAACCACTTATGTCTTGTAAAAACCCCAAAAAAGTAGTTGAGCCATGCATATTAAGCTCTCTAGTTCTAGCATATTCAACAGGAAAAATTAATGCAGGCACATAAATACACAACTTTTTCAGCCCGTACACCATTGCACTACATACTTCCTTCTTGCAAAAAAGACCCATGATATCATATAAGAATGAAAACACACAACATCACAACATGAAACCTCTTCTCTCAATTTGACTTGTGATCATGTGTGAGGATGAAAGCACATTGGCACAAGATAGCATCTTGCAACCTCTTCTCTTCAATTTGACCTATAGTCATGTGCGAGCACAAAAATGCATTGTGCTTTGGGCCCACAATGTTGAATGAGAAAACATGTCAAATGAATAGGAAAAGCTTCCTAAGATTCATGAACTCATTTGATACAAGCTCTTACAATGCAAAAAAAATGCACAATAGTTTCAGCTTGTGCAACATCACAACAAGTAGCTTAATGCCCTTGAGATGTGGGCCCAAATCCTTAGCTTTAATCACATAGAACACAACATCTATAGATAACACAAATGAGGAGGGAGAGAGTGAAAATAATTGTTTGGTAGATCTTCCGAAGGAGATTTTATGTGCCATTAATCTCAATAATAGTAGAAGCATCCTTGAACAGAATACTTACACAATTATAGAAGAAAGGAGAAAATCACATTGCCAAAAGAACTCCAATAAAAAAATTCCACTGAATCCTATCATAAGCCTTTTCAAAGTCAAGAAGAATCAAACCAATATTTTTCCCACTTCCTTTGGCCCATTTCATGGCTTCCCAACTTGTGATCGAGTTCTCAAGAATGTATCTCCCTTTGATGAATCCAATTTGTGTAACATAAATAATACTATCAAGCATGTTAGCAAATCTCCTTTCCAATAATTTAGCAATAATTTTGTAGGATAAATCCAACAATGTAATTGGCCTTTGATTTTTTATTTGAGACTTATCTCCCTCTTTATGTGACAACTTGATGACACCCTTGTTGATATATTCTCCAAGAGTCTCAATCTTAAAGGCCTTATCATAAACTTGAAGAAGCTCTTCTAAGATCCTATTGCAAATATGGTTAAGTAAGATAAGTTGGTATAGTGAATGGGTTTTTATTTATGGAAACATACACCTCGTGTAAAGAAGGCACTATGTACAATTAAAGATTCCATAGTTAGACATGGAAAATTCTCTAAGTGTCATATAGTTATCCAGTAGATCTAAAATAGTTTTAATGTGTATGGATAACAGAGTAATATTTTGCATGTGCACAATTAAGGATAGGTGGTAAACTATGTCAACATAAAGTATGTAAGTGTGCAAGTCTATAAAAATAATACACAAGGAGTTATGGAATAAACACCAATAAAGGTGGTGAAGAGAGTAGAGCATAACATATTAATAATTGGGTAATTATAGGTTAAAGAATTATTTTGTGTATGAAATAATTATTTAACTATTTAGGGTTGAAATCCTAGATGTTAACCCTAAGAGGGAAAGAGTTATTTTTGTATTTTTCCAAGTGTGTGAAAGCTTGAAGGCCAACTGGGCAATTTTTGTAAAATGTAAAGGTATAAAGAAAAGATAGTATTATGTGAAGTAAAGTGTAAGTTATATGTGATATGTGGACTATATTGATGTGAATTCTGATGTATGATAAGAGGTGTGTGAAGAGTAGTGAAAGAAATATTAGATATTGAAGATATAAATAGTAAGAGGTTTTTGTATCTATCTCTTTTGTATAAAGGAACTGTATCATATAATTGCATGTTTGGGTAGTGGGATCATCTTGCATACATTGTCTAAGTATATATACCAACTCCTAATAGGTTTGAGGATTCTAACAAGGTCTAGTCCTCTAACAAGGACAAAGACACTATATGTATTTAATATACTTCTAATAGGGTAAACATCCCTAGCATAATACTTTTGTTTGGTGGATCATTTTGTGGGTACCATCCCCATTGGGGTTTTCCCTTGGCCAAGGTTTCCCTAGTTGAAAAAATATGATGTTATGAGTTCTCTTTATGTATGGTTACTATTATTTTTCAACACTGCTAGTTTACTTTCATATGCATATTATGAAGTAATTGATAATATTCAGTTTTGGGGAAAAGTTTGTATAATATTGATTCACCCCTCACCCCCACCCTCTCAATTTACTTATTTCTAACAATTGGTATCAAAGACTAGTTACTTTGAAGAGGCTTAACCTCTTGAGTAAGATCTCTATGAATAAGGAAAAGTTACAAAGGAATCTTGAAGAATCCCTTGAGCAATATTGATCTTCTTATTGAAGAATGAGGCAACCTAAAAGAAAGGTATGAAGATGCAAAATACTACATTGGGAAATTGAAAGAAAAGATTGATCATCTCAAATTGAGAAAGGAAACTAGAGAGAAGACAAAAGATGGTGATGAGGTATTACCATAACAAAAAAGATAATGAGATTTTGGAACATGAGTTGAAGATTTTTGAACTAAAGCTAAGTCTAGGGAAATATGGCAACAAGGTTGAGTCAAATCTGAAATCTAAAAAATGAAGATCTAAGATCCCATCTTACAAAAGTGACATTTGAACTTGATTCCATCAAGATCTAGAGCATGCAGAACTTGAGAAGTACAATACTATTATGAAAGGGGAGTCAACCTAGGCTAAGAAAAATTTAGAAAACAATAATGAGAAAATTGATGAGCAACTATATTATTAGAGACCTTCCTATGATAAGACTAGTCTTGGATATTTCAGTGGAGAAAAATCAACAAAGAAATCTGAAGCAAGAAAGGAACTAGATCCATTTGTTGAAACCCCTGAACTTAAGAAGAATGATCAAAATGAGATTGAATCTAGTCAATCTAAAGATGTACCTAAAGATGTTGATCATGTAAGTTGACCTAAGAAAAGTGATGAACCTAAGAAAATAGAGCAATTTGAACCACCTAAAGAGGTAAGAAATGAATTCAAAGATAGATGTTTTCTATCTAATGAAGTTGTTCATATGAAGAGAGATTGTACAAGTAAGTCAGACAAACCTATTACAAATTTCTATTTTTATAATTATCATGGTTTGGTTCATAAAGCAGTTGACTATAGGAAACCTAGGTTTGATAGTAATAATAGTAATGGTAGAATGTTTAGAGATTCTAACCCTGTAGGTAATGAAGCAAGAAGATCCTCAAGCAGATCTAGTGGAGGAGAAAGATCAAATAGAACAAGGAGTAACATTATATTTACAAGTGTAACAATTTTGGACACATTGTTAGGAATTTCATAGCACTAGTTAATGAGAATGGGCCTAATTAGAGAAGAAGTACACTGGTATGTTAGTTATGCAACAATTTTGGTCACATAGCAAGATTTTGCAAAATGGACATGAGGAACATCAACATAAATCATTATTTTAGAAGGAACATTAACATAAATATCAGAAGGAATGGTAGTAGCAACAAAAATCAGAAAGATGAACTTAGAGAACATGTTGAAGAATTCAAAGAAGTATTTGTCAATGAAAAAGATCCATCAAGTTTACATGTATTATTTGAAAAATAGTATTTTGATACACCTAATGAAAGATTAAAGTTAGCTATTATATGTGATTCATCCTATTTTAATTAAGCACTTTTCCATTAAAGATCAAGCATCAAAAAGGTATAACTAAGGTTAGAGATCAAGTTAGGAGCTCCAAATTTATTATGTGATGGAACAATTCAAGAGGAAGATTTGGTTAAGAATGCATATCATTTGGAAATTGCACGTGTCAGTGCAAATGAAAACAAGTTTACTGGTTATCAAAAGAAACTTTTATGGATTAAGTAGTTGCACAATTAATGTGGAGATAATTTTGAAGAGATATAAGTCATCTGTGAAAGATTTTAAGTATCATTCAATCATATAAAGAGTTAAGGATAAATCAAGAGCGATTTGATAGGAAAATTGAAGGAGAAATGAAGAATTTCAACACAAAGAACATAAAGCCCTAGTTACACATTCAAATGAGGTATTTCACTCTCAAGAAAGGATTTGATCTATGAATTTTATCAAGAATTTAAGTATAAATATGGATAAGTCTTTGATTCATAATGTAGAAGACAAAGGTAGACCTAAAATGAAGATAAACCCTATTAAGTGTGTGATTGACGACCCTAGCACCACGTTGTCAAAAATGCCCGAGAATGTCATTCATCTAGAAGATGTGAGTATTATTAAAAAATAAAATTTGAGATATTAACAGAAGAGTATATCTCATAAGAGTTTAATAAGATATATAACCAAGACATGATTTATCAACAAGGTTATGAATATCTGAAAGATAATGACCTAGTTAAGTTTTCTTTTATTATGAATTTGACAATGAAGAGTGGACTAAAGTGATATTAATATAATTCATGATGGAAGGTTTTGGTTAGTAGATAATGTGGTTAACCTATATTCTAACCTTATTCATGAGGTCACTAGATTATTTAATGAAGGCAGTATTCCAATTAGTGAGAAGAATGTCAATAAATTAGTGCTTGACAACACTAAATCTATGTATAATGGTAGAAGGATAGTAATAAGAAAGATTAAACAAGATGATATCAGGTTTTTGAGTAGAATCATAGTAGCCAGGATATGTTATAGTTCAAGAGTAGATGATATGGCATCTAACTTTATACAAGCAACTTAGAGGATCTATGTTGATAGAGAAAAGGTAAATCTATGTGAAATTCTAAGAGTGTGGTTGATAGAAAACTTAGAGAAGATCAAGAAGGTAAAAAATAGTTAGTTTAGATTCCAATACTTAATCACTTACATGTTTTCCTAAATGATCAAAAGATTTTCATTCATGCAAGCATCAATTATAATGAGCAGTGATAGGAGCACAATCTAGATGGTTTCTAATGTATTTAATAGACACCTTATTGAGAAGGTAAATGGCATTGTTAATCTTATTGTGAAGACATACCAGACAGAGATGAGGGAAAGATTTAGAAATCTACCCTCCATGATAGAAAAGTACAAGGAAGACATTTATTTTATGGTGGACACTAATTTTAAATACATCAAGGCTATAGAGCCTAGGATGTTATATGTTGAACCCATGGGATATGAGATTGCTAAAGAAGAAATAGAACAATATCTTAAAGTTATCCTTGAAGAAGATAAAGATGAGGGATTCGATAAATGTGGGAACCTATGAAGAGATCATCTAATCAAAAAGTCAATCCTAATTAGAAAAGTCAGCTAAGAAGAAAGTAGAGGTAGTTATGAAGATGACTATGGAACAAGCTGGAAAGACAGTTGAGAAAACAAGCACAGACAGGAAAATAATCACTGGAATGAGGAAAATTATTCAATAAGAGAGGATGTACATACCACCCTTGACATCTAAAAGACCAAAAAAATGGAGTGATAGTGGTCACACCTACTATAGCAACACCTTTTTCCCCTTATGCAGTAGTTTCACAATAGCAAGCACCCATCACACCTGTTATTCCTCTAAAAAAGGAGTCAGGAGAAAAAGAAGTTAAAGTGGTAGAGATCAAAAGAAAATCAATCATACTTGCAGAGGTAAAGCAAGAATCATTTGATCCCCCTAGTAAGAAGAGAAGAAGAAGAAGAAGAGAAGAAGAAGGAAGAAGAAGAAGAGAAGGAGGAGGAGGAGGAAGATGAGAAGAAGAAGAAGGAAGAAGAAGAGAAAAAGGAGGAATATGTGAAAAAGAAGAAAGAGGTAGAGGAACAAAAAAGAGAAGAAGATGAAGAGAAGTAAAGAAAAGAGGTGGAAGAAAAAAAGAAGAAAGAAGAAGAGGATAAGAAGAAAAGTGCACCAAGCACATCTCTTACTCTTACAGCTCAAATAGGCTAAGATAATGATGATAAGACAAAGTTGACATCATCATTGAATAAGATGATCATCAAGAATAGATAGGTGATAATTTTGTAGAAAACTCTCATTGATGTAACTAAAAAATTTTAGAGTACACTTGCAATGAGAATGACAGATCCTAATCTAGAGGATAGAGCTAAGGAAGTGATTCAAGCATTTGATGTTGAATTCACTAACTTTTCAGATGTGTCATCAATTTAATTCCAAGAAAAGCATGATGCTCAAATGTTTGACATAGTATTTCAGAGCATTAGCAATTATCTTGGAGCTATTGATGCTTGTACAAAAGAGCTAAGAATATGTGATCTTGAAGGAAAGTCATTATATGCCAAATGTGTCATGTCATTAAATTTCACTAAGGATAGTTATGATGAACTATGAAAGAAGTATGATGAAGTCAAAGCACTAGTAGATTAGCTTCAACATCCAAGCATCAAAACTGAAGACATTGAAGGAAAAATAAGTAAGACTTATAATGAGATAAGTATCATAGAGCTTTAAAAAGAAAGAATTGTTAAGAGTTTCTCACTCTTGAGAGAACATCTATCTTTGAAGATAAGAACACTTCAACAACAAGAGGAGGAATGTCTAAAAGCTAAGACTTCCTTTGATAAATTTATATGCATACTTGAATGCATTAGAGATTACATCTTATAGGTTGTGTTCTCTCCTCAACATATCAGAGGGAGTGAAAGACACATCGAAGAAGAACTTGAAGAGTTTGAAGGTGAATTTTACAGATTACATTTGTTGATTATCTATTTCTCGATTATCAATCTAGTGTAGAGGTAAAGAACTAAAATTTTGACATGTATATAGATTTTGACACCTTTGTCATTGATGTTAAAGGGGGAGAAGTATAGGAAAATTGTATAAAGTATGATGTAAGGGGGAATAGTAGTATTAATATACTAAGGGGTAGTATTATACAATATTTTAATAGGAGAAATGAGGAAAGATGGCTATAAATGAAATGATCCACAAATTTTGAATTATAAAGTTTTTGAAGATTTTTTAAAGGCCAATTTTGAAGAAAGTTTTTTATCAACATTTTGGGACTTCGCCAATTTTTCCATATGTTGTCATCAATGCCAAAAGGAGATATTGTTATAAATATGGCTAAGTAAGATAAGTTGGTATGGTGATTGGGTTTTCATTTATGGTAACATGCACCTTGTGTAAAGAAGGGACTGTGTATAGTTGAAGATTCCATAGTTAGACATGGAAAATTTTATAAGTGTCAGATAGCTATCCAATAGAGAAGGACAAATTTTGATGTGTAGAAATGATAGAGTAATATTTGGCATGTATGTAGTTAAGGACAGATAGTATAGTATGTCACGATGATGTATGTAAGTACGCAAGTTTGTAAAAACAATACAAAAGGAGTTTATGGAATAAACATCAGTAAAGACAGTGAACAAAGAAAAAAAGAGCATATTAGTAATTGGGTAATTATAGGTTCAAGAATTATTTTATTTATGATATAATTATTTCACTATTTAGGGGTAGCATCCTAGATGTTAACCCTAAGAGGGAAAGAGTTAGTTTTTCATTTTTCCAAGCATGTGAAAGCTTGAAGGTCAACTGGGAAAGTTTTGTAAAATGTAAAGGTATAAAGGAAAGATTGTATTATGGGAAGTAAAGCATAAGTTATGTGTGATATGAAAAGTGATATGTGAACTATATTAATGTGAAGTCTAACATATGATGAGAGGTATGCAAAGAGCAGTGAAACAAAGATCAGATATTGAAGATATCAATAGTAAGAGGTTTTTGTATCTATCTCTTTTTTATAAAGGAATGGTATCATATAATTGCATGTTTGGGAAGTCGGCTCATCTTGCACACATTGTGTAATTGTATATACCAACTTCTAACAAGGTTGAGGCTTTTAATAGTGCCTAGTCACCTAACAAGGACAAAGACACTATATATATTTAATAGACTCCTAATAGAGTCAACATCCTTAACAAGATACTTTTTTTTAGTGGATCATTTTGTGGGTACCATCCCCACTGGGGTTTTCCATTAGCTAGGGTTTCCCTAGTTAACAAAATATGTTGTTATGAGTTTTCTTTGTGTATGGTTATTATTATTGTTCAGTACTATTAGTTTACTTTTATATGCATGGTTTAAAGTAATTAACAATATTCATTTTTGGGCAAAATTTTATATAATATTGATTCAACACACACCCCCCCCCCCCCTCATTATTACCTATTTCTAACATATCCACTCTTTATTTTCTTTATAAAACTCTATAGGTAAACCATCAAGGCTACAAGATTTCCCATCATATCTTCAATTTCTTGAATCTCAATTTTTTGGCAAAGATAACTACCCTTTCTTTTGGATACTTTGTGTTGGATAAGATTAAGAAACTTTTTAAGGTGTTCATTGTTCACCTAATCAACCTCTAATATAAACTACTCTTTATAGAATTTCCAAAAAGCACCAATAATTTATTTGTTATTATTATTGAAACCTTTCTTTGTTTGAATATTCTCAATGTCTTCCCTAGCATGCTTTATTCTTGTCATATTAAAGAAATACTTGGATCCCCTATTACCATCTTTAAGCCAGTTGGCCTTGGCTCTAATTTTTTGACCTTCAATTTTATAGTTTTAAATATTTCTTAACTGCATCTTGGTGGTAACTAAGTCTTTTTCTAGATTTACATTATTTCCTATGTCTTTTCATCTCCTTTCAATTTCATTGAATTTCTTATGGTAAAATTTTTTTTTTAGTCTTCTATCCTTGGCCTCTTTAGTATTGACAATCTAAAAAATATTTCTAAAAGAATATGCCATTAGATCCCACTTATGTATGTTGAGAGGTCATTTTGATCAATTTAACCAACTCCAAAGTTTTGGATGGTTGTTTTTCAACCCACTAAGTAGCTCAAATAAAGGTAAATATGAATGTTCACAAGGAGACCTTTGTTGGTATCTTTAATCTGCAAAGAAACTCTAAAGAAATGCAATTACTAACCAATATATTTTTGAATTTTCTAATTTTGATGATGAATTCAAGTTATAACTGTGTAACTATATGAATGCCTAATCTAACCATGTGTTCAAAAGAAGATAGAAGAGTTAAGGTAACAATAAATTAATGGAAATTTCTGAAAATGAAATTTCTAATGGACACAAGTTATAGCAACAATGCATCTGTGAATTAAATTTTTGAAAGAGATCAAGTACGAACTAATGAAATAAGGAGTAGTGTGTCCTCAACTCCACTGATGCAATCGTCAAAGGGGAACAATGAAAACTATAGAATGTTTCACAATTCATGAAATTGTATAGCCATAGAAAGTGCACTTATATAAGACAAATTGTTGTGCAAGAATGCGAAGGTGATCCTTTCTCCAATTCGTCACAACATAGGAATTTATTAGAAAATGACAAACACCAAAACTAATAGATCGCACAACCATTGACATGTAATAAAATCATTGGCTCCATGATTAGTCATGAATATAAAATTTATAAAGGAAATATACATTCTAGCAAGAAATACTACACATAGTGTTGGAATTACAATAGGAAAGGTAAACTTCTATGGGGGTGAATTAGTAGTTTAAACTTGGACCCATAAAACTTTCACTACACGTCCATCTCATGCATTCAATGTATAAATTAAAATAACATTTAAAGAATATACATCTAAAACATGTAATCAAGTAAACATTCACACACACATAATACTAGATATGATTACCCAGAAACCCTCCAAGTGAGAAGGTAAAACTGGGGTGGGGATGACACCCACTTTTTTTCACTACTATAGTAATAAAGTGTATCTAATGAAGGTTACAATGTTTTGATCATGAGACACGATCTACCCTATGAAAGATCTACCCTGTTAAAGGCTTACAAAGACTATTAAGTCTCACCTTGTTAGAGGATTTCAACACCCTATTAGAAGTGTGCCTTGCTAAATGACTTTAACTTACAACTAAGTAAGCACCCTATTAAAGGATTTTAATACAACCAATTTTGACTACTCTGTTAAAAGATTTTAACTGAAATCACCAATTAAAATGTCTTAGCATTGATCCTATGATTAGCACTTGATTGCTTGATAACAGATCACCTCTAAATAATTTTCTCCTTGGTCTTTCTTGATCATATGTCTCTTTGATGTATCCTTTTCCTTTCCTCTATTCTACTCTAACTAATTCTGCAATGTTGTTTCACTTCATCACTCCTAAGCCACCATGAATGCTCTATTTTTGCATGCAAACTTCTCTATTTAGTCCTTCAACACCTTACGCACTCATAGAGAGTTTAGGGTTTTTCCTCCTTAAGAAGACTTTGGTGGCTTAGGGTTAGGTATGAATCTAAGGCTAAGATTTATTCATTTTGTTGCTTAATCCTTCCCATTTTCTAATTGGATGCATGCAATTTCATTGGGAATCCAACCTAAGATTCATCCTTATCTCCAAAATATTGTAATTCATCCTTAAGTTGGCTCAAAAATGGTTTACATAGTTGTTTGTGCCATTACAAACAAATATGTCAAAACTATCCCACTCAGCATCTGAAGTCTCTTATGCATGGCATACACTAATCTTTATACTGTGACTCGACATCCACTATTCACTCAGCTCATAAATCACTCAGCATACACTATTTTCTTAGCACTTGAGTGACTCAACACATGAGTGGCTTGGCACTCACTATAAACTCGGCATGGTCTAGTATATACATGTGTTTGGCATGTACTACTTGTTTAGCATGAACTAAGTAAATAACTTAAGTGTAATGACACTCACTTTTTCAAAGCCAATTTGAGATAAAAAATCTCCCCCTTTGACATGAGTGTCAAAAACACTTGAGTATACATTAACATCCTTAATCTCATGAGCATAACATATCTTTACTCAGATTATATACAAAACTTCAAATTTTCAAAATTTTGCAATAACTTGGATACCTCAAAATCTAATAAGTCCCCCTAAGTTGATATGACTATTTTGTATCCAAAAATTTTATACTACTACTGAGTAAATATGCCTCAACTGATACTCTTTGACTTCATACTCTATTTTGTGCTTGCTCTTACTCTTGCTCCCCCTTAGCTTGATTAGACTTTCTTTGTCCCTTTTCTTACTCTCCTTATATCTCCCCAAGATTCTTAGTCTCCCATAAAATATTTCTCCCCTTTATCTTATTCTCCTCCTCTTTCTTATTCTCCCCCTTTTTGACACTTATGTCAATAATTCCAGAAAAGACTTATGGACATCCAATATTATCTTCAAAGTTGCATCCCAGTTCTCACATGCTACATCCAATGAATTTATTTGGATAGCTAGCTTGGAAACAAGGTGAACTAGACCATCTAAGGTAGAAATATTTGGGCTTTTCTTCATTATGTTTTCATCATATCTTAGCTCCTTGTGCAAAATTTGCATATGGGGGGTCAGAGTTATCTAGATGCTAATTAGTTTGGCCCTTATGTTGGCCTCATCTACTAAAAATGTAGCTAACTGACTCTAGGTTTGAAGTAATGACTTAAAATGCTTCTCACTCTGAGTTGGATTCATAGGCAACTTTGTACCCGATGCATTGATGTGGCTCTCCAAGCTCAAGGTGTGACTTTTGGTCTCTTAGGTAAAGAGTGATGGATTGCACAATTCAGTCTACAATGAGAATATGTTCTCAAGTACCTTCTTCAAATCCTCAACCTTAGTTGCCAATGAAACTTGTGTTAGTGCTATATCACCTGATATATTTTCATTAACTTTAGTTTGAAACTTATTTTCTGGCCATTCTAAAAAATTTGAATTTGTATCTAGGTCTTCATTACTAACCTTCTCTAGTATGTCTGATAGTTATTCAATCAGTGGCTTGGTCTCATTAGGAGTTGGTAGACTAAATGCATCGAAAAAGACATCTTATATATCCTACAGTGCTTGCTTCTACCTATGCTCTCTTCTAAGCATTTCCTAATGCTTCTTCCTTGCTAGGGCTTGTTGGAGTATGCCCATTTGTTCTATAATCATGGTGTCATAGTCATACTTGGGGAAAATGATCTCCTCCTCAAGGCATACATCTCCATACTATATAACTTCTTCAGCCTTTAATGAACTCAGGCTCAGCACTAAAATTTGCAATAGAGTTGCATCTGTACTTGGCTTCTAAAGAGTTTAGGTGGAAGGAGTACTCGATGTTGGTAAGGTTACCAGGGCTTGGATGGAAACTTGCCCCTTCACCTTAGGTGGTAGATCTACCTCTTTAGGCTTGCCCTATTCTACCTCAATGCCTTGACTTGCACCTTTATCTTGTGTTGTAGGTGTAGATAAGTTGATCTAACCTATTTCCTATTGTTCTTTAGTAGCAACTTGTGCTTCCATTGTGCTCTTCTCTACTATATCAACCATAGTAATTGTGTCAACCTTGACAATTGTATCATCTAGTATTTGGATGAAAGGTTGTACATTAGTTACTAGAGGGATGATAGAAGATGGTTCTAGTGGATTCACCTTTTCCCTTTCGCTATCAATCACTATCTTTTGTAGTTCATTCACACTAGCTAGTACAGGATTATTATAGAGTTTTTTCTATAGTGTGGATTGGTCTAGGATCTTCTTGATATCTTCCTTAGTAAGGGGATTGATGTTCTAAGCTATGACATCAAAAACATCCTGAATAGTTATTATTTCAAAATCCATACTTGTTACATGTGGAGAACTAGCACTTGACAATTGTGTGTCATGCACACTCTATTCTTCATGCTGCTCTAGCTCAATTGTTGCCTTGTCATCTATGTTCATTTCTACTCCTCCCTCAACTATATTTTCTTGATAATCTTCTTCATTATACTTAACCTCTATGGGTTCTTCCTCACCTTCCTTTATTCTAGTCAACCCATAAGTAAGTTTCCACATCTGAGTGGTCTTCTTAACTACATCCTCAATGTTGTTTTGTAAAATGCTAAAGGCTCTATATTTAGGTACAAACCTAACTCCATACATTTTTATAGCCTTAGAAATGTTTACCTTAGTTATTTCAAGCATCACTTGTGCCGGTGAGATTTCTCTAATTTTTCTCTCTAGGTTCAAACAATAGTATCACTTCTACTCAAATCCATCATATAAATTCTTTGGCATAGAGTTGGCAAGTTCTAGTGGAGTGTTCTTGAATTTTTCCATCATGGCATATATGGCTTCCTCCACTTGATTTTTATCCACTTTACCCAAATTATTGAAACCTATATGTGTAAATCTGATAAGTTTGCACTATTCTTAACATTTTCACATAAATTTTCTAAGTCTAAATGAGGATTTTGACTCACCACCTTAAATTGGTTGTTTTCATCTAACTCTATTTTCTCTTCATTAGACTTGGCTTGTGCCACATACTTCCTTCTTGGCTTTTTCTGTATTGGACATCCATGCTCTACTGGTTTGGTCTTTTCTTTGGCTTTTGAGCTCTTGCATGTGTATAGCTATTGTAGTAGGTGCAGTTGGCTTGGCTTGGCTTGGTTTTATAGTTTTCTTAGCCCTTTCCATAGGTTGTGCCTTGGCCTTCCTCTTCTTTGTATCAGTAGGTGTAGGTGCTTCCTCAACTTCTTCTTCCTCAACACCTTCAACTACTTTAGTCTTCTCCTCTTCTAAATGATCTTCACCCATACCTTGAGTTAATGCAAGAGGTTCTTGTTCTTCAATGTCTTCTTCCTCTTCATCCTCTTCTTCATTGACTACTTGGAGTCTTCAAAATAACTTGGCATTAGAGAATCAAAATTCTCACCTAATATCTCAATATATTCACCAATTTGCACTACTACTGATCTATTGGTTTTCCATCCCATAGTTCCAAATGAATGGAATGTGTTTTGAACATAATATAATATGCATATCAATATAGAACCAAATTTACTTTGTGCACTCTTTGTCTTTCTGATTGCTCCAAGGTTCTCCATCAATTGTTGCAATTATAGCTCTGCTAGATCATATGTATGATCTTTCTTAACAATTTTGTATCCAACATCCATAGCTATATAGGGAACACTATTTAATCTAATATATTGATAAAAATTGTGTGATATAACCCTTACAACAAATTTTATCACAGGATCAGTGATTGTATCAATTTTCATGCATCTGTTGTTCAATATAGCTCCAATGTTTTTCTCAATCACCTCCTTCGAATTGCTTCTCAGTGTCTTAGGCCACTCTAGGTTTGGCTAACCAATAACCCTTTGGATTATCCTCTTAGTGATTTTTATAGGTCCATTATCTAGCCATAATGAACCATCATGAATTTGTCTAAACATTATCCTTATCAATTCTATTTTAAATACATTTGGAAAATCTAGGGCTCGTGTCAACCCTTTCTTCTCAAAAATTTTGAACTCTTCTTTCAACACACCATTATCATAGTCTTCAATATGCTTCCCTAATCTCCATATCCCCAATGCTTCCTATCTTACAATTATACCATTTTCTAACATCTTGCACCATTAACACATTTGGTCGTATCATAGATAATGGACCAGAAGGGTCTTTCTTATAAGCGATATCAGGACTAGCTTTCAAAATGGGTTGCTTGACCTCATTACTCACTAACTAAACATTCAAAACTTCCTTTCCTTCTACATTCTTCAAACTAGAAGCCATTGTATGAAATTAGGGTTTACAAAAATTTAAATTGTGTAACTCACCTCTTGATAAATATCTTATAAAATTTGACAAACTGGTATTGAAGCATTGCTCAAACCTTCTGGAATCGCTTTGAATGTGTTTTCTAGATCATCTTCTACTCTATTTTCTCTTTCTTGAATTTGAAATGTTGTGAAATGAGGTAAAATTGATTAAATGCCCTTTGAAACTCTGCAATTAATGTTGAGTACTTATACAGTTGTAAGCTCGGCATCAACCAATTTTAGACTCACTCAGCATCCATTACCAATCTGCTTACTCAACAACCACTATGAGGTCAGCATCAACCAGCTAGTCTATTAGGTCGATATCTTCTAGCATTAAACTCAACACACATAGGAAATATTTCATGCTCAGTAGCTACATGAAAAACTTAAATATTTTTTTTGAATTCTTAATAACATCTTGCATCTTTATTCATTCTTATGTAATCTTTTCAATACTAACTCCTTTTCGAACTAGTGTATGATATAACCTTTAATCACCAGTCTCACATACCTCTTGATTGCCTAGATTGATGAAGTGTGATCACCTAATTCATTGGATGAAGTGATCCCTTCTCCATTTGGTGTGTTGCAATCATCTTTCTCCATCCATGTCTTATTCATTTCATTTCTGACATTTTCAACATCTACCTTGCCTTTGCCTTTATCAAATTCACAACTAGGTCCCTTTGACCTTGTTGGACAATACCTACTGATGTGACCAGTCTTCAAATAGCTAAAACATGTGGTTTGACTCAACCACCTCTTGTAGTCACCTTTGAAGTGTGTCCTACTATAATTCTTAGGAACCTTTTCTTTTAGAGAATAAGGCTCTGATATCAATTGTTGGAATTACTATAGGAAAGGTAAACTTGGGGGTGTGGGGGGGGGGGGGGGGGGGGGGAATTAGCAGTTTAAACTTTGAGCCATAAAACTTTCACCACACATCCATCTCATGCATTCAATGTATAAACTAAAATAACATGAAAAGCATATACATATAAAACATGTAATCAAGTAAACATTCACACACACATAACACTAGATATGATTACCCAGAAACCCTCCAAGTGAGAAGGTAAAACTGGGGTGGGGATGACACCCATAAATCTTCATTACTATAGTAATAAAGTGTATCCAATGAAGGTTACAATGTTTTGATCATGAGACATGATCTACCCTAAGAAAGTTCTACCCTATTAAAGGCTTACAAAGACTATTAGGTCTCACCTTGTTAAAGAATTTTAACACCCTATTAAAAGTTTGCCTTGCTAAATGACTTTAACTTACAACTAAGTAAGCACCCTGCTAAAGGATTTCAATACAGTCTATTAGGACTACTCTATTAAGAGATTTTAACTGAAATCACTAGTTAAAATGTCTCAGCATTGTTCCTATTATTAGCACATGATTGCTTGATAACATATCACCTCTAAACAATTTTCTTCTTGATCCTTCTTGATAAGATGTCTCTTTACTATATCCTTTTCCTTTCCTCTATTATTCTCTAACTAATTAGGTAATGTTGTTTCAGTTCATAACTCTTAAGCCATCATGAATGCTCTATTTTTGCATGCAAACTTCTCTATTCACTCCTTCAACACCTTACACACTCATAGAGAGTTTAGAGTTTTTCCTCCTTTAGAAGACTTTGGTGGCTTAGGGTTAGGTATGAATCTATGGTTGAGATTCATTCATTTCTCCATTTAATCCTACCCATTTTCTAATTGGTTGCATGTAATTTCATTGGGAGTCCAACTTGAGATTTGTCCTTATCTCCAAAATATCATAATTCATCCTTAAGTTGGCTCAAAAATGGTTTACATAGTTGTTTGTATCATTACAAACAAATATGTCGAAGTCTTTGATGCTCGAAATACACTAATCTTTATATTGTGACTTGACATTTGTATCACTTGGCATCCACTATTCACTCGGCATACACTATCTACTTGGAACTTGAGTGACTCGGCACATGAGTGGCTCAGCACTCACTGTGAACTCGGCATGGTCTAGTATATACATGTTGTCTTGGGCATGTACTACTTGTTCGGCATGAACTAAGTGAATAACTTAAGTGTGTTGACACTCACTTTGTCAAAACCAATCTAAGATCAAAACATAGAACGAGAGCAACAATAGCATACTTTATTAAATCAAACTACCAGCCTTGGATAAATATTACATCTCTATATTTATAGGAAACCCCATCCTTAATGTAATTTTTGGATCTATGAATTTTTCCTTGCAAAAATTTTTTATTTTAAGAAAATTATACACAAATAGACTCCTAACTAGGTACTAAGTAGGTATGCACTGTTTATCTTATTAATTAAATGGTTCATGGACCTTTACATGACTCAAAAACTTATAAATGGGGAAGATAAGAAAAGAAAAGATAGTAGATGATCTAAGAGTCTCTGCCACTTATTTAGATGCAAACTTGAGCTCCACCCTATGTCTTTATCATTTAAACTACTACCAAAATTCATTTTTGGTGCATGAAACGCTTAAAAATAGAATTGGCAGCTAACTATTGGCACCATTGCAATTGATAAAAAAATTGGTGCACTTACGCACCTTAAAAAATGGTACACCTTCGCACTAGCACACGTGCCCACCTTCAGAGGTGATAGGACCAAAAATCACAAAAATTTTCTAAGTCCCAATATTTTAGTTTCTAGCATCTTAGTTTTATGACCCTTCCACCAAAACAATGTCTAGATGTATCGCTTTAAACTTTTGGATGATGGAAGTAATTTCTTGGGTATTAGGAAAGTATGAGGACTCATATTTCATTCTCACCTCTTAGTGATATCACTAAATTCTTGCCTAATCCTTGAAAAATCCTCTAATTCAGAGTCCAACTCTTTAAGCCCCTCCTTAGTCCTAAAAATGCACTTGATGTCATATTTTGAGGATTTTATTTAAAATAAGGCTCAAAATTATTACATCACTTCTTTAACTGAGCACAATTGAGTTCTAGAGTGATGTTCAAATATCTCCAAATTGGTCACACTATAACATTTATTGGCTTCCAAAAATTAATTAAGGGCCCTCTTCTTTACATCCTAGCTATCCTTGTATAGATTGATCATAATCCTGTTACCAAGCACTATCTTTTCTATCAAATCATAAACTTTATCCAACTCCTCTATTGAATATATATCTAGTACCATTTAGTATGTTTGGCCCTTAATAGTGTGCAATGCTTCCAATTCGTTGGTCTAGGTGGCTAATTTATTCATTAATCCAAAATCTTAGTCCACTATTGTAACCAACCTATCAAAATTATTCTATATACCATGCAATAATTTCATATTTAACTCAATAATTTATACACCTCTATCTTGAAATTTGTGATGTCATCTTTTACATGCATCCAAACATGAGTCACTCTATTATATGGTTGGGAATTTTTGTTGAGGGAAATTGATAAAGTGATGTTAAGATGGTCAAGGTCTAATGGACCAACTACCTCCTTCACATACTATCTTAAAAAATCATTTTATTTTCTCAATTCCAAAATTTCAACCTCTTCTTCATCCAAGTGTCAAAATACTTGCTTAAGGCCTGTAGTAGTCAAAAATTTGGTTGCATCTTGGGTAGCCTTTCCCAATACTACCTCCTTTACTTGATAATATTTGGGAGTAATGTCCTTAATAGTTCTATGAGAAGGGGGAATACCTATATATGTTATCATATCATTTCTTTGGTTCCTCATGATGAAGGCTAATTATTTAGGATCACCCTAAATGGGTGTTGGTATTCTCACTTCCTTTGTCAAGGGCTCCAATCCTTCCACCTCTATGTACTCCACATACCTCCTATGGAAATTTAATACCTCTCATTTCAACCATGTTCAAGTGGTATCCATAGGAGACATGTATTCACTCGATGATGAGGTCATTTTTGAAGTTGGCCTTTTTCCCCCTGTCATCCCTCTTCGAGGTCTTCTCTACTCTTGGTGGCTCTACTAATCGGGTAGTTGTTAAAGTACATTGGGGAGAGGATCTTGATTCCTACATAGGAGGTATTTATTCTCTTTCTCTAGAAATTTGGTCCTCCTCTAAGACTCATTTGTATGCAGTTGTATGAAATCACCCCTTGCTATGAGATGACTTCCAGATTATGTGATTGGTGGTGGTAGTGGGGTGGCTTCCTATTCTAATGGAGGAGGGCAGAAATAATGGATTCTTGGTTGGAGGAGCTGGTATGCTCATTAGACCTTATGAAAGTGGAGGTAATTGGTTCCAATATTCACCTAATGAATCCTTGTGTGGAGCATCCTTTATTATCCCTCCTTCCAAATGAGTTCATGTACGCATAAAGTCAAATTCATATAGATAAAATATATTTGAACTGTCACCTTCCATAGAGTCAGTCCACCCTTCTTGTTCTTGGTCTATAGATTCTTCAAGTTCAATCAATTGTTCCTAAATATATGGGGGTATCTAGGTTGCATTCCTTCATCTCTCCTATTTTGTAGCCCTTGTTAACTAGATCTTCTTATTTAGAGGGAGATGTTAAATATCTTCTCCTTGATCTTCCTCCTCCTTAGGTATGGTTTCTAGAATCTAAGGAGATAGGGTGCTCTTCTTCTTTGACTTCTTCATTTTCATTCCTACCACCATTTTTTCAATTATATCCTTCTTTACCACTAATGGGGAGGCTTCTGTTTGATTTGTGGCTTCTTTAGGTTGATGCTACATTTCCTTGAGATGAGCCTCTTCTAGTTGGGATTATTCCTCTTGTGTGGCCTTCTTCCCTTCTTCCATTTAACCCTACCACTATGAATATATTCCACTTCCTACTTGTGCCTATACCTGGTCATTGGTCTTAATGGGGACTTCTCCTAGTAGGTTGGAACTATAACCTTAGTTCATTTCTCCTTCTTGGGCCTTGTAGTTGCTTGCAAATGTGGTGTATTGAGAGATGGATCCAAGTGGAAAGGCTTCTTTACTCAACCCTTAGTCAGTTGAATAACATTCCTTGCTCGATGTTGTATATCATCATTTTATTCCTGACCAATATTGGCATTCATTATGGGTCTTTCAAATATGTTTTCCCTATTGTAGAGAGGATCCAACACATCTGGGTTGTCCTTATTCCATACCTTTAAGGCTATACTCAAGTTAAGGGATATTTTTGTAAGTTTTAGACTCATCCTACAATAGCTCCTTATTTTAACATCATAATCATCTATGTAGTTTATCCAATGATCTTTAATAGTAGCATTAGGTATGAAATCTCTTCCCACTAGGTGTCAAACCATCCCAATGTTGTTAAAATAAGGGAGAGTCATCGGATAATCATCCAAGGGATATTGATCCCATTCTATTTTATAGGTGGAAATATCATATATTTTTCCTCAAAATGACCTATAATGATTGGTCACACCCATGTCTTCTTATGGTGTTTCCTTACTTTGTTGTAAACTAAGACCAACTGCTTGGCAACCTCCAAGAGTATAGGTGTATCTAAGGGATAGTGTGGAAGCTTCTTGGGGCACAAGAGAGTTCTAGTGACCTAGATGTAGGTAAATGTGTTAAAATGAATGAAGTAAGTACCTACTTGTGCTAATCTCATGAACACCTCCACAGATAGCCTATTTGTGTAATCCCCTTCAAGGAATTGAATAGTAGCAAAGTTAAAGCCATCATTCACCATTTTGTATTCTAGGCTCTTCAATGGGAGCTTCTTCTGCATGAACTAGGGGTAGACTATGTATAGCCATGCATTAGAATCTAGCATGCTCCCTCTCTTCACCAACTCTAGATAGTCTTTTGGCCTTCCTTCTAGAAGATATACAACATAGGAAGCCATGTAGAACTCAGAGTATGACTTTACTAAGATGAGGTTCTCATCCAAGTTATTGCTAATGATTGTAATCCATTCAATAGGAAATCCTCTCCTCTTGATGGTCTCTATTAAGTGGACCATCCATTTTTTTCAAATGACCTACAACAAGGAGTCCCATTACTCTTCTCAGAAGAACTATATAGTAGCCAATGTCATCTACCATATACCCCCAAGTCATGTCTGCCTTTATGGCTCTTCTATTAGTAGGGGGTCTATTAAGAAGGTATTTCTCTTGCACTAATCTTTTAGCCTCTTGTTCATGCTCTCAAGTAGCATATGTCTACTATATCATAGGTTATTTTTTGGAACTGGTCTGCAAGAGGTAGCTGAACAACCTTCTCAATGTTGTTTGGGTCTATTTTAAAGACTATCTCCCCAATGATGTTTTTCACTTCTTTCTCCTCGGGCACATAATGGTGGGCTAGTCTATGTGCCCCAACTCCTTATCATTGACTTCCAAATGTTTGTCCATGAATCATAACTTCTTTAGTGCACCCTAAAACTTGAATGTCACTGAATTTGGTCTAATCTTTTATGCCATGAATGATGATGAAGATGTTATTTTAACCTATACAAGAGATGGATGTTAGTGTACCATTTTTAGAAGATTGAAAAGACACTTCCTAACTTAGAAAAATTTGTGAAAACTAATGAAAATAGGATAAACTAATAAAACTACCCCCAAAACTAGTTTTGGTACACTAGGTTCACTTGGTGTGCCTTATGTTCTTATACAAGTTTGAATTTCACACATGTATAGCAGTGCACATGCAAAGTAGCTCACATGTGCATGAGCAACCCCTTCAAGGGTATTGTGTGCCTCTAAGATGGGGTGCCTTGTTATGTGTGCACAAGTGGCATACATGTCATGCCATGTATAGTTGTGAGGGTGCACATGTGCACCCCAAGCTTTTCTTGGGTGCTCGAGCAGAGGAAGTGTAGGTATCAACATCTCAAAATGAAAAAGGAGAATGTGCAGGGGGGTGACTATTTATAGGAGCACATGGCCTTGAGGGTTTCTCCTAGTGCACCCTTCAAGATGTGAAAGTTGTGCTAGCATGCATGTCTACCTCTTAGGATAATGATGTGTTACATACAATTAGCACACCCTTCAAGGGTGCACATGTGCACAAGTGACCCTTAAAATAGTTTCTTGACTTCTTGAATTTGTATGGTTTTGATCGACCAAACCTTTTAACTTGAAACTACAGGGTTCTCATTCTCTGATATACCTAGAAGGATGCTAAATTCTAGAGAACATATTCCCCTATCCCAAAGTGAAAAAGGGGTCCCCACTTTTTACTCAAAATGGGGTTTGTGTTGCAAAGCCACAACAATGTCTAGTACAGATATCACTATTATGATATATAGTAAGAATAGATGACATCCTAATAGCATTGATAGAATCTTCATCTTGTAATAAAGATATACTAAGTTTATAAGAATTCCTTCTAGGGATAGGTTTAGGAATATCATCCTCCATAAACTAAATATAGTCCAAGATGGGAGAATAGTCTAAAATACTTGTTGGGAAGACTTTGACCCTTAAAATTATTTCTTGACTTCTTGAATTTGAATGATTTTGACTGAGTAGACCTTTTGATTTAAAACTACAGGGGACTTTTTCTATGAGGCAACTATAAATATGACTAGTTTTGGGGAACAGATTCCCCTATCCCAAAGTGTAAAAATAGGGTCCCCATTTTTTACTCAAAAATGGGGTGTGTGTTGTGAAGCCACAATAATGTATAGCACAAGTATTATTGTTACAATATTTAGTAAGAACAGATGACATCCTAATAGAATTGATAGAATCTTCATCTTGTAATAAAGATATATTAAGTTTAAAAGAATTCCTTCTAGGGCTATGATTAAGAATATCATCCTACATAAACTAAATATGTGCCAGGATGGGAGAATGGTCTGATATACTTATTGGGAAGACTATGACATGAGATATCCCTAAATTTTGCATCAACCCTGCAAAGTAGGGATTAAAACAGACTCTATCCAATCTACAATTAATCATTTTTCTATTAGCTTGATTATTACACCATGTGAACCGAATTCCATCCAACTCATTTTTTTTCCAAAGGGTCTTTAATATTGAATCTTTTTCTAAACTTGGACCAAAAATAAATTTCATTGCCCTTCCACTCATGCTTTGATCCACCCATATTCTTATAGTTACTCTCAATCATATTAAAGTCTCCTATGAAGATCTAGTTACTATCAAGAAGATTCTCGGTCAATGCATCACATAAAGCTTTTCTTTCTCTATAATCATTTGAGGCATAGATATTAAATATACTAAAGGTATTCTTATTGTATTTTAAAGTGGCCCAAATTTATTTATGACATGGGATGGTATCATGAGTGACAATATTGTCAATCTATTAAAGTTCTACTAGGATAGAAACACCTTCTTTACCTCTAATATTACCTAAAAAGAAACAATTGGCCTTCTTCTAGATGAACTTAAGAGTGTTAGAATCATGATATCTAGATACTTTAATATATTGAAGACAAACAATGCCATTATGGTGTAACTTATTATAACAATTCATTACCATGTATTTCCTGTCAAACACTTCAAGATGCCTGCTATTCCAACTGTGAATGTAACCATTCATATTCAATTTTTAGGGTGGGGGAATTATTACACAATCTATAAAAACACTTAGTCATTTCACTATTTTGGATTTTAACATTTCTCTCATAGTTATTTCCATTGATAGTTCTTTCATAAGTCTTTTTTTCTTTTTTTTGTTCACCACCTCTTTGAATCCCTCTTCTGATGAAATATTAACTCCTAAATTATCATTAGTGATATTTTTCAAAGGTTTTTCCTCATCGTGGATAGATGCAATACTAGGAAACACTATAACCAAAGGTTTGTTGCCACAAACCCAAGTCCATTTTATCATTGATTTTCTTGAGGGCTAACTATTGAGCATTCCTTTTAAGTCCAAGGGTTTCCACAGTTAGAAAAGGAATCTTACCTTTTTAATCCCCTCCCCTTCTCTTCCACTACTAGAAACATCTCCATTATATCCATCTTCATTAACATAGGCTCCATCTCCTCTTATCTCCACATTTTTCCTGCAAAATATTCCATTGAAAATTACAGACTTTGGCAACACTTAAGAGGTATTTTTTATGAATATGGTGTTGTATGAGGGATTCAAAGTCACACTAGTGTTAAATCCCTATCTCCCATTTCCTTCAATAATACCCTCCTTCAATTTGTCTCTACCATCATTAAAAATATCTACGGCCATAATCAACTAGACACAAGGAAAATAATCAAACACACGAAAGATAGAAAAAAATCAATGAAGAACAAGGGCACACATACGAAAGTAGGAGGTTGGCCGAAGCCAAACTCTACCATAGAAAATAGGAACAAAATTTTTTTTATAACAATCCAAAAATGAGGACACATTGAACAATGATGAAAAAGAATGAGGAAAACAACAAAGGTTAAAACTTTCTACATGGAACATACAACTAGAGACATTGTATTGTCCACATGCACCGTGAGACTCCACTAAAGAATCATGCAAGAAGGGTACAAGGCACTAGTTGGATAGGTGATGTCAACCCATCCAACTTGTAGAACTTTTTGATCTCTCCCTATTTTAATATTCTACAACATCAAGTTTTTCAAGAAAGTCCAACTCATGAGTGCAAAGTTATTATGGTGATAGATATTTCATTTGGTTTGTGGATGAATACTCAAGGGTGATGTATGTAATGTTTCTAAATGAAAATCTTAATGCATTTCAAATGTTTAAATGGTACAAGGCAATAGTTGAGAAAAAAAAACATGTAATCAACTAAAATTCTTACGCTCTTATGGAGGAGGTGAACCTATCTCTAATGAATTTATTGTCTTCTACAATGAAAATGAAATCAAAAGGAAAATCTCAACACTAATAAGAACACAAAAAAATGGCATAGTTGAAAGAAGAAACATATCAATAGTTGATTATGCTAGAACATTATTAATTGAGAAGGAGGTTGCACAAACATTATGGAGAGAATTCGTCAATGTTATTGTTTATACTCTCAATTTATTACAGCTAAAGAAAGGTACAAAAAAAATCCCTATGAGATTTGGTATGGGAATACACCTAATGTTAGCTACTTTAAAATCTTTTGAAGCATGTGTTACATTCTAAAAGATGCTAGGAATTGAAATTTTAACTCTAAAGGAGATGAAGTCATATCTAGGGGATATTCTAAAAAGAGAAAACCTTAAAAATGTCTAAATAAGACTACTAATAAGATTGTAGAAAGTGAAAATGTAAGGATTGATGAGTTTGCAGATAAAAATGAAGGAGATAAAAAAATAAACCTAAATATTATCAAAGATTTTTATATTTTCAAGACGGTGTTTCTAACACTTAACTCAAGTAGCAACAAGAAGAAACTGGGGAATTAGTTAAACCCCCATCGAGTAAAAGAATGTTGAAGACAAGAGAACCAAGCCAGTACTAGAAAAGTATGTTAGAAGGAACCACTCATCGAATCAAATAATTAGAAATAAAGATGCAATAGTCATGAAAAAAATTAAGTTAAGAAATAACACATGTTTGATTTCTGAATTTGAGCCTAGATTAGTTAAGGATAGACTAGAAAATGAAGTGTGGGTTAATATAATGAAAGAGGAGATTGATCAAATTGACAAGAACAACACTTGGAAATTGATATCAAGACCCAAAGTTGGTATAAAGTGGACTTTCAGAAATAAGATAAATGAGAATGGGATCTGACAATAAATAAAGCAAGATGAGTATGCAAAGGTTATGCCCAAGAGGAAGGTAAGCACTCTAGTGAGACATTTTCCCCTATTGCTAGACTAGAAGGCACAAAAATTCTAATCATATATGGAGCTCATAAAGGTTTCAAAGTATATCAAATGGATGTAAATTCTTCACTTTTGAATCAAATACTAGATATTCAGTAACCAAAAGGATTTGTTGACAATAGTTAGAAAAATATGGTATGCAAATTTACTATATGGTTTGAAACATGCACCCCAAGCATGATATGAAAGACTCCATTCATATCTAATGAGAATAGGTTTCATGAGAACTAGTGATAACTATAATCTATATTTGAAAAGTGAATGTGAAGATAAGGTGTTAATTCTAAACTTTTTGTTGATGATATCTATTTTGAGGAAATGAGCTAATGTGTAGATCATTTGTCGATAAAATGAGGAAGGAATTTGAAATTTCAATAATTGGTGGATAGGTCAATATTTTCATTGGATTTCAAGTACAACATGGGCAAAGTATATTAAGGAGATCTTGAAAACATTTGGGATAAAAGACTCAAGACCAGTTGGTACATTGATGATAATTAGATGAATTTTTTTATGGAAGATGACTCTACTGAAGTAAATCAGACATTGTATAGATCAATAGTTGGTAAGATAAGATTTTTTGTTCATATTAGACCATACATTTTTTCATGGTGTTGTAATTGTGGCAAGATTTTATTCTAATCCTAAAGAGACACATATGACTATTGTGAAGAAACTCTTTAGATATCTCAATAGAGGACTATGGTTTATGGTACAAAAAGGATGAAGCTTTTGAATTGAAATTACATACTGATGTTGGTTGGGAAGGTAATATACTAAAGATAATATGTATGACATAAAAATAACAAGTGGAGGAGATTTCCTCTTAGGAGAAATATTTGTGATGTGGATAAGAAAAAAATTAAGTCGTATTTCACAGCCAACTTTTCATGGAGAATATGTAATTGATGCAATCAACTTCTTTAACATTGTTTGGATCAAATCATTACTTGAAATGATCTAAGAGGAAGTAGATGTTCATGTGAAAATCTATTGTGATAACACAAGTGTTATAAACATTTCAAAGAATCATGTGACATATTCCAAGACAAGGCATATATCAATCAAGTATCACTATTTTGAAAGAACAAGTCCAAGAGAAATAAGAAAAACTAAAATATGTGAATTCCAAGGAGAAAATTATTCATATATTTACAAAACCACTGCCTAATGATACTTTTGAGTACCTGAGAGATAAAATAGGGGTCATTCCTCTATCTAATGTGTTGACATTTAGTCAAGTTTGTTATTAGTGACAACACTTATTCAGATAATGTATGGCTACCGAGCTCATTGAATAGGCTATGGTGTTTGACATGTAATTTAGTATCCACCAAGTTCTACAGTTCCTACCAATCCTTTCAGTGGTTACCAAGGGAATTTAGTTAGTATGAAGTGCAATAGTTTAAATCAAGCAGAATCAGGCAATGTGAAGTCCAACAATTCAACCCGAGCATTTCAGTGGTTATCAAGCTTTGCAATTTCTACCAAACTAGCAGTTCATGTGAATTGAAGTTAGTGTTAACCAAGCTATGTGATGATTAGTGTTTACTAAGTGCAATCATGGTAAATGAGTAATTTAGTTTCTAGCACATTACATAGTATCTATCTAGTCACCTATGCAAACTAAGTTCAAGACTACATTGAAGTGATATGTATGGACTAAGCTTCTACTTCTACCGAGTGCATGATGATTTCGAGTAATGATTGTCGACGTCGTGTATCAAAACTTCACCAAGGTAGTCTTCAAAACCTTAGTGTCTTCATTTGGGCCGACTTTGTAATATTGATGCTAACTTATATATTAACTAACTTTGTAATTTTGTAAATTGGATTGATATATATGTAATGTATTTTATCATATCTAAAGTAGTATGAAAAAGTATGAATATGTGAAAATAATGTAGAATAGAAGCATGTGAATGTGAATCAGTAGCAGACAAATGTATTGTAAGGCCATACTAGCAAAGGAGCAATAGAGTCATATCTATCACATAAAGGTGATCAACACTTCAAAGAATCTCTATCAGCAATCCAATTGTAAGTCAGAGATCTATTGTTTCATCCTAACAGGTGAACCAATCCAAATCCTTTAACAAGGTAGACTTAACAGTCTTTTCTCAAATCTCTATACCGAGTGAATACTTCATTGTGTATTTATAAAACCTCTAAAAAGGTGGACCTAGTAGTCCTAATTGCTCCTAATAGGGTAGATCATTAGAAGTGATCATTGTAAGCCTTAATAGGCAAACTTTATGCTACAATATTGAATTTTTGTGGGTATCATCCCCACCCCAATTTTACTTTCTATTTGGAAGGTTTATGGGTCACCAAATTATTGTGTTCAAGTGTTATGAATTTTTTATGCTTTCAGTTTCTCATGCATGCAGTTAGATCTAATTTAATGAATTAAATGGTAATTGGGTTATTGCAATTTAGATCTAAATTTGGTAAATTTTTAAGGTTATTGATTCACCTCTCCCCTCTTAGTAACCTAGCATAGTCTCGAATATTTCCAACAATTGGTATCAAAGCTTTGTGGTTTTGAGGATAAAGTTTGATAGCTTGAGAAAAGATCAAGGATAATGGAGATATTCAGACTTGATAAGGCAAATGACAATGAAAAGCTAGATCTAGAAATGGCCATTGCACAACTCAATAAAGCTAAGGAGAAACTTTCCCAATCCCTAAAAAGAAGGAAGGAACTTGCAAATCAAATGAATGATCATCAGTACATTGAAGAAAAGATTGAAGATTTTTTCCCTTCAAGTAGTTTAGATGAGGCAAATGATGCAATCAAAGAACTCTTAGACAAGAATGGTTCCCTACAATAAGAAGTAAGAAATCTCAAAAGAGAACAAGAAGTTTAGTCAGTAAGGCTATTTGAAATCTTGGAACAAAGGCAAGATGAAAGAAGAAGTGAATGGAAGGAACAATGAGATCCAGAACCAATCCCCTTAGCATGCAGATCTTATGGATCAAATCTCCAATGCAAATTAGGAAATCATGAGCCAAAGATAGATCAATGAAAGATTAAGAAATGATCTAAATTTGGAAAGACAAATCAATGAAAGAATAAGAAGTGAGCTGAGATCTAAAAAGCAAATCAATGAAAAATTGAAAAATGACCAAAACATTGAAAAGAAAATCAATAAAAGAATGATGAAATCCCAAGCAGACATGAATCAATTGAATCAACTGAATGAGAAGAATCTCTATAGACAAAAAGGAAAAGTAGGAATTGGATACAAAGAAGAAGGTGAATCCTCCAAAAAAGATGCTCAAAGGAATAAAAGACCTACTTGCAATCATTGTGGTAAGATAGGTCATACATCAAACAAATGTTGGAGTAATGGTAAAGAAAAATTCAATGGTAAATGCTACAATTGCAATCGTCATGGTCACAAGGCTAATGAACGAAAAGAGAAACCAAAATTTAAAGGCAAGTATCACAAATGCAAGAAACAAGGTCACAAGGCATCAGACTAGAGAACCAAGTCATTTAATCCAGCAGAGAAAATTGTAAAAGCAATATTCAGTTGGGACTATAACACTTGGTGTATATGTCATTACTATGGAGAATATGGACACATTGGCATAAACTATGTTAAACATCACATAAGGAAGAGAGATACCACCATAAGATGTTTCACTTGTATAGAACTTGGTCATCTAGCCAAGAATTGCATGAATACAGGTAGAATTGAATATGAAAAGAAAGCAAAAGCATATAACATTTGAAAGTAGATGAGGCAGCAATGGATTCCTAAATTTATCGAGGATGCTAGTTCAAGCAATGATGGTCATGTCACTCAAGAAGTGGGTGACTCCACCATTTCCAACTAAGTTCTTAAGGAAGAACTAGAATTGCATTATCATGATCACATCCAAACAGTTCCAATTGAAAGGTGATAAAGATCCAAAATTAGTATTCAAGATACAAAAGGATCATCGAGGAAGATAGGTATCAATTATCACCGAGTTTCCTTCTCTACTGAGTAATATTGTGTCATATACTCTACTGAGCAAATTTGAGTATAACAAGAACATGTTTGATTACCGTGTTATGAAGCCTTTACTGAGCAATCTAAACAAATAGTGGATGACAGCCTATCATGCATAATGATGTCATCATAGCTAAATTCATATTGAGCATTAATGGTGAAGTTTTTAACAAAAAGTAGGAAATCAAATTCACTTTCACCAAAAATTCTAAGTGTTCTTGCAATCAAGTGAATTGCAGAGTGATCAAGTAACTTCGAGTGGAATTTCCAAATAAATCCTTCAAAAATTTGCATGGCTTACCAAGTAGCCATGGCAACATCAAGCAGTAGTATCAAAGCAAGGAAAGGGTCAAAAATGTTGGTCCAAGGAGTCAAATGGAAAGCACTTGATTTTAAACTTGTACCAGTGGTTGTTGAAACCCTCGATCCAAACAGAGCACAATCGCAGATCCCTCCTAAAATAGGCAAACGAAATTAACTCATTAATGATATCTTAACTCATTTTAAGTTTCTAATTTAGGAAATTAAAACCCTAGAGATGGATGATGCCCTAGGATAATTATATGTAAAAGGATTTCTTTTGGAGGATGAGACCGTGTTGGTGTTCGGGGTTGTGGAGGTCCTAAATTTGACATTTCTTCATTAGGAATAGGCAAAAAGACCAAGTTTGGAGATGATTGAGACTACTATTAACTTAAAAATATTGCATTGGTAGCATAATTTGTATATTGTATGCATCTCAAGCTAGGGAAGCCTTTCACAGTATTTTTAAAACTTTGGTAGGAAAATGGCGTTCTTAAACCTAAACATAAGCATTTGGAAGACAAGGGTTTAATCCACATTCACCACCTACCCTAAAGTTTCCAAATCAAATGGATCAGATACATCCTAAGCCAAGTTCACAATGGTTAGTTGTGGCTTGAGCAACCAACTTTTATCACTAAGAAGATGATTCATCACATCACCAGCCTTCCCATGCTCTCCAATGCCAAAACCACTAAAACCCTAGGTCGGGTGGAGTTAGAAAAAAAAAACCCTAGCTGAGTGGGAGGCAAAGGTATGAAGATCATTAGTGTGACTGATGTAGAACTAAAATTTAGCATACATGTGATAGCTCACAAAATCTACAATTCTAGCTATTTAAATAGTCTATCATGTGAAGCAGTAGACTTGGCATACAAAGTTGTGAAGAATAACCTGTCATATGATCTTACAGATTTTTTATTGAAGTTGTTTAACAAAAACATGGAAAGTATAAGGACTTCCAAAAAAAACCCTTGCAAATTTAGTTCTTTGTTGACTTTTTTATTTTTCTATGTTCAAAATTTTTTCCCTTCAAAAGGCACAGTAGTATGGAGAAAGGATGTGCCAATGCTATATCAAATTAATGAGTATATTGCAAAAATGGGTGAAAATTTTGTTAGTATAATGGATCATTATTTTGATGTCTTCAAGGAGAAAATGAATAATAGATTCAGGATACCTTGAAAATTGGTTGAAGATTATAAAGATAATGTTTGCTTCATGGTAGACTATGACAAAGTCTACATTCAAGCAATGAAACCCAGAGTTGTATGGGTAAAACCTCTTCCCTATGAGGTGAATATAGATGAAGCAAAGGGGTAAAAGCAGATATCTATGTCACTGTTTATGATACCAAAACCTATTTTGGTCAAGTCTCATTTCTCTATCAAAACACTCTTTTTTTCAAAAACTAAAAATACCCTTTTATAGATCTTAGATTCAATACCATTTTGAGTGTTTTGATTAGTTATAATATGTTATAATCTCAAAATATTATAAGTTGATATTTCAACATTTCAAAAGATGCTCCCTCAAAACAGGAAAAAAATAGTAAATCATATCAAAAAAATTTTAAAAATTATATTTATCTCTAGAGGAGAGAATCCTCTTCACGAATATGTAATTTTTTTCAAGAAGTTGTAGATTTGATAGGGAAGTTTTGACGAGAGGAAAAAACTGTTGGATTCTGATAAGGTCAAACATGAGTACTTATAACAAAGAAAATATACATAAAAAATAATTATTTCTTTTTTTGTTCACTTGCTATACATGTCATCTATAAGATTTTTTCAAATGTGAACAAAAAAAGATGATTTGCATATACTTGTTTGACGAGAACTACACCCTATATTTTTTACAGTTTAAAAAGGGACTTCAAAATAAAATAAAATGAATGAATTCTTACTCAAAAAATTATAAAAATTATAGGCATAAATTCATCCAATTCTACACATTTCATCAGTTTACATCATCTTCATATTTTAAACATAAATACCACTTTTTTGTCATTAATGTTGAACTATCACATTCTGATATCTCATTTCTTTATAAAAGGTGACATAGGTTTGTGCTTTTACCCAAAGGACATAATTGAAGCCTTGATAAATGAACCTATTGATCTAAAGGCACCACACTTTGGAACATATGACGAGGCCAAGGAAAGAATAGAGCTTGAAATCAAGCTTCCATAGGCGGTTAACAAAGGAAAGAGGAGAATAGAAAAACTCAAAACAAGCACACCTCTTATGTTGACTGAGGGTAAGGGAGAAGATGTTGAAGAAGTATAGGATGAAGAAAATTTAGAAAAAGAAGAAGAGCCAATGAAGAAGAAAGGAAAGGTAATCATCACCAAGCCATCTACTATTGTTTTTACTAGAAGATCTAGGAAGAAAGGCAGTGAAGTTTTCTTTAGCAAACCTCCTCTCACCTTCCAAGAAACATTGAAATAATTAGAAGAAGGTGCTAGCATAACCAACTTCAAATCATTGAAGTATGAAACTAGGAAAAGGCTAAGAAGAAACAGGTTCAAGAATTGGTGCTAACCAAGATGGGAAAATGGAAGTATTCCCCTGATCAGATAGCCTCCTAGACCTCTAATGAATTATTAGAGAAAATAAATCCAAGATGGGACTTTGCTATGCAAACAACTAAAGATATCTATGCACAGAACCTGAGGCAATTACTACTGAGCATCACAGATGCTGAGGTAAAAGAGTCCATAAAGAAAAATGAAGACAAGATGACTCTTAGATTTAATACTTGTTTAATTTTGATAAAGGATATAGAGCATGTGGTCAAGAATGCCAGAAGTATGTGCAAGAATGTTTATCACTTGCATAGACAAAGTGACTTCCCAGTAGAAGTCAAGGATGATGAGAATGATGATGAGGAAGAAGAAACATACATTGAGCCAACACATTTTGACAATCAAGAAGATAAAGAGGAAGAAGCTCCTGAGCAAGACAAAGAAGATGATGAGTTGACTGATCCTATGAAGATAGCAGGCACAGTCATTGTCTCACTTCCTCACTCTCCAGCTAAAGTTGTAGCATCATCAAGTTCAGAGACAGCTTCAACAAGTTTGATTGTGACCATAGTAGATAAATCAAACATCCAATCACTCTTTGCACCCTCACAACTCAACACATCACTGATAGAAGTGTATACCACTTCATCTACCAAGTTGTAGCCTCCCTCTTCTTTAGCTATCAATTTAGCATCATCAATAATAAGTGCAGTATGTTATACAATTCTGAGCTCTTCAGCAATAAGTACTTTAGTTTTGAGTTCTACAATTTTGGATTCTACAATTTTTTTTACTACAATTTTGAATACTTTTGTAAGTACTTCAATTTTGGATTCATCAAGCATTCCGTCAATATTTCGTCTATTGGCACTATATCAATAATAAGTGTAGTATGTTATACAATTTTGAGCTCTTCAGTAGTAAGTACTTCAGTTTTGAGTTCTACAATTTTGGATTCTACAATTTTTTTTACTACAATTTTGAATACTTCTGTAAGTACTTCAATTTTGGATTCATCAAGCATTCCAGTCAATATTCTGTCTATTGGCACTATAACAATTTTCACTACTAGTCCTACTATCTCTACAATTGTTTCTATTTTAGATTCAAAGGCATTAAGTACAAGGATAGTTGAACCTAAGGCTCAACTAAGTACAATATTTTTGAGTAGAGGAAAGGAGATGGAGGAGGATATAGACCTATATGAGGAGATTGAGATTCCCAAATGGGATTTTGATAATATTACTACGGATCAAATGCATATAGCTGGTCAACTCCTCCAAAAGAAGGCAAAATAGAAGAAATTGAGAGAGGAGAGAGACAGAGAAATTAAAATCATTGATGATGCCAAGAATATTTTGACTAAGGCAATCGGTGTTGATTTGTTCCAATTGGAAGAGGAAATCCAAAAGTTTAATGAGGACTTCAGTGGTCAAGACAAATTGATTGAGAAAGTAGAAAAGAAATTTGATAATAAAGTTCTTGAGCACATTTTCAGCAAATAGTTGTTCAACAAGTGGAGCTTTCCTCAATTTTGACCAATCTTGAAACCTCTTGCACAAATGTAACATCACTTTTTGGAAAGTTGTGTAATATTACCAACTTTAGAAAGGAAATAAAGAGAAAACTGATAAATATTAATGAAGATCTAAAGGTTAGTGCATAGTAGTTGCAACTTGACCCTAGTTCAAGCTCTGCACATCATATGAAAATTAGATTCTTGTCAGATATGTAGGTAGATTTCTTGAGAGAAGAAGCAAGGATCTAGTCTACACTGATAGATATTCAAAATACGATCCTTCCCATCATGGATACAATGCAAAAGCATATTCCTTATTCCAAAACATTGATCCATAACATTAACTTTTCCATTGTAGATCACATGATAGAACTCTCTGTAGAAGTGCAAATTGCTCTACATGTGTGCAAATTTTTGCAAAAAAATTGGGATAAGACTTTAGCACTTATTCTCAAGGTACATTCTAATTTTCTTTCTTATATTGGTGTCTCCATGTAAATAAGTTTTGAATAAATCTTTGGCATTATTGTCAAAAAGGGGGAGAGACACTTAGTATGCTATATAAGTAGAGAGACACTTATTATGTATAGTGTGATACTATGTATATTGTATGGGGGAGAATCATGCAAAGGAAAGAAAAGTGTATACAGAAGAGAATTTGCCAATATAGTATACTGTATATACTTACAAAGACAAATTTTGGAAAATCTCAAAAAGATTGTATAACATACCGAGCCAGTACCGCACTGTGATGTATATAAGTTTTGGTTGATAAGTGTTTTTGTCACTAATGCTAAAGGCAGAGATTTTTGACATTTGATCAAGCATTTTATTAGTGATAACACTTATTCAGATTTTTTATGGTTACTGAGCTCATTGAATAGTCTATAGTGTTTGCCATGTAATTCAGTAGCCACCGAGCTCTACAATTCATACCGATCATTTTAGTGGTTACTAAGGGAATTCAATTTGTACCGAGCATTTCAATGGTTACTAAGGGAATTCAATTAGTGTGAAGTGCAACAGTTCAAATCAAGCAGAATTAGGTAGTGTGAAGTCTAGCAGTTCAACCCGAGCATTTCAGTGGTTACCAAGCTTTGCACTTTCTACTAAGCTAGTAGTTCATGTGAAGCAAAGTTAGTGCTAACCAAGCTATGTGATGATTATTTTTTACCAAGTGCACTCATGGTAAATGAGTAATTTAGTTTCTACCAAGTTACATTGTATCTACTAAGTCACCAGTGCAGACCGAGTTCAAGACTACATTGAAGTGATTAGTATGGACTGAGCTTCTACTTCTAATGAGTGCATGATGATGCTGAGTAATGATAGTGGATGCCATGTATCAGAAATTCACCAAGTCAATCTTCAAAACTTGAGCATCTTCATTTGGGTTGACTTTGTAATATTGATGTTAACTTGTATATTGGCAAACTTTGTAATTATGTAAATTGGATTGATATATATGTAATGTATTGTATCATATCCAAAGTTGTATGAAAAAGTATGAATATGTGAAAATAATGTGAAATAGAAGCATGTGAATGTGAATCAGTAGCAGACAAAGTGTATTGTAAGGCCATATCAGCAAAGGAGCAGTAGAGTCATATCTATCACATAAAGGTGATCAGCACTACAAAGAATCTCTATTAACAATCTAGTTGTAAGTTAGAGATCTACTATTTCATCCTAACAAGTGAACTAGTCCAAATCCTTTAACAAGGTAGACTTAACAATCTTTTGTCAAATCTCTTCACCGAGTGCATACTTTATTGTGTGTTTGTAAAACCTCTAACAAGGTGGACCTAGCAGTCCTAATTGCTCCTAACAGGGTAGATCATCAAAAGTGATCATTGTAAGCCTTAACAGGCCAACTTTATGTTGTAGTATTGAAGTTTTGTGGGTATCATGCCTACCCCAATTTTACTTTCTATTTGGAAGGTTTCTGGGTCACCATATTATTGTGTTCGAGTGTTATGAATGTTTTATGCTTTTAGTCTCTCATGCATGCAGTTAGATCTAATTTAATGAGTTAAATGGTAATTGGATTATTGCAATTAAAATCTAAATTTGGTAAAGTTTTAAGGTTACTAATTCACCCCTCCCCTCTCAATAACCTAGCATAGTCTTGAATATTTCCAACATAATGTTCATTAGAGAAGGATGTAGGTTGCATCAATTTATGTTTAATCATAATTATCTACTTGCAAGTTGATGGACATGTTTACTCTTTAGGAGAAGCCTAAATTTGTGAGAAAGTTATGAGAAAATAGAAGTAATTGGTACAAGAAAGGTACAAAGTACAACTATAAGCATAGTAAAGTTTCAACTTAAGTATTACAGGTACCTTTGGAATTTTTGTCAAAGGAGGAGAGACATTTATGGGGATTAATTCTTGAAAAATATAGTTTATCACCAAAGGAGGAGATGATATAATAAAAGAGAGAAATAAGATGAAAGGAGAAGAGAATAAAAGAGGGTAAAATGACTATATAAGATAAAAGGGATAGAAGAAAAGAAAGCAACAACAAAGAGGTGAACATGAAGCAAGGGGGGAGATTGAAAAGATAAATATTGCAGGTAGAGGATTTATCCAAATGGGGAGACCACGAGATAAATATGAAAATGAGCAAAAACCACAAACATGATTCCAAGGAAGATCACAGTTGATAAAGTTTACTAGTACTGGATTGTATATTCTATGCAGTAGCATCCTAGGTGTAAGAGTGATCTTTCATCACCCAAAAATATTTCCTTTTTGTTTCCTAAATAAGGGTTTTCTTGGTTTAGAATTTTTATTTCTAGAGGCTTGCTACTTAGTAAGTTAGTCATACGAGCTTGGAATGTCCTAATTTCAAAGTTCATCTTGGATATGTCAACCTACCAATTGAGGCTCAATGTCATATCATGAGTATTTAGGGATTTATTATAGATTTTTGGTGTGCAATTTTGGTAAAAAAAACTTCAAGCTCATCATTGCAGATCTTAGAGATCCCGAATGGGCTCTAAAATGGGGTGGACTGGAGCTTACACTAGTGGGGCCATGTAGATTAGAAATTGAGGATTATGAAAAATGGTTATAATAGTCAATCAGAGTAATAACTCAAAATTTATGGCCTTCCAAAGTTGGGCCAACCAAAATTTCCAAAATAAGTGTCAAAGGTGTACCGAGCCAACTCTATATGTAATTAGAGTTATTTACTCTCAAGGTCTAGGGTTTAATGTCTAGAAACTTCCTAGACAATGTAAAAATTCCTATTTAAGGAATGCTTGTACATTATCTAGGGCAGCTCTAGGTGATAGTTCATAGCTCTGTGTTGCAAATTATTGTAAGGAAGGTACCCATGTGGGTTTACATATTGCATTTCAAAATTTTATAATTATGTATTTGCAATGATAATAAGAAGCCCATATTTTATTCTCCTCAATTTTTTTTTGTTTCTTTGTTTATGTTATGTGTTTTTGGTATTGAAGGGAGAACTCTTCATCATGTGGTCTTAGAGAAAGAGTCCTGAGTGTGTAAACAAATCACTGGCTATGAGGTAGTTATACCAAGACCGTGGTTTGAGCTGATCATATAGATAGATCATTTATTGTGAGGTAATTTACACTAGGGTTTTAGTAGAAGTAAAAAATGCCTCCATGAAGAGAGTTTCATGGAAGAGTTGTAGGTTTTACACCTAATGATTTTAGAGCACTCTAGAGATAGATGCAAGCATTGGAAGAATAGATGTGCAAAGGAATAAATATTTCTATAAAAAGATGAAGGTGAGGATGGAGAAAAAGAAGAATAAAATGTTGAAAATCTTAACCCAAAGAAGTTGATCGATTGGATCTATGAATTGGAGGAATACTTTTAGTATGAAGTTATTAATGATCTTGATAGAGTCAAGTTTGCAAAGGTAAAATTGAAAGGGCATGCAAAGATCTAGTGGCAAGAGATTCAACTAGAGTGAAATAGAAGAGGAAAGAATAAAATCACCATATGGGATCATATGATAGCTAAATTGAAGCAACAATTTATTCTTTTGGATTATGAGTTTTCTCTGCTGAAGAAAATGCAAGGGTTAAAGAAAGTGGGAAGATCTATTCAAGAGTATACCAAGGAGTTCTACCAAGTTCTCATAAGGATTGGCCATGTGAAAGATGATAAGGAGAAATTTTCTTGTTATCTCAATGGGTTGAGGCCATGCATTTAGGAGGAGTTGAGTTTGGCTTGAATGACCAATATTGAGGAGGCATACTAGTTCTCCCTAAGAGTTGAGGAGAAGCAAAGAAAAAAATTTGAAAACAAAAATAGTGGAAGAGGTTACGATGGAAGATCTAGTGGATGGTCTTATGGAGGTTGAAATGATGATATAAATACTAAGGATGAGGTGAGTAGTAGCAGTTATAACTAGAGGGGAAATAATTACAATTGTTTCCATAATCAAAATAATAGAGATCGGAGAGGAAGAGGAAGAGGGAAAGGATCTGGAAGAGGAGATTTTTGTTGAAAATGATTTCATTAGAGAGAAGAAGGGAATAAATAATTTGAATGTCCCTAATGCCAAGGAAGGACAGATCGAGGGATAGAAGGCCAGGTTAGAGTTGTACATGTTGATGAAGATGCAAAATCATCCTACTCTGAAGATATTGAAAGAGGATAAATCATAGTTAATAGGAGAGTCTTGTTGAATGGTGAGAATGAACATGATCAAAGGAGGACTTTGTTTTGAACAAGGTGTAAATGTAAGGATAAGTGTTGTGATGTGATCATTGATGGAGGAAGAACTGACAATCTGATGTTAGAAAATATGGTCCCAAAATTAAATCTCAAAAGTTAGAATCACTCACATCCATATCATATTGCTTGTGCAAGATGACCACAAGGTCACAATCAATGAGCAATGCCTAATGAAGTTCAAGATCGCAAGCTACTAGGATGAAGTGCTTTGTGATATTATACCTATGGACATATGTCATATGTTGTTGGGTAGGCCGTGAAAGTTTGATAGGTATGTTATACATGATAGATGAGCAAATACCTACACTCTAACAAAGGATGGACTAAAACAAAAGATGAAGTCATTGAAGGAGAAAGAAAAAGGTAAGTAGTGTTGCTAGAATATGTTTTTTTGATGGAAAGGATTTTCTCAAAGGTATAAAGTAGGAGCATATGTGTTTTTCTCTAATCCTAAAATATGATAAAGAAGAAGTAGAAGAGGTACATAAAGAAGTTGTAGATTTGTTGGGAGAGTTTCTTGATATTGTGTTCGATAATGTACCTGGTAGGTTCCCTAAGTGAGGAAGATCAATCACCAAATGGACCTGATCCCAAGAGCCATTTTTCCAAACAAGGCAGTGCATAGAATGACACCAATAGAAAGTGATGAGTTTAATGGACAAGTGCATGAGATGATGTGGGAGCATCGTGACCTATTAATATTATGAGAAGGTTCATAATTTTGTAATGTTTGAGTCCTTTTGAAATTTATGGGACCATGGAAAGAAAGGGTTATGATCACTAAAATTGTATTGTAATGTGTTAAAAACATCATGAGAATGTTTCAAACAACATTAAGTTTGTGGGCAGATAGATTGGTTTTTTTTAACTACCTTAGCATCTCTTGAAATAGGGAGGCAATATAACTAAATGAAGACATAGGAGGAGAGTATATATTTTAAAAGATATAGCTGATAGAGAGAGCAAAAAAGAAGAGGGAGAAGAGTCAACTCTCTAGCCTTTAGCTAGAAAGCCAAGCATAATATGTATGTAGTTTGCAATTTGAAATGTAGTGTATTTTGATTTTCATGAAATTGGTGTTTGTAAATCTTTGAATCTCTCTCATTTTCATGTTTTGAGTATTCATTTTTAATTTGGTTGATTATTGTTTGGTTTCTTAATAGTGCAATGTATCGAGTCATGTTTAATATACTAATCTGTCATTGTGTAACCGATTCAAGAATCAGTTAGGGAAGTAAAGTCTCGAGCTATATTTATTCACGCTATGAATTAAGTCTTGTTGATCATTGGTGACTACCATGATAGAGTTTAGTTTATAAATGAATCAGCTCTTTATGACTGGTATTGGGTTTTGATAAGTCCTATGAATTATTGTAAATTGTAGAGTGTGTTGGCATTTGGTTAATCAAGTTGGCAAAGTGGCCCAAGAACAAGCTCTCCATAGAGTTTGTGTGAACAAGTTGAGCAAGAAGTTCATCATTTATTGAAATTGGTTGATAATGTATGTACCATATTCATGTGGTAACAGTTAGTTGATCAGTGAACAACATGGTGGTTGGAACTCACTATGTATCATGTTTGTGTGGTGATAGTTTGTCGATCAATGAACAACATGGTGGTTGGAAGTCTCCATGTGGAGATAGAGAAAGGTGATGGCATGTTTCCTTATACATGCCTATTAGTGTGTTGAGATAGATTGAGAATGGAGTCCACCAACAAGCATGCAATGTTCATCGCCTATGGATAAAATGGGGCATACAACAAAGATCTTTGAAGGGTTTTAACACAATCCAAAGTAAAGGCTAAGGAAGGTCTATTTGCAGTTAGCATGGCTGACCAGTGTAGACCATTATATGTTGGTCATAGCATTTGAAATAGCGAATGGTGGTGGCCATGAACTACACACTATTATTTGAAGATGAAACATCTAGTGGGGAGATGTTTGAAGCTTGACCTCAAAGATTAGCAACATATGGGTTGGCTATAGTAGTCACAAGGAAAAAAGGTGGTGAAATATATCACCAACATGTGGATTAACTCACAAAGAGTTAAAGTATGAAGGAACCCACAAAAGAGTATTATGGAATGTTGAAAGAATTACTCAGCCTTGAAGAAGTTGTAAATCAAAAGGTGATTTAGTGGTTGATCATGGAGCAAGAATTAAAGTCAATATTATTATCTTGACATTATCAATATGGGGTTATAAAAGTTTTGAAAATTTTGTGAGCCTTAAATCATTGGTTTCAAAAAAGAAGATCAACAAGATAAGTAGATTGAAGAATGTTTATGAAGAGTTCACAGAGTATGAAGATTTTCTCTACATCAATTGATTTGAGAGAGCATGAGTAATGTGTTGTATTAAGATTACTTGCACCAAAGAAGAATGGAGAATGGAGGATGTGCATAGATTCATGGGCTATCAACAAGCTCACAATCAAGTATAGATTTTCATTGCCAAGGATGAATGATATTATGGATTATTTGAGTGGAGCTATATATTTCAAAAAGATAGATATTAGACAGAGATGAGTGGAAGATTTCCTTCAAGACAAGGAAAGGATTGTACAAGTGGGTAGTTATTCTTTTTGGGCGAACTAATGCACCGAGCACTTTCATGAGGCTCATGTATAAGGTACAGGAGTTTCTAGGTATGTTTTTCAATGTTTACCTAGATGGCATTTTGATATTTAGCAAGACATTGGAGGAGGATTTGATGCATATTCATAGGGTGTTTGATAAGTTAAGGGAAGAAAAGTTGTTGATAAATATAAAGAAGTTTAGTTTTGTGAAGGAGTTGTTGTATGTGGGATTTGTAGTATCAAAAAAAGGTCTTAAAATGGACCCTAAGAAAGTGAAGGCTATCCTTGAATGGACTACTCTAAGGAGTGCAACATAGGTAAGATCTTTCCATGGACTGGATAGTTTTTATAGAAAGTTTATTAGAGGTTTTAGCAGTATTTGAGGACCTTTGACTGAAACAATAAGAGGGAATAGGGAAAAAAATTAGTGGAGTGTAGAGCAAATAAGAATTTTAATCTGCTGAAATTGAAAGTTACAAAGCAACCTATTTTAGCACTTCTAGATCTTAGTAAGAAGTTTAAAGTAGATTGTGATGCTAGTGGTACTACAATAGGAGCTATTTTGAGCCAAGAAGGTAAATTTATTTCTTATTCCAATGAGAAGTTGAATGATGCCAAAAGAAAATATTTGGTTTATGATTAGGAATTTTATGCTATAGTTCAAGCATTAAAGAAGTGGAAACACTATCTTCTTCCTAAGGAGTTTTTTTTATAATAATCATCAAGCATTGCAATATTTGAATAGTCAAGAAAAATTGAACCAAAGGCATTTGAAGTGGGTTGAGCTTTTACAAAGTTATACATTTTTTTTTAAACACATGAGTGAGAAGTCTAATAGAGTTGTAGATGCCCCTAGTAGAAGACAAGCTTTGTTGACAAAAATGCAGATTGATGTGGTTGGGTTCAAGGAACCCAATAATTTGTATCCAAAGGATCTTGATTTTGGAAAAGCCTAAAAATCTTGTACATAACCTATTACACTTGATAGAAAAAAGTGGTTTTATTTTATAATCCAAGATGGTATGATGTTCAAAGGAAGTCATTTGTGCATTCCCAGAAGTTTTATGAGGGAGAATCTCATCAACGAGAAACATAGTGGAGGACTGATTGGACACTTCTATAGAGATAAGACCATTACTTTAGTTGCTAAGAATTATTACTAAACACGGTTGTAGTAAGATGTGAATAAATTTTTGCATAGTTGAAAAGTACATCATATGGCAAAAGGCATGAAGTAGAATACTAAGTTGTATCAGCCATTACCTATATTAGAGAAGCCATGGGAGGATATCAGCATGGATTTTGTTCTTGGTTTACAAAGCACACATTGAGGGCATGATTCTATATTTGTGATGGTTGACAGATTTTCAAAGATGACACATTTCATTCCCTACAAGGAGACTATTGATTTTGTTCATGTGGCAATGTTGTTTTTCAAAGAAGTGGTGAGACTACATAGTCTATTAAAGAGTATAGTTTTAGATAGAGGTACCAATTTTGTTGGGTATTTTTGACATACACTGTGAAAGAAGTTGAAGATGGAGTTAAACATAAAGTTCATTACATCATCCAAAAATTTATGGATACACAAAAGTTGTGAAAGGAAATTTGGGGAATTCCTTAAGATGTTTGGTTGGAGATAAGCCCAGGGGCTAGGATCTTATTTTACCACATGTAGAATTTGCATATAATAATTATATCAATAGGAGTATTGATAAATCACCATTCCAAATTGTATATGGGAGCAGTCTCAAAAATGCTTCTAAATTAAAGAAATTGGATAAAGAAGAAATAAGTAGTGTTGAAGCAAAAGAATTTGTTGAACATTTGAAGAATATCCATGAGGAGGTGAGGAAGCACATTATTAAGATGAATACATAGTATAAAGCTAAGGTAGATGTGAAAAGGAGGTATAAGGAATTTCATATTGGAGATGAATTCATGGTTCATTTGAAAAATGAGCATTTTCTAGTGGGTAAATATAATAAGATGAAAATGAAGAAGTTTTGACTATGCAAGATAGTGAAGAGGCATGATTCTAGAAATGCCTATGAAGTGGAGTTACCTACTGAATTTAATATTTCACCAATATGTAATATTTTATGTTTGACGGAGTATTATGAAGGAGGTGATGAAGATGAAGTTGTAAAAACATAGTGGAGTATTCTAGTAGCTACTTCAGCTACAAAGGTGATTTAGGAGTTACTGGACAACTGTTTTGGCAAAATTACAAGGAACAAAACTTATGAAGAGTATCTAGTCAAATGGAAAGGGAGACTAGTAGAAGATTCATTATGGCCAGTAAGGGAGGGAGTTAATCACCTTCGTCAACTCTAAAATTTTATATAGAGTCAACTTTAAAAGGGGTATTAGGTCAACTCTATATGAAATTTTAGAGTTAGTCAGTCTCAAGTGTTAGGGTTTAATGTTTAGAAACTTCTCGGGAGATATAAAAATGTCTATTTAAGGAATATCCAAACATTGTCTAGTACAACTTTGAGTGAAAGTTCATAGCTTTGTGTTGCAAATTATTGTAAGGAAGGTGGCCATGTGGGTTTGCATATTGCATTTCAAAATTATGTAATTGTTGTGGTTTCACAATGCATACCCCATTTTTCCTAGAAATGGGAACCCCTAGTATATCATTTTTAGACTTTTAGATCCCTAGTCTGGGGTCTAATTTTTTTAGGGTTTTACCTAGTGGTTTTGCTTAGTCTAGCTGTCTACCAAAAAACCCAATTGCCAAAAATTGAAGATAAAGAGAAAAGTGAGTTTTCAATGCAAAGGTGCACACTAGCACACCTTGAAAGGTACACTACTGCACTAAGGGAGCTAGTGTGGGAGCATGTCTCTTTGGAAGTGCACACCTATGCACATGCATAGGTGCACACCTCTAAAGATATGTTTTGTCTTGGGCCTATAAAAGCTTGGGACACCTTCCCTCCATCAATCTCATTTTGTCTTTGAAATCTTTGAAAAGTGCACTGCTACACCTCCAGAGGTGCACTATCTTCAGAGACCTGTACACACAACATACACAAAAACAATGTTAGAAGATACACACCTTGCACACCTATACCTTGTGCACCTTTCCTCCCCTTAACAAACAAAAAACTTTAATAAAACTTTAAAAACTAAACAAAACTCCACCTAAGTGAAAGGTTTGCATGTGCACACCACCCTTTTTCCAACACTTGGTATACTTTTCACATTGTAAGGGTGTGCACCTAGTACACCACACAAGGTGGATTAGGTGTGCACCCTTAGTGTTGAAGGTGTAACAAAGGGGAAAAGTGTACCTAGTGCACCCTTAAGGTGTACAAGGTGCACTAAAGTTTTGTCTTCTAGAGGTGTTTTAATGGTTTTTTAGGTGTTTTTATAGGATTTTATGTTTTGGGTTTGTTTTTGTTCTGACTAGGGTTTGTTTTAAATTGATTTTTTCAACCTTCCAGAATAATGGATGTCTATTTTGGGTAAATTAAATGGCTTCCTCCTCATCCTCCCTCAGTATAAAGATGGCTCTAAAACTAATGGTCTTCAAATTTCAAGGTATTCCATCAAAGTCATGCTTCTAGGATGCATATTCAGAGATTTGAGATATTGATCTAGGTCATATTGACTAGAATGCATTCTTAGTCCTATGCAACAAACCGATTGAGAGGTCTCCAATGGCATAATATCCCTTATTTTTTAGGACATTAGAAATATTAAGAAGGGGTGTATTTACAATATTAAGTTTGACTATGTGAGGTGGAAATTTATTATTAAAGGTCAAATTAATATTCCTAGTGGTCATAAGAGGATGAGGAGAGATAAGACAAAAAAACCTAGAAAAGAAGATGAAGGGTCACTGTTGCAAGAATAAAATAAGAAGAGACCCCTTCCTTTTGCATGCTTGATTTTATGATTTAGTTCATTTTTCTCTCTTGTGAAAGTTTTTAGAAAGCTTTAGCTTTCAGCTAGTTTGAGGACATAGCCCCTCCCGCAAACCCATTTTCCTGGGAAGCATCATTTTAGTTGTTTCATTCATGCTTACAGGTTCTTATTCTAACATTCCAATCTAACTGTTAAATTTGTATTTAGCATTGGGCTTTTGTATTGGTTATTGTATTGTTGTTGTATAGTGCAATAAATTATTTGTGAAGTTGTATGGAAGTTTCTGGTTTTAACATTATAAGTTTGTAATGCATTTCTATATGCCTAAAATCTTGAATATTATTATGAAAGGAACTAGTTATTAATTTTTGAAGAATCTCATGGTTTAAAAACAATATTGTATTCCATTTGCCAATATCTAAGTTTGAGTATTATAATTAAGAAGAAGTAGGTTAAACATCTGTTAGCTATTGTATTGGATTTGTTTGTGTTGGAATATATTTGCAAGTTTTTAGTTCTAATTTTTTTATATAAGAGAAATCAGCAAATATCTAATTAGGGATATTACATTAGTATCAAAGCCAAAGGTCTTGTCAGCCTATCAGGTTTAATAATAGTAGATGTTTTGAATGTTTCATCAACAAGTATCTAAGTGTCCTTGGTGAACATATGTGGTTAAGGAAATCAATTGCAAAATACTGTTTAATCTCTAGCTTATTGAACACTCGCGTGACATGAAAACTATTCAATATTAAGCCATTCCATCATTAGGAGTCTATGTATGTGAATATAAACTAATTCTTCAAAATCCTAATGGTCACTTCTTTGTGACTAGATTCCTTCTAAGGACAAAATCCTTTTTAGGAGGTTGGTCAAGCTAGATGCAAACCTAGCTATCACACATCAGAAGTTGCAATATGTGGTTTGAATTTGAGATTTTAAGTGCATAAAATAAATGGGAGATAAATAGTAGGCGGTTGGCTAAATACACAGCATACCAATTGTGACCCAAGTTGGGCATCAAGAACATAAGATTGATCACAGTATCCAAGGTAGAACTCAACACATGAAGTTGCCACCTTGACTTTCAGTTCAAATACATATGTTTGTAATGCTATAGCATGGAGTTTAGTTCTAAAGAGAAATGACAAAAAAGACTATCAAACGAGTAGAGTCGTTAGTGGAAGCCACGTCTGAACTCATCTTGGGATGCAATATCTCGAAAAACCTACAAACATCATAGTGGAACATTTGCAAGCCACCATCATCCAGCTAGTAGGTTGGGGTTATTATTGGTAGACATGAGACTATACACATCTATAGTCACAACAATAGCTATAGGTGATAGAAGTATGTGTGGAGTTTCAAGAATCCAAAACTAATAACAGTGAAAGATGATAACTAGTTTATTGTATTAAAAGAGTGATGGGGGATATTGGCTACAAATACATCACAGTTAGCTTCCAACAAGGCACTTCATCTTGAAAATAAAAATACCTAAACATTGTCCATACTGTAGAAATTCTTCATAGTGTTAGTACAAAACATGAGTTGGAACTAATTAAATCCTTTAGCACCTCTCCCAATACTACATTTTGTAACAGTGGAACTCGCGTATGACGGAATGAATGAGCAGTTTTCTAGAATCCCTCTACAAGAAAATATGTGATGATCACCTTTAGTTGTGATGGGTATGCAAGTGTTTGTTGAGATAGTAGTTAGGTAGTGGTGTTAGATTGATAAGTTGCCTAAGACTACTAAGAATATTGCACAAAAAATTCTTAAACTCCTGTAATATCAACTACATCAATTGGAACTCTCAGAACTAGTATTTCAAGTCTGCAACTGAGGATTTGTTGAGCACAAGGAATCCATCATTAGTACAAGAAGATACTAATTTAGGTAGTTGGAAGTAGCACTATATGCTGTTTAACGTCGAGGTAAGTTGGTTCAAGATTAGTATTTAAAAATTTGAAGGTAGGCCATAGTAGCTCCCCCACACTCAAATCACAAGGTAGATTAGTACAAGCTACTATCTCTAGGTCTAACTTCTACTATGATAGTCTTGACATCAATTTGGGAGTAGTAGCACCAGGGAAGATGTATCAACAAAAAGTCAAATAAGTACATGAAATACATTAAGATCGTGAGAGGACTAGTTGACAAGTGAAGGAGTAATGACAATAGATTAAGAATTGAAAAGTGCCCTCACAATTATAACGTTTATAGTGCAATGTCCATAAAAAGGTTTGGAAGGTTGTTGGAAACACTCAAAGATAGTAATAATCATTTGAATTGTGTTATTGAATGGTGCCACAGGAAGTTGGAATATCCTCTATATCATTCTTTTGTGTCACATTTAGATTAGGTGTGCACATATCATACAAACTTCTAGATCTCTATCAAGTGGGGATTCAAAGAACTAGGTTATATTGTCTATCACCAAAGACAATTTTATGAATGAAGTATTTCAACAGTTTCCTCCCTGGGCATCACAGGTAGTTTGGTTGTACAAGAATGTTGATGATGTTGAAATTGATTTCTTGATTGGACCAATTAAAATTGATGATGACTTAGGAAAGCAGGTGGATAAGCCACAAGACATTTGGTGTGGAAATTGAGAAGTAGTTTCAGGCAAAGGAAAATTTCTCATAGGGGTTTTGAAGTAGCTATTGTTTGTTGTAGCTAATTGTTATATTATTTTTGTGATTGAGGCTGAAAATTTGGAGTAGTACTATTTCCTTAACAATGCTTTGGAAGAGTGAAAGTCTACAAGAATGTTGTTAATAGTGCTGAAACCTTTGCATACAATGAGTTCCTATGAGATAAGCTAGCCTAATCTTTGTACTTGGTTGAATTGGATAGTGATAATAGAAATCAAATTGTTTGACATAATTTCAGAGTTTGAGTAGAAGGATAGAGGGAAAAGTGCAGCAAAGACCTTATCTCTATCTAAAAATGGATGGTGGTGTTGTTGAAGCAATCTAGTGACATTGTGTGTCCACCAACTATTGGTAGCATTATTTGATCAAGTCATAAGACATTTGTAACCTTACCTACCCTTGTATACATCAAGAATACTACTATTTTAGATTATTTTGGTTTAGACTATAAGCAAGATAACAACTTTAGCAATAGGGAGAGATTTGGATAATATCAAGAAAGGCACAATGAAGCCACATGAGTGGTTAGTATAGATTTTTGAATCCAATATAAGAGAAAACATGCTCAACATTTATAGAGAGTACAAAATATTCCCTAACCAGATTTAGAATGATCTATCATTTATTGATTATATGGATTTTTATCTTGAACAAAAAAATAGGACCAATATGGCAAAAAGAAGGTATCTGGAGTTGGTCCAAGATCTCCTTGCAAATGAACAACACACAGGGGTGTACAAATATTTTCTAATAGACCAGAACTATCATTTGGATGGTCTTGAAATGTAAGAGAAGATAACTATTGGTGATTTGTAGCCTTCTCACAATCACGTAGAAGATGTTATACTAGGTGCAAGTTTCTTCGTTGGTGACTTGGAGGTGAGCTTTGTCAAGAAGAATAATGAAGTAGAATGCACATAAGGTAATGATAGTTTTGGGACCTTGATATCATAAATGATATAGTCATGATACTCAGAACGTGAATTTAGAGAACAACCTAAGATGACACTGCAAGACAGTGAATAGTTTCAAAAAGGAGATAATGATATACATGTTTTATAGAATCTATTGAAGATTAGTGAAGACATGGTTGTGGCATCCTTGGTGTAGTATCACAGTACCCACAAGTTGGTTGAGGAGCTCTACAAGAAGTTCCAAAGGGATGGGGAAGGTGACTGGCATGTGGCTGATTTATAGAAGGTCAAAATAGCCCTCAAGACTATGAACTTAGATTACTTATATATGTTGTCTGATAGGGATTATATTCTTAAGGTTTCTAATATTTATGCAGCATAGTCAAAAAGGGAAAAGGATGAGATTGATGATCTCAATAGGATGCTTAAGTATGTTCAAGAGGCACTAAGTGAAACTTAATTTTCTCTACAAGAAGCAAAAAATCAAATCAAGCTCATAGAACTCTATCTAGAATATGAGAATAGAATAAGGCAGGAGTTCTTCCATAGAGTCATTGATGAACTTGAGAGCATTCAACATATGTATGACTTGGATAACTGCCCCAAATAGTTAAGTAAAAAAACTTCATAACACTTTCACCTTGTTGACAACCCTTTCATTAAATTTGTTGCTGATTGGATAATCAACAATCCTCCTTTTGTATTGAATGAGAGATCATCTCTTATTTTCCATGAAGAGGAAGAGTTTAATTTCAGACTTTGGGATCCTAGCTCAAATCCTAGGAGTGAATCTAGATCTTAGCATGGGAATGATGAATCAACTTCTGTTGCTTATCATTTAATCAGCCCCAACATATTTTTTGATTTCACCCCTGGGTGAATTTTCTTCATCAGCCTCTAAATAGTTCTCAGTGGAGTATTTTTGTGAGGCTTGTGGTTCTATTCTCAGCATCTTTCATATTCATAGCACCTATGTGCTTGGGAATTCTCCAATTTTATGCCAACAATATGAATTTTGATGTCCATGGAATGGTGGTTTCATCTTTTGAGAAGTTCATCACTTACATCATCCATTTAGGTCAGGTCTTCACATTCTACTAGATTATAAATGGACCCTAGATATATTTCTATCTCATCATAGCAGCAAGGCAGCATAACAAAGTTTGGGATCTAGGTATTGGCAGATGGTATCTATGGTTGAATGAGGATTTTATTGTGATCATATTTAGTTTGAGGTTGAATATGGTGATGATCAATGTTGCTCAGTTTACACGTGCAGTGTTTCTTCATAGAGTAATATGGGATCCAGGGATTCGATTGATAAGTGGTTTATAGAGCAATACCATGCTTCACAGTTTGGCCAAGTTCATTTTTAGTTTACGCTGCTAGGTTAATTACAAATTTATATGAGATCTTGGTACATATTGCTTGAGGGAAAGCAATCTCAAGGAGAGGATCTTTTCAATGTCTCTTCTTTTTTAGGACAATAGAAATATTAATAAGGGATCTATTTACAATATTAAGTTTAACTATGTGAGCTGGATATTTATTATTAGAGGTCAAATTAATGTTCCTAGTGGTCACAAGAGGACAAGGAGAGATAAGATGAAAAACCTAGAAAGGAAGATGAAGGGTCATCGTTGTGAAAATAAAAATAGAAGAGACTCATTCCTTTTGCATGCTTGATTCTATGGTTCAATTCAGTTTTCTCTTTTGTGAGAGTTTTTAGAAAGCTTTAGTTTTCAGCTAGTTTGAGGACATAGCCCTTCATGCTGGCAGATAGTGGATGCAAACCCATTGTCCTAGGAAACATCATTTTAGGTATTTCATTTTTGCTTATAGGTTCTTATTCTAGCATTCCAATCTAATTGTTAAATCTATATTTAAGATTGGATTTTTGTACTTGTTATTCTATTGTTGTCGTATAATGCAATAATGTACTCACAGAGTTGTATGGAAGATTCTAGTTTTAACATTATAAGTCTGTAATGTATTTCTATATGCTTGAAATACTAAATAATATTATGAAAGGAACTAGTTATTAATTTGTGAAGAATCTCCTATTTTAAACATCATATTGTACTCCATTTGCTAGTATCTGAGTTTGAGTATTATAACTAAGAAGTAGGTTAAGCATCTGTCAACTATTGTACAGGATTCATTTGTGCTAGAATACATTTGTAAGGTTTTAGTTCTGATTATTTCATTTATAAGAGAAATCAAAAAATATCTAATTAGGGATATTACAAATGGTATCTACACTCATCAGATCGGGGCTAGTAAATGCAATGTCACACCCAATTTCAGTATATTCTTCTAAGTTGATTATAGCATTGGCAAAAAAGTATGTTTTAGAGGAGAGAGTTGTAAAAAGCATAATTGGAGAGATCATCATGGATCTGAGGCCTAAGAACATTGAGAAAGTTTTCCATTTTCCAAGGGAAAATTAGTATATAAGACTAACATATCATCAATTAGAAAGGTGTTATAGAGAGCATGAAGAGGAAGCATTAAAAATTATCCAATCCTCATATCTCATTAATATGCCTTCTCTTGGGAAAAAAGAAGGCAAAGTAGATATGACAAGAGATTATATGAAAGATGATATTAGACATTCTATAGTGCTCCTAAGTAGAATCATGGGATTACCAACAGCTGGACACTTGAATATATAGATGTTACACTTCATTGAAACCATCAAAACAATGAAGATGCCAATTAATTGGGCCTCAATTCTCAGTGAGAATTTAGATGAGCAACTGATGGTGGTCAAGAACAACCAAAGGTTCTATATGAAATGTTATTTGGTATATTTTTTAGCTGCAAGAGCATCAAATAATCTAGGATTGTTCAAAAAGGGCAACTTGCAAGATGCTAATGCATGGCCTTATGTGGTATACCCCTAGTTGGTGAGAAAAAAAGCTTTCAAATCACAACAAGGAATATAGAATAGTGAATGATGCCTTCATTTTTGCAATCATCTGGTTCATTGAGGGAGATTATGTGAAGAAGCATGTCAAAAGAGGCAGTGGAAAAGATTATAGAAATAGGCACCTATTACATCCAATTCAAAACATTCACTAATTTAAGGGTACAAGGTACAGCTGTAAATTGGAAGAAGCTCCTAGGTATCTATGTGATGCACTTATATTACTAGAGATTACACAATAACTCTCATCAGCATATGAGAGAGTAAGGAAGCAACATAAGAAGACATGGGTATGGCCCATCACTATAGGTCCATTTAATGTTAAACAAAAGCAAGATATCATAAATTTTTAGTCTGAATGGGACCAGTATTGCTTGGAGGATCATGGCTCTCCTTGTCACTTTTTTGATAACATTGGTAGAGCTCAGTACTTGGTGAGAAAAAAATTCCAACATGAAGATGCCATAGAGGGGATCACTAGATGAATGCAGTGGATGATGACAAAATCCAAATAAGGGATTATTGTAGGATGACTCTCTATTTGGCAAGCAGTGCCTTGAAAATGAAGATTCCATTAAAGTAGTGTAGCAAGATAGTAAAGAGGTCTTAGATCCCTTGTGTAATAGAGATAAGATAAATGATCAGCCTAGCATGAATGTAGAGATTGATAGAGAAAAAAATGTAGATATTAATCATATGGTGAGGCATATCATCTAGTTAACCAAGGATTGGATCAAGAGACCATTCGAGCGGGATCTGATTCCACAAACTATAGTTTTCCAAGCTACAACCTACCTAATGAAAGATAAAGGAACCAAGGTGATAGTTCCAACATTCATAGCTCAACCTCTAATAAGGCCAAAAATAGTACATCATCTCGATAGCAAAGTTCGATACTTGTAGGGCACAAAAGGGTAAAAATAAAAGGAAAAGAACTTCCCCTTAGTAAGTTGAGCTTGAAGAAGAGGCAACTTAAGCACCAGAACACCAAGAGGCAAAGAATGTAGAAGGGGTAGAAAATGTAGAAGTCATCCAAACTCAGGATAATCTGCTAGTGCCACCTCTAGAACAAGGGCAAGGAGTTGAATCAAAAGCATAGGAAGTGTCTCTACTTTCACAAGAGGAAGAAGTCTCCCCATTGGCTCACAAGAAAAGAAAGATGAAAACTCCAATTAAAAGGACAAGGAGACAAAAGGTGATAAGAAAGGTTATTACTTTTTCCATTATGTTAGAATTAATAATCTTTCCTTGGTTGCATTTATTTATTTATTGGGATAAACCAAGGTATCCCTTATGTATTATTTATTTGTCCTCTAGTCCATATGTAAAGGACATGTCATTCTTGTCCTATTGTCCACTTGTGAGGACAACTCATTTTTGTATTTCCTTTAATAAAGAAAATGGATATTCCTCCTTAAGAGGAACTTGACACTTTGCACACACCTTGTATGAATGTGGCATTCATAGAAATGGGAGTTACACATGCAAAGACATGCAACTCATTTCTCATCTCTTTAAAAGAGGTGCTTCTCTCTCTCATTTTCATCTAGTCTCCATTATTCACATCAAGTTTTTGATGCTATTGTAAATGAGCTATTTTGCTCCATTTCTTCTCTCTCTCTCTCATTCTTAAGCTTTTGCCTCATTCATAATACTCACAAGGGGTTTTCTTTGCTTTTCCCTTATCAAATCCTTGTCTCTTGTGTTGCTTTCTCTTTGGTATTGCTCCATTGATCTTGTATCATTTGTATGGTAAAACTCTTTTTTCTCTCTTAGATTAAATCTATTATTTCATGCTATTTCATTTTATTATATTTTATCATTTCAATCACTTTTTCTTACATGGTATCAGAGCTACTAATCCTTATTTTGAGCTTGTGTGAAGGGTTCATTAGAAGAGCTTGATATTGTGAAGATCTTGAAGTTTGAAATATTGAAAGTCTTATCTTATTCTTTTGCATATTTTCTTCTTTCTTATTCATTCTAACCCTCTTTGGAAGGCTTGCTGCCAAAGAGTTTTTCATTTTTTTTTTTTTTCTAACCTCCTTTGGAAGGCTTGCCGCCAAAGGATTCTTTATTTATTTATTTTTTATTGTATCTAACCCTATTTCTATTGCAGGTTTTTTAAGTTTTTGAAATTCAAATTTTTTTCTGTTTTTTGTTTTAGAAAGGAAAGTACAACAGTTCGTATTTTTTTTTATATCTCATAATCTATGATCTGGGTTTGGTTGAAATTTTAACAGCATTTAGAAAATATATAAATAAATAAACTCTTTAAATTTCATTTGTATCAGAATAGTATTGCAAAAGTTATTATACTATATGTGCAGTATTATTTGTTTTTCAAGTTTTAAGATAGCAGTTCATATTTTTATGATATCTCTCAATCCGTGATCTGGGTTTGGTTGAAATTTGAACAGCATTTAGAAGACATAAAAATAAAAAAACCTTTTAAATTTTATTGAAAAAAAAGTTAAATTAAAAAAGTTATCGATCTTTTTGTGTAACACGTTTTTCAGTTTTTCAAATTTTTATTTTTCCTATTTCTTCAATCTGACCAGTGGTTTTGCAGGGAACATTTTTAGTTTTTAATTTTGACTCTCTAAATCTCTTAATAATTATTTAACATTCTTGTGGATAATAAATCTCACTTTTTTATTTCAAATCTATTATTTAAATTTTAAACGTAATTTTTTTAAATCATTTCGACTTTAATTCTAGAAATCAAGTTAAATAACTCAAACTATCATGCTTAAAAAACTCATCTTTCATTTATATTTCATTTTAAGCATATTTTAGATGTTGCTATTGACCCTTTTGTAGTTCCTGGTACCTCAGCTACACAAGATTAAAAAAATGCATGGAATATTAAAAATGAGGAAGCCCTTGGCCTCATTGGTATATCTCTTAACCCAGATTTATATGTTCTAATTTCTCATTGCACTAATGCCCACGAAGCTTGGAATATTTTAAAGCAAATGTATGATAGGTCATCTGAATCACGCAAGATTCAATTGCAAGACAATTTAGAAGACTTGAGGTATATTGATTTCAAATCCATGGATGAATTTTTACTTAAATTTGATTATATTAAAAGTCAACTAATTGGATTAGGTGTTACTCTCACTGATATTAGATTAATTACCATTATTTTAAAGAAATGTCTTCTTAGACAATTTCAACAATTTATTACTAATTTTCATTCTCAACTTGCTATTCTTACTTTGTCTACTCAATTAACTTATATTATTTTTCAAAATTTGTTACGTCAAGAGGAAGCTAAGTTGTTACAATTTGGTACTCTTAGATCTAATGAACATGCTTTTGTGTCTAAAAGTCAAAATCAAAATTTCAAATCATCTAATAATGATTCTTCCAATACTTATAATAATAATAATCACAATAATCATCCAAACACTCATCGTAATAATACTCATCCTAATCAATCTAATAAAAAACCTCACTATACTTATTGTGGGAAAGATGGTCATGTAACTAATAATTGTTTTAAAAAACAAAAAGATAAGATACTTATGAATAACAATAATCAAAACTCTCATCATGCTTTTATTGTTAGTTACAATGTTCTTAAAAATTTAGAATAGATTATTGATACTGGTGCGTCTCAACATGTTACTTTTCATAAAGAAGTGTTTGATTATTTAAAACTCGATCCTTCTAATATTCCAATTCAATTAGCTAATAATCATAGTTGCAAAGTTGAAGGATTTGGTAATGTTAGTATTTCAAATGAAAAATTACATGATGTCCTTTATGTTACTGAGTTGAAATACAATCTTCTTTCTATTGTAAAATTATGTCAAAATTACAAAGTTGAGTTTCATAGGGACATGTGCTCTGTTATTGATCCTAACACTAATGAAGTTGTTGCTAATGCTAAGTTAGGCCATGATAACTTATTTAAATTTTCTGGGTTCACCTCTTCTAGACACTCTTTGCACAAAAATATTACTTTTAATATGGAGCATGAAAGGCTTGCTCATTTGAAAAATGAGTATATCTCATCTACTACAGTTGAAAATTTACCTCCTATTGCTTCATCTAAGATGGCATGTACAAAGTGCATGAGTGAAAACATGCAAAATACCAAAAGTTATCAAGCTTATAATCCTATTACTAACAAAGTGCACATAGCACGAAATGTTTGTCTTGCACGAAATGGTGTGCATGATTCTTCTAATGCTCAAAATGAACAAGTTCATGGAAGCAGAATTGTGTTAGTGGAGGACCAACCTCCTTCTCTAAACCCTACTCCTCATATATCTACCTTTATTCCTCCTATTCTTTCTTACAATGGTAATGGTAATGATGCATTTATAGATCATGGTAATAATGCTAATATTGATAATGGTAATAATGCTAATGTTGAAACAAATGATGCATTCATACATCATGACTCTTCCTCTAGTGATAAATTTGTTAAGAGAAAAAATAAATGGTTTCAAAAAGTACTTAATAAAAGAGATCAATTTTTAAAATGGGTGGACTTCAACCTAGGAGGATTAATTATTGCAAATATTGTTTGATGTTAATAATTCTCTTTCATCATTTTTGGCATTTCTCTTTAGTATGTTGCCTAGAAATTATGTTCTATATATGATCTTAATTCTATTTGCATGATTTCATACCATGATAGTTTAGGTATATTTATTCATGTGTATATATGGGGGCCCACATATATATCCTGATAAATATACAAATTATTGTGTCTCTTGTGACTTATCAAATATGAGTTCATTCTTTATTTCACATAAGTAAATTTATTTTATTTATTTTTCTTATTCCTTGAGATTATGAGTTATTATACACTATTGCCTTCAACATTTATTTTGTTCTACTAATTGGCACATAAGTGCAGTTTATGCTTTTCTAGCATCATTCTATTGCCATATTGGCACTTTATGGTTAATACCATTTATTATTGAAGTTTCCCTCCAATTTTAGTTAATTTGACCCATCTTGAAAGCATTTTACTCTTATTTGAAGGCAGCCAATTGTTAATACTCATACTTCTCCCCTTTGATATCATTGAAAACATGTCATATAATGTTATGTATACTTCTTTGCTTAAATCATGAGTCATGCAGGTTATGGATTGATCACCCATTAACTTGCAGTAAAATGACTTATTAGTGGACTGTCTATATCCACATGATTGAAGCATTATTGATGTTGGATTCATTAGCTAACCTTTTCTATGGTCTTTTTTTGAAAGTTTTGATAACATATTTATTCTTTGCAAGATATGATTTATCTTGATTTCTTTGTGGTACCAAGTTACACTTATATTTACTCTATGTGAATTTACTTATACATAAAAAGCTTCTAACTTGAATATAAGATGAAATTATCCTTGTGGATAGTTGCCTTTGTTTCTATGTTTCAGATAATCCATCAAGGCACATGCAAGATATCATTATTTGTTGTACAGATCCTATGCCACATGAATCCACTTGAAGATGTAACACACTTGAAGAATTATCCATTTCTCTTGGCTCTTCAATGATGTACCCATGATAATAAGAGACCTCTTGCACAATGAAGATATTTCAAAAAATCAAGTTGTAATATTGTAAATTGGTTTTGACAACATCTCCCAAAGTAAAGATTAAAGAGGGGTGTTAGAATTAATAATCTTTCCTTGGTTGCATTTATTTATTTATTGGGATAAACCAAGGTATCCCTTATGTATTATTTATTTGTCCTCTAGTCCACATGTAAAGGACATGTCATTCTTGTCCTATTGTCCACTTGTGAGGACAACTCATTTTTGTATTTCCTTTAATAAAGAAAATAAATATTCTTCCTTAAGAGGAACTTGACACTTTGCACACACCTTTTATGAATGTGGCATTCATAGAAATGAGAGTTACACATGCAAAGACATGCAACTCCTTTCTTATCTCTTTAAAAGAGGTGCTTCTCTCTCTCATTTTCATCTAGTCTCCATTATTCACATCATGTTTTTGATGCTATTGTAAATGAGCTATTTTGCTCCATTTATTCTCTCTCTCTCTCTCTCTCATTTTTAGGCTTTTGCCTCATTCATAATACTCACAAGGGGTTTTCTTTGCTTTCCCCTTATCAAATCTTTGTCTCTTGTGTTGCTTCCTCTTTGGTATTGCTCCATTGATCTTGTATCATTTGTATGGTAAAACTCTTATTGCTCTCTTGGATTAAATCTATTATTTCATGCTATTTTATTTTATTATATTTTATCATTTCAATCACTTTTTCTTACACATTAGTCCTAGAAGTCATTCGAGAAGAGGAAGAAGAAGATGAAAAAGATGAAGAGGATAACCTTCCTTTGAGTCAAAGGACTCATCTTGCTAGGGCTACATAGGTAGAGTGGAGAAGAAGCTCCACTATAACACCATAATCCATTCCTACACAACCTATTTTGGCTACAACTTCAGAGGATGAATTTAAAAAATGGATTGATGAGCAAGAAGACCAAGGGGTTGATGTCTTTAAGATGTCAAATTTGTATTTCACGCCTATAGGCACTCACCTGGTAGGTGACAAGATAAGGGATACCTTAACAAATCAACATCCATAAGAGGATTGGAGTCAATTTTTGCCTCAACCACAAGGACCTTTAATTGCTCCACCATCATCAAGTCAAGATTTATCTTGCTTGGATAAAGGTTCTATTACTCCTCTCCCTCCAAATAATGAAGAACAAGTACAAGTTGAATAGGAGGAAGAGCCACAAAAAATACTTGTTGATGAAGTATCAAAGGAGGGACAAATATATGAGGAACCCCAAAAAACTTCCCAAGATACAGAGGTGAGGATTGTGGACTTGATAGAAATAGAGATGCATGATGTGGATCTCTCACAAAAGGAGAAGACTCTAAAAAGAAGTGATAAGGGAAAAGGCCTAATGATACAAGCTCCTTCTTCATCTAAGGATAAATATCTAATGGAAGATACTCCAAGATGGTTGAGAAAAGAGGTGACAGTTAGACACAAAAGGCATTTATATTGTACTAAGGAAGAGGGAATGAGAGAATTAGTTAAAGCTCTCAAGAAACCTAAGCTAAACATTGGCCTTTGTTTTGAGTGATCAAAATCAAGACTTGTTTTCCCATGTTGCTATCCCTCCTCTACATGCAAATATTGAGGATTTGACTCCAAAAAATTATCAAATCAAAGACTTCTTGCTTGGAAAACCCACTGTGGATACTACCAAATTGATGGTCACCATAGGAATCAAAGAAGAGTTTAGGAACTTAGAACAGGATGAGTTCAAAGTGTTAAAAACTCTAAAAGAAAAATGAAATCCTAAGAGGTTATTTGAACAAAGTAGTTAGTCTATTGGATCCTAAAAATCTTGAGGAGACTTTATAAGTGGCACTTGATAAGAGGGATAAGGAGACTATACAATTAGATCCATTTTTGAAGGCTTGTCAACAATGGCATGAAAGTTTTGAAGAGAAAGGTGTGCAGATCACAAAATCTTAAACTAGTACACCACATGTAGAATAATGTAGATAAGTTGATTGCTATATTGAACCAGAATTTTTGGTTAATGGATGAAGTACATGCCTGGGGTAAAGACTTGCAAGTGTTACAATCAATAAAGGGTTAGAGGTATCGAGTGCTAATAGATGTATATATTGCAGATGAGTTAGATAACATAGATGATTGGATAAATAAGATTGTGTATGGTAATAAAGTAATGGAAACATTACATGCAACATCCATAAGCTCAAGGATCAAAGCCAAGAGAAGATTTTGGAGGCAGAGAGACATTCTAGTGATGTTTTCCTGGACATTTTTGAAGATGATTCAAGGGATAAATTAATGACTGTACAAGAAGTTGAAATTTTTTGAAATACTTTTGAAGAAGCTTCCACTAATGATGATATTGTACAAGAATTTAAGACCAAAGAGGCATTGCTAGAATTAAATGGGAAATTGGGAGATTTTGTAGAGACTCACATTGAAGTGGGCAACTATTGACAAAAAGTAAAGGATAAATATGATGCTTTAGATTCATTGGATGCAACCAAGTGATAGAGATTATAGACAAATTCAAGAGAAAATACACAGACATATCTCTGGTATGAAGGAGAACAAGACCCAAAAGCTAGAATTTCAGTTTTGACACTTGGTAAAATTTTGCATTTTTGAGACCTATCTTCCAAGGTGCGCTTGTCCCAAGGTGCACAAGGTGTGCAAGGTGTGCTTCTCCAAAGGTGCACTGAAAGTTTTTGAAGAAGTTAGAAGTGTGCAAACAGTTAACTGCTAGCTCCAAATTTAGAGTTTTCCATGCATCATAAATGCATTGTGACAACAATTTAACTCCTACAAACACTGAAAGAAGGTCGAGCTTCTATTTTTAGCATCTCCAAAGTCTCCTACATAATCTAATGGCTTTCTTCTTCTTATTTTCTTATGCTTTCTTTTTTTTAAGATATGAAAAGGCTCATGCTCCCATTAAATGATATAAATAAGGGTCGAGTCCTATTAGCCCCAGTTAGAGAATCAGTTTGTACTAAATAGATTTGTTTTATTAGTTTAGAAGCATATATTTGCATGAAGGAATCTCTCACTCTCAAAAAAAATTGAGGAGAATACTTCCTATAAATTGAGCAATTAAACATGTATTCTAGGTTGTTATTTTGATGCAATAATATATGTTATTGGTTCTCTTTTTTAAAGTGTTGTTATTCTTGCTTGAGTGTGTTATATTTTGTGAATGTATGTTCATGGAGTATAATGGAGCCAATAGTTTTATTGTATTTTTTTTATTGATAAATCTTTTAATTTTGGTGTTTTCCAAATGTTTACAAATTTTTCTGGCGTACTTAGTTGGAGAAGAGATCACATTATTGTTTCTGCATAGCTTTTTGTCCTGCATGAGCACACTTTTTGTGGCCTTGTGATTTGATGAAAAGTGAAGCATCTCATCATTATTAAATTCCTATCGATGATTGCGTCCATGGAATTGAGGAAGAATTGCTCCTATTTTCATTGGTTACCTACCCATCTTTTCAAAGGCTTAACTCGCAGACGTGTTGTTTACGTGGCTTATGTCTACTAGAGATTTACTTTTCAAGTCATTTTCTTAAAATTCTCATTACCCTATCTTTGTTATTTTCTTTTACAAACACTTGGTTAATTTAGGAATTCATATTGTTGCATAGTTAAAGTTGCATTTATTATAAAATAGAAAATTACAAGAAAAAGTATTTCTTTTCATGTGGTTATTATTTTGAGATAGCAAGCAGATTCAACATCTTATTCAAAATTGGTTAGAACCAGAAAAGGCCTCCTCATGAACAATCACATTTATCTTCTATTGAGTGGATTCCAATAGGTCACAAGATTGCCCTAAACTTTGGATTTGATCCCAGATTATCTTTTCAAGAGAGGAGTTCAAAAGGATTCCTACTATCAAGCATCATGCACAATAGCTCAATAGTAATTTGGTATTTGTGGTGATACTAAGAATCCCATATTTTGTTCTCACCAATTTTGGTTGTTTCTTTATTTCTCTTATGTGTTTGTGGTATAAGGGGACCACCCTCCATCAATATTTTAGATGTGTTTACATCAATGCCAAAGGGTGAGATTATTACCCCAGTTGATATTGATGTTGATGATGGACAAGGTTAGATAGAAATGAAAGGTATGTAGGAGAGTTGAATCAAATGTTATTTTATCATTGATTTCAAGCCTATTGAATTACTAATTTATGTAAGTTTTCAAATCATTTGAAGAATGTGATGTTAAGAAAATGAATCATTGGTAATGCCAGAAGATGAAATGAAGAAGTGATGTTAAGTATGTTAAGTATGTGAGTTTAAATGGGAAATTGATGAATTAATCTTTGACAAGGTAATATTGATTTGATTTCTTTATGTGATTTGATGAAGTGTAATAGTAATGCACAAGTAAGGCACATTGTTCAATATTAAAGGAATGAAGTTGTGAAGTTAAAAAATATAGAATAAGTGTATTCTACTGAGCTAGAAATGGTGTTCAATAAGAAAGGATATTGTTTAGTGATGTTTATCAAACTAGTGTTAAGTAAACTAAGGATGTGTTAGTACACCATGCATACAAGTGTTACCAAGAAAATATTGGAACTGAAGGAGAAAGTGTTAACTAATTAGATGAGGTTGTTTAGTTGAACAAGAACATAGGTTGTAGATGATGAAGCTTTTTTGGAAAATTGATTGTGGGATGACATCAAGTGAGAATCTATATTCATCTAGGATATTCAAAGGAAGGAAAGAAGTTTGTTAGAAAAATCAATGGATAAAATTGATTAGGTAAGATCAAAAGGAAAATATTTGAGATAAGGTTCATGATACAAGAAAAGTTCAAGTTCCAAGGTGAATTACAGTTGGCACGATGTATTAAATATTTTTCCAAGTGATAGATTCAATGTATGAAAGATGAGATGTGATCAAATAGATGATAGGAAAGTAGGGAAACCTTGACAAATGATATAAAGTAGAAAAACAATATTTATATAAGAGATGAGAAAGAAGATTATGATAAGATGAAGTGTGTGTGTGTGTGTGTGTTGATCAACTAGTAAAGTAGAGTTTGAAGAAGAGAATGGGCCATAAAGTAGATCTAAACAAGAAAATGTAGTTTTTATTTCTACAGATCATTTCATTGTTACTTTCTAACCATTGTTGCAGAGAATATCTTAACCAAGTGTATTTAGTAATCCTTTCTGTAAATCCTTTGTAAGGTGGAATTCTAATGAATGTACTTAGTCCTTTAATGAGGCCACTCATTGAAGAGTGATAGATCAAATTTATCTTTGGTGAAAATTTCCCAATAGGGTCACATCTTGCAAATGTGTTTGTAATATTTAATAGGGTTGGCTCTTAATTGAGCTTACTTTTGAAAAGTGAAATTCTTTGTTGGTGATAATTCGCGCAATGGTTTTTTCTACCCAAATTGGGTTTCCACATTAAAAACATAGCGTTAATGTTTTCATGAATTTTTTTCATGTTGTTTACTATTTTCATATGCATAAAGTTATAACTGCTATTATTTAGTTGAATGCCAAAATTGATTAGTAACAATTATTTGCTAATAAGTTCAAAAGGTGAGAATTGTTTAAGGGGACTGAGATAATTGATTCACCCCCCCCCACCCCACTCTACATCTATAATATGAGTGGTGAACACACATCCCAAAATGATGAATTAGGGGGATTGACCAAATGAGATGGCATGGAAGTAGAATCATCACATGTCAGTAAATCCATATAAAATTTGGTCATTGTGTTGAAATCAACATCACAAGACTAGTGTGTTTCACATGTTGTAGTGTGTATATTTTGTTTCTCTCCCTCTATAGGAATAGAGTGGTTGGTAGGTAGACCCTGATGCACAATACCATTATGTATATAGTATGTGTGATGAGAAGGATGTGGTTAAGCATATCTGATGATACCCACAAAAGCTCTAATATCTAATATGGATATATTATGATCTACTACTATGAATGCATATACATCTAATGGATCCTCAACAAAAATGGTTAGTGAAACTTGTTTCACCTCTCTAGTAAGACACTTTAGGCTAGTAAGTGAAGGGATGCCCATAGCACTTCAGATGTCCACTAAGGGTGCTCTAGCTAAGGATCTAGGGCATCAACAAGATATCAAATATAACCAACCTAGTTCTAGATATGGATTTGGTAGTTGTTGCAATGTCCCCAAATCCCTTAATCACTCCTCATAGCTAGGTATTACATACAATATCATCTATTATGGGATGTAATGTATGGGACATAGTAGGTGTCCTCTAAATAATAATGACACTATGTGCTAGTAACTAATAATCAAGTTGATGATAAGAATCTTTATCAACCAACCTTTTATGCCCTTATCCTACATATGGTGGAAAATTAGTGTAATTCACCACCCTTCCTAAATGAGCCTCAACAAAATATTCTTGTGAAAAAAAAAAGTGGAATATGGTGGTTATTTGGATAATGAACATGAGAAGAAAGATAGTATGGCTATATCAACATTGACATGATGGATCCTAAAATTTCGTAACTGATACCCCTTCACATACTTTTGATTCACATAATGCGGGAAATATTCCATTTTCAAGGTGTCTTTGGGCACTAAGTCATGTACCTTAGTGAGAGAAATGTTTGAATAAACGTCTCATCTCTTCCCCTCAAGTATGGTCTCTATAGTGTCTACTCAATATGGACTAGCAACATGAATGTCATCCCTAATGCTAATAAGGTTATCTAGTATGACTGGCATGTACTTTTATAAACACTAAAAAATGTAACATTATTTAGGAAGTCTCTCAATCTCTAAATTTCTTGATTAGTATGTGCATAAAGTTCTTGATGGGGAATTGGTTGATCTGCCATGATGTCTAGGATAATACATAGAAATATGTGTACCTAAAGTATTTAAGTTGTTAAATGAAGTGTATATATTTTTCCTAACATTGAAAAATAATTAAACTACATAACTACATAAGTATTCAACTAAAATGAATTACTACATTTAAATATAAATGCACATTAATTGAAAATGAATTATAAATTTGAATAAACTAAAAATTATATACATATATGTACACGTGTATATGTAAATATGTATATATATGGCACACAATATGTATGTACATATATATATGACATGTATGTTATACATATATCTATGTATATGACATGTGTGTATATGTGTTATAGATACAAATATATATACATGCATATACATACATATATATGTGTATGTGTTATATATATACATGTGTCATATATATATGTGTGTGTATGTATGACATATATTATATATTTATGTCATATATATTAGAGTCAATACATTTAAACATATATGTGTATATATGATATATATATATATATGTATGTATGTATGTATGTATGTATGTATGTATGTATGTATGTATGTATATGTACACATTATGTGTGTGTGTGTGTCTATATACACAAGTGTATATGTTTATATCAACACACACACACACACATATATATGTATATACAAATGTATATTACATATTTATATTATAATAAAATATTAAATAGAAAATGGAAGTATATACATTTAAAAAAAATTAAAATACTTAGAAAATGATAGTAAAAAATTGGATGCTTCACCCATAGATCCGATTGAAACACCAATGATTTTTAATGGAAAGTATCTAGAAAGGGCACTTTCAATTGAAACTCAAGGACTTTTGATCGAAAATCCTGGAAGGTTTCTATCGAAGCCCCCTAACCAAGAATTTTGGGCGTGCACTTTTTGGAGGAATTTCTTCTTCCAAAAAATTGTAACCCACTATCGTAGGTTCACCCATATGTATGTATGTATATAACTTATAAACATTCTATTCACTTTGTAGGTAAATTTCAAGCTCACAATACTGTTGTTACCATGGTGTTTGTAGGTTTGCCCTAGTTTAACATATAAAAGTTTTATTTTAATTGGTTTTATCCATTCTTTTTCCTTCATACTATTCCACTTCCTCTCATAAAAAATAAAGATAGAATAAATATTATATATTCTTGTACATGTTTCTGGATTAGATTGTGTATGAATTTTTAGCATCAACATTTCACATCACACTCTGTGATCCATCATCTATATGAGAGAGTCTGGGATAGAACATAAAATGCAGAGCAAAGCCTCACCTCAAATTAAAATAGAAGAAAGGGAGGAAAGGAAAAACAAAGAATAAATTAAAGCAAACCATATAACTAAAAATATAAACAAAGAAAAGAAAAAAAGGAAAAGAAGCTAAACAAAGGAATATTGGCTCTTTTGTTTAGCTTCTTTTTCTTTTTTTTTCTTTTCTTTGTTTATATATTTCTTTATATGGTTTGCTTTCATCTATTCCTTTTTTTCATGTCCTCCTCTCTTTCTTCTATTTTAACTTGAGGTGAGGCTTTCTTATGCATCTTCTGTTACATCCGACACTCTCTTATCCTAATGATGGAACACATAGTGTGATTTGAAACGTTGATGCTAAAAAATCATACACAATCTAAGCTAGAAACACATACAAATATTCTAATCGATTGTGAAAATCTAATGACAGTAATATTATGTATGTTAAAGTCATTCATAAATTATAAGAAAAAAGAATTAAAATTTTCAAAATGTTGAGAATAAATTATTTAATCTTTAAAACTAATTATTGAAGAAAAAATTATGAAGATAATAAAATCAACTTCATTTTTAACAAAGTCTATTATAAGTCATATTTTCATCTAAATAAATAAAAACATAATTTAAGAAAAGTAAAATTAAAAATTTGTCAGCAAATTAGAAACTTACCACTAAACAATTCTAATTTTAACCAAATTGCTAAAATATGTATTAAAATTAGAAAAGTACCTGATCTGCATCTCAAAAAATAATATAATCAAATCAGTGATAGAATACGAACACTTTATAAAATGAAAATTGTTCTTTTTAACTAGCATACTATAAGAAATAAGGATGCATAGCATCTAGTTCCTACCTATATGTTTCTTACGTAGCTTGAAAAATAAATTTGAGTCAGTTGTTTCTTTCTTGTACTTGTAAATGTTTTATCAACATAGGTGTTAGTAGATTTTGTAGGTGACGAACAATATAATAAATAGTACTGAGCTGAGCTCTTCAATTGATTTAGTGTTATGAGAGCCAGACGCTCCAAGATAATTGGGACAGATTCTATAATTTTCAACAATGGTGAAATATAAGGTCAAATAATATGCCAATTTGGATGTAAATAGTGAAGAAGAGAGAAGTTAACTGTGATACATTTTTTATTTTAATTTATCATTTGTCTTTGTATGCAACAGTAAAATGTATAAAGTCTCTAAAATAATTTGTTATATTTTGTGTACAAAAAATTGCAAGTCCTATTGTAGCACAAAACAACCAATCAAATTGTTAATAAATATATTTTTGTGAATTGTTTTCAATATAATATATATTAAAACTTTATAGTTGCAAAAAGTAATTGAATAATAAATTGTTCTGATTGGACAAACATATGAAAAAGTTGCACTCCCTACTGTAGCAAAAACAAACAATCAAAGTGTCAATAAATATATTGTGTTGAATTGTTTTTCATGCAATAAATATGAAAACTTGATAGCTCAAAAAGTATTTGAATAATAAGTTTTTATAATTAGAGAAATAAATTAAAAAGTTGAAATGCATTGAATGCTATAGTTTCTTGCCTATGGTAGGAACTAATAACATATTATTTTATTAACATTTGTTTATTGGTGAGTATAGTTCACTATTCACTATTCTTGTTTACTTTTGTGCATTATGTTTTTCATTCCTAAAAGAAATTATTTATTTTCTAGGAAACCATCTAAACACAAATTTTGAATGTAGCTTATAATGTTTTAAAAAAATTGAAATAATATATTCTAATGGATATATAAATTAATATTGAACCTAGTTTCATGTAATTTAATCTATCTATTTTTTAAAATATAAATTTTGTTCAATGACGATAAAATGTAGATGAATATCATATTTGACATAAAATATAATATATTTTGTATCCATAAATTTTGTGTTATTATATATTTAATTTTAACTATCTTTTAAGCTTTTACACATCATCTTCCTAATTTTCCTTCTACATTGATTTTTTTTAAATGAAGAAGTGAGATAAGGTGGAGAAGCAAAGAAGAGTCTAACCATAATAAAATTTGCAATATTAAAATCTACAACAACGTACAAGCCTAATTCAAAATTCTAATTCAAACTCAAAAACGTCACTTTTATGGTGCAAGTTGATTAATTACATCAAAATGGTGAGTGCTAATACATATGAAGGAAATACAAATTAAATCATATGACATAACATCAAAATAAAAACAAAAGTGAGGGATTGATCAAAGGAAAAGAAACTTGCATTAATAGTTGTGATTTCAAATGTTCCAATATAACAACAAGCAGAATAATAAATGTTGTGACTTGAAAACAAACTGTAAATTGATATTAAATCTACCGACTTTGATTTGAAATAAAAGGAATGATTACTTTTAAATTTAAAAAATATTAACATCAAAACAAATTGGCACATAAAGTAATTAAAAACTTCATTTCACTTCATCTTCCTCTTCTATCATTAGAATAATAATAATACATAAGAAATATTGACAAGGAGCATGCATATGCCAAATCAAACCAATCATTTGCAACATATTTGAGCCTTTGATCATTTTCTAGTAGTGTTAGCATGAATGTTGATGGTATTCCTATGGGGGAGTATATTAGCATTATTGAAGACATGATTTAGAGCTTATGTGTTGCATTCATGATAGAGTTTGTGATTGATGTCAACATATTGGTTATTCTATGAATATTGGTGGAACAACACATAGAGATTGGCTTTGCATGCTTCAATAATTAAAGATCATCTTATGTGCACTTGGGATTGTGTTCTAGAGTATGTTTAAATGCTATAGTTAAGAGTGTGTACAAAAATATGAAGAGTAGACATAGTTATGCATATTTTAGTAAAGGCAGCTTTCAAACAACATTTCAAGAAAGCAAGTATTGTTGTTTGGATTTTATCTATTCAAAAAGATGGAATCTAGTTGAGAAATCTAAGACAAAGGTTTAAGATGACTTGGTTGAGTTAGCATGATCAGATGTTCATCGTATGAAAAGTTATAAATATTGTGAGCTGACAGATTGATAGTAATCTTGAAAAGATGTAATATTGTAATGTAACATGTACTGTAATATCTTAAGATGGTCTTATATTATTATTTTAAATTGGAAAAACCTCAAGGAAGACTCAATAACTTGTTTAAGACTTGATATAAAGGAAAGGTTGTTTCCTTGTGGTAGAGTATGGTATATAGTCATATCTTTACAATATCTACTATGTGAAAATGGTATGCAAAGTTGTGAAGATTAGAGAAGAGTTTGTTGTAGTTGAGGCATGAGGAGATGAAAAGGAACTATATTTGGAAAGACAAATTTTTTGTAGGATAATTTTTGTTCTACATTGTATTATTCAGAAGGAATAGTATAGAGGCTATTTTGATAGTGGGTTCATTGGGCTTCCTCAAAACTCCTAGCAAAGTTGGGATCTTCAAATAGGGAATCAAAGTCTCGTAAAAGGGATTAATTTATGTATTGAATTTATTTAACATTGATTTATGGAGATGTAAACTAGATACTAAGAGGGGGGTGAATCATAATCTATAATAATTTATACTTTTCACATATTCATCCACATTTATTAATAACTTGTGCATGCAAAAATATAAATGTTAACTTGTTGTAACAAATAAATCAATTCAATCACATGCATGGAATTAATAACACATGACACAATATTTGTTACCCAGATACCCTCCAAGGTGAAGGTAAAATTGGGGTGGGGATGACACCCACAAATATTCACTACTATAGTAATAAAATCAGCCAATTAAGGTTACAATATTTGACCATAAAATATGATCTACTCTATGAGGAGTTTTCCCTATTTAAGACTTAAGAAAATATTAGGTTTCACCTTGTTAAAGGACTTGATACTTGCAACAAAGTAAGGACTTTTTAAGGAGATTTACAATGATCTATTATGACTACTCTATTAAGAGATTTGCCCTGATTCAAGTCTATTAAAACTAATTTAGTACTTGACTATCAGTTTGCATTGCAAGCTAATTTTGAGTCTCCTCCTTACTAACTAATCCTCTTCTCTAATATAATAATACTTGTCTTTCCCTTTCATATTTACTTCTTATGAATAGGTCACTTTCTCTAGTAGATGATAAAAAAACCCTTGAATGACTTCTGATCTTCTCAATCCTTCATTGTATAATGCTTCATGTTCACACATATACTCTTCTCCTTCTTCTCCTTTGTTGTGTGTATGATCTAGGTCAAGATCATCAGTATTTAAAGATTTCCATGAAGAGTTTTCTAGATGGTTCCATGTTTTACATCTTCATCTTAATTGTTGTACATACACATAGGGATATGTGATCCATGTCATGTAAATTTTTTGTAACAACTTCTTCAAAACTTAAATAAACTTTCCAAGTCAGCCTAATAATCATTTTTTCCTAAAACTTTGTTCCATTCTTGACTTTTATGTGGACTCTACATTGCTCAATCTTTATTGTTTTTGGTGCTCAACATTGTTGTTTCTTGGCCTTTGTTAATGTTCTAATGCTCAATATATACTCGATCACTTAGTTGAAAATAACTTGCTTAGTTTTTGATGAGCTCAGTACATATAGAAAATTACTCTGTGACCATACACTTACTATTCTTCTATAGATCCTACTCGGACATACTATCTTATGTACATCACTCGGCCTATGTAGATTAGCTTGAATGCAATGATAACTATTTGACTCTGCCTTGTAAATGACTAAGTGGTTGACACTAATAGACAATAATGGTTAGAGATACCAACATTTAATTGACACCTAACAGGGTCTATCCTCTAACAAGGAAACTTTATATTAGTACATTATTTTGTGGGTACTATCCCTACCAAGGTTTTCCCTTTAATCAAGGATTTCCCTAGTTTAAAAATATGGTGTTATTATGCATGGTTATCATTAATGTTTGTTGCATCTATTGTTTACATTTTTCTAAATTAATAAATATATTGAGAGTTGTTTTAATTGCATAACTGATTCACCCAACACCCCCCCCCCTCCCCCCCCTCTAAGTTATTATGGTGGACTTTACTTTCTAACAATTGGTCTCAAAGCATCAAGTCCTTAAAAGAAAATATTAACCACTTAAGGAGATATGTGGCACATTTAAGGAAAGATAATCTAAAATTTGGTGGAATTAACTATGATGGCTTGAAAGAGAAGATGAAGACACACCTTCTATGCATGGGTCTAGAAGTTTGGTTGGTTACAAAACTAAGAAGGATGTGATTGAATAAGACAAGATTGAAGGATGTGAGGAAACACAAAAAAAAAAATCATGCATAACACTTTATGAACACTTTATGTCATTGTTGTTGGGTTTGAAAGAGTTGAAGTAAGCCATATGTTTCAATAAATTTCTTGTGAACTCTAGTAATCATGGCTAGTGCATGATTCCATGTGGTTCTTTTTGCCTCTAACATTTGATTTTGCAATTCTAGTTTTGTAGCTAAATTAATTAAACTCATAGTCACTAATAAGTTATGATCTTCTATAATAAGATCCTAGGTTGTCTTTAGTTCTCTTTGCATAACCTCCAAATGAGGTATCAACATTTTTTAAATTGAGATCAATTTAGATCTCATGGTGTTGCTAGTTTCCTAAAGCTTGACCAATGTGCCTTGAGCATTTAGTACAATATTGTAGTGATCAATGCTAGATCTTGCTAACTCTTAACTAATATTGTTGGATGCCTTCATCTCAACCTGAACCTTATCTATGTTTTCCTAAATATTTTATGTAAATCTTGGCACATCTAACAAATTTGTGTACAAATTATGTACTCTTTTTATAAGTTCCATCATAAACTATGATTTCTCTTGCAATAGCATTTTCTGCTTGACTATAGTTATGGAAACTTTGTCCACAACCTTGGTCTCAATTCTTCCAATCCATTATATTCTTATTTGATTCAAAATTTTCAGTACTTACTTGATCAACTATATTTAAAAGTTGATCAATGACTGGTGTCTCTTCATCTAAATTTTGCATGTCAAAAGCATCAACAAAAATATGCTTTACATCCTGTAATGTCTATTGCTACTTTTTCTCTCTCCATATCTCTTCTTGTCTCTTCTTCTTCTTCAAGATTTCTTGCAGGAAAAGGTTCTTCTACAAGGTGAGGTTTTCCAAATCAAATTGTGGCATCTCAATGGTCTCATCCAAGCTAACCTCAATATCTAGTGAAATATCTTTTATTTCTTTTCTATTCATGTTTAGTGAAGGGGTCTTGTTGCTCGACACTACCTTAGGAGTAGGTGAGTGGGTGTCACCACTCAATATTTCTTATGCATTTGTGCTCAAGATAGAAGTAGTTGTATTTGGTTCAACCTTATTTGATTCTTTATTTTCCTCAATCTGAGGTGCTAAAACAATCTTGTCATTTTCATTAGTTTTTCTATCTTCACCATCTTCTTCTTCATTTGTAAACCTCGATTTCTTAGTTTCTAGAGTTTTAGGTGTGTTAGCATGTATAGGAGATGTGCTACCTTCTAGACTTGGCACACCTAAGCTTTCTCCACTACTATATTCATCATCAATGTTCACAGCCTCTACCTTCTTTGTAGTTAACCAAAAAATGCTCTTCCATAGCAATTCACTTTGTTGTCATATAACTTCCTCTTTATTTTTTAGCATCAAGAAAATTTTGTATTTAGGAAAAAATCTTCTCCGATGCTTCTCTAAAAATTTTTCCTTCTATTCTTGTGACAAATCAAACATAACTCTAGCTAGTGTGTCAGTTCTTATCTGATGTTCTACTTCCTCTACCTATTGTCATCTCCTCTTTGATCTATCATATAGATCTTTGGGTATCTTCTTCTCTATTTCATTAGGGGATAATTTTTTATTTGCAATCATTTCTACCATGGCCTCCTCAAATTTATTTCTATCATCTTTATTCAATGTATCATATCTCACATATCTAAAACTAGATAAACCTATACATCTTCTTAAGTTGTCACATACCTCTTCAATAGTCTTCATCTTCCTGCTAGTTGGTCCTCTAACCAATCTCCTTCTTTTTTTTTTAGGTTCACTAAGTTCAGTAGACTCTACTACTTTCTCCTTTGCAGACTGCTTGGCAATAGCAGTTGCCTTGGTTCTTGCCTTATTTGGTGGTGGAGGTGTCACTGCCTTCTTCTTCTTTATTTTTTGAGCCTTCTTACTTGGTTCTATGACAACAACTAGGAATTTACCCTTTTCATCTTCTTCTACCTCATCTTAGTCATCACCACTTTCTTATTCTTGTGTTATTTGTAATTGTTCTTTTCCTTTGCCTATGGTGCCTAATTTAGCTTCTAAGTCTTCAATCATCTTCTTTCTTTTCTTCTCCTTGGAAGATATCTTGATTTTCATTGTTAAACCTTGCCTTTACTTCTTCATATCTTCCAAATGGTTCAACCTCAATATCTATTTCTTCTTTTAATAGTGCATCAATGTTTGTACTTACAACATCACTATCTATCTCATACTCAAAGCTTTGTAACCATGCCTTCCTTAGCTTAACTGCTTGTACAAATGTGTTGTCTATATCAATAAGGAAACATATGTCACTGTAATATTTTATGATCAAATCCTGTGGAATTCTCATTCTCCTTTTCATCCTCAACTTGAATTCATCAAAATACGTATTCATTGCATTTTCAAAATTGTCTACTAATTGAGTAATATACTCATTGATTTGTCTTGTCACTAGTTTATCTTGTTCTGATACAACATTACCTATATCATTCAAATACTTCTGTACATAAAATAATATACAAACAGTTAGGGAACCAAAATTACACATTGAATTCTTTTCCTTTCTTATCAATGGTAGATTTTCTGCCAATTCTAACATGTACAGCTCGGAAAGATCATACTCATGATCTTTCATCACAATCTTCCATGCTTGGTCCATAGCCATACATGAGACATTATTCAATATGCTACATTGATAGAATTTTTGAGTAATGACTCTCAATAAAAATTCTATGAGTGGATCAGAAATGCTTGTAATGGATAGACCACATCCATTCTACATAGCTCCTGTATTTGTCTCGATTTCTCCTCAACTCAAGTATTACATGGTTTTCTTCTTATCTAGAGTTGGATAATCTATAACCCTATGTATCATTTTCTTTGTGATCTACACTAGTCCATTCTATAACTAGTGCTTCATATCATGAACTCTACTCAAAATAACTTTGATCCATTCAATTCTAAAAATTCTTTGAAATTCTAGGGCTAGAGTTAACCCAAGTTCCTCTCAACAATCTAAAACTCATCCTTTAGAGTTCCTTCATTACATAGCTTCTCATAAGCTCCCCTAATTTCAAAAACTCTCACTTCTCCAATTTTGTACATACATTAGCTTCTGACGTCAAGAACCATAATGACTTTAGGTGGTATCAAAGATAATGCACCCATTGAGTCTCCTTTTACAAAAATCTTTGGAATAGCACAAAAATTAGGTGGAGGATAGGCATCACTCTTCACCAGTTGAACGTTACTAACCTTTTGACTAATTTTAGTGGTTGATGAAGCTACCATGATCGTAACTATGGTCATTCACACTCTTTACTCTTTCATACTTCTTGATCAAATTTCTCCTTGAAATCTCTGTTGGTTTCTTGAAATCGCTTAATCGCTCTGAGCTGTTCAAAAATTTGGATGCAAGGTATGAAATAATTCATTTGAAATTTTTTAAATACCTCTCCTTTGATCGATTAGGTTCATCATTAATGTTTTGTACTTTATTGAGTGGAAGCCAACTAGCACAACATCTTAGTCTCTTCTATAACCTTCAATCTCTATTGGAGTGTTCAATCTATGTTGTAATTCTTGGTCAACATAGATATTTTACTAATACTCAACAACCTTTCACAAATTTTGTTCTCATGCATCTTTTATATGAAGATATGAACTTTTGCACACATTTAATGTAGGGAACTAATGTATGGTATATCATTTAGGTATGCAGTTCCATACATACCTCTTTTGCTTAGTGAGAGATGACATGATCACCTTCTCCATTGGATTGGGTGATCTTAGCTCCATTACCTCCTCTATTTCCATCCTATTTTCCTTGTCCACTTTTGGTTCGTTTCATTCCTCACTTTCTCAATGTCCACTTTTCCTTTTCCTTTGTTCTTTGTCTAATTTTTTGAATGTACTTGAGTCCTACAATTCTTTCTTTGATTTCCAAACTTGTGACACTTGGAACATGTATTATTAGATGCATAATTCATCTTCTTCAAATTTGGCTAGTAGGATTTTGTCTTTGATTTGCATTCAAATGCTCTATGCCCATATTTCTTATAGCTATAGTAGTATCCTTCAAATCTAGGTGTAGTAGGTGTATTCGTCAGTCTTAACCTACACTCATGTATTTGATGTCCTTGTTCTTGCAGTAAAAACAATAACCAATAAACTTAGGTTTAGAATTCTGCATACCATGTTTTCTTTGACAAATATTTGTAGTATGATCAATTTTTTAGTCTCTATAGATTCTCTCTCATTCTCTAGTTCATTATTTAGTATCTCATTGTGAGATTTCAAATTTGTAATATCCACATCCTTATGATTTAGTTTTTGATTTTTAGTCATCATTTGATTCATCAAATTAATTTGTCTATTTGTGAGATTTTGCACATTTGATATCATTTCTTCAAGTCTAGTAGCTATTACACTTTTGTCTTCTTCTTCCATAGTCCTATCTTCTTCAACTTTCTTTCTTTGTTTAGTCACTTCACATAGTCTCATTAATTGGATTTCATGTTCTCTTTTCAATGTCATTACCCCTTCATTGAGGAGTTTGTTCCTTTCAAGTAGTTCAGCAAATGCCTTTTTATTGGGACTACTTGGTTTGAATCATCCTTCCATTCCAAATTCTTCATAAGAGTATTGATTTACCTTGTTGGTAATTTCCTTTCCCCTTTTTAGGGAATCCTTCAGATCTTGTCTTGCCTTCTCAAGTTTTTTTAGTTTGAGTTGGATGTTAATCACCTAATTGTCAATAGTCTTGTCCAGTTTGAAATCAGAATACTCAAGCTTGAACAAGAATCACAAGCCATGATGCTTTGTGAAGTAACTGAATAAAAGAAAAGAGTCATTGAAGAAAAAACCATGATAGAATATGACAAGAGAAATCTTACCAATAGACTGGAGGAAAAGACAATTGAGTTTGAAAGAATCTCAAACATGTAGCTAAACACCCTAAGGTAGATAATGAATACACATCATGAGCTGAATATGAAAGACATTGAGATCTCTACACTGAAGATGCAAAATGAACAACTGCAAAATGACCTAAAAAGAGAGAAGGAAGTTGCAGAAAGCTTCAACAAACCCAATGAGACAATAAATTACTTTGAGGAGCTACTGAAATCACCAAGGGCCAATAATGATACTTCAAGACTTGGTTACACCAGCACTAGACAAGGAGCATCATCCAAGACTGTAGAAGAAAGGAGTAACAAAGGTAAGAACACTAAACCTACTTGTCATTTCTATGGTAAAAAGGGACATTCTTCTAATGTATGTAGGAGCAAGAATGCCATCAGCATGATAAGCCTAAGAATGCAAGTTATTTTCATAAGTGTAAAAAGCAAGGACATCAAGCACACAATTGTAGGACTAGGACTATCAGAACACCAAAATTTGAAGGTCAATGCTACAATTGCAAGAAGTACACACATAGAGAATTTGAGTGCAGATCAAAGCCTATGTGCACATTAAACTAGGTAACATGAGAAGGTAACCATGGTCATCACTACAATTGGGACTATAACACTATGTATAATTGTCACTACTGTCAAGAATATGGACACATTCCTAAAAATTACATAAGGACACATTTCAGAGGGAACTACAACAGATGGTTGAGCCAAACCACATGTTTCAATTGCTTGAAGACTGGTCATATTAGTAGGAATTTCCCAACAAAGTGAAAGGCACCCAAGTCAGAAGTCAACAAAGGAAAAGAGAAGGTGAATATAGAACATGTCAGAGGAGAAATGAATAGAACATGGCAAAGAAGAGATGGAACTAGTGCATCAAATGAAGGGATCACTTCACCTAAGAGGTCAAGTGATCACACCTCATCCAACTAAGCATGGATAGGTGTATGAGACTGATAGAAAAAGCTATATCACACATTAGCCCCAAGACAAACAAGCACTGCAAAGAACAAAACAGCATAAGAAAAGATGCCAAGTTAAAACTTAAAATTTCTACAAGTGTTGCTAAGTTGTCCTTAGATGTTGAGTAAATGTTAGTGTATATCAAGTTGCTATTAGGAGCCGAGTGATTGGTCATAGCTGAGTTAGCAATAGAAGCTGAGTTAAAAGGAAATCCAGTTAAAGCTAAGAGATGGAAAACCAATGGAAGTCGAGTTACGTTGAAATCTTCAAGAGTTGAGTATACAGCTATATATGCACTAAGCATTTAATGTTATGCTTTAAAGCATATAAGGTCAAATTTTCTATCATTTCTCATCATTTGAATGTAGAGCAAGAATGAGAAGAGTGCAAAAGTGATTGAAGAGCAGCATTGAAGCCTTTTGCATGGATTTCAACATAGATCAAGCACAAATTTCATCGATCTAAGGTATTCTTCAAGTGCGGACTCACAATCATAAAGTTTTATATCTTTTGAAACCCTAGATTTACCAAATGATATCCATTTCTAAAAACCCTAAGGAAAAGGAAGGTCACGAGGTCCAATTGATTAGAAATGAGGTTAAACAACCCAATTTTAGACCAATTTCGAAGGTAGCTTATAAAAATGACCCTACTGGCACACTCTCCATTATTCTACCCAAAGTTTTTTTGGTATAGGATGTAAGGAAGTGCTACAATTGTAAGATAGGAGTAGGAGACCTAGAGATTTTTCAAGCATATGATAAACTATGTAATAACAGAGTATTGAAGGAAGAATTTCAAATAGTTGAGAAAAAGGGTTTAATCCATGCCCTAGTTTTTCCCATAGTTTTCAAAACTAAGTGGATTAGAATTGTTCTCAGCCAAATTCATGATGGTTGTTTGTGGTTAGAAGGAGGATCCATTAAGATAACAAAGAGAATAGTGCATAGGGTTACAGGCTTTCCAACCCTAGATCGGCACAAGACCCTGTGTAGTGATTCTAAAGAAGCCATTGAAAAGAACACCAGGGCTAAATGGAAAAAAAGGGGTATGACCATTGATACAATCATAGATCCCCTTTTGGATTTTGCAATAAGAGTGATTTCACACAAGTTTTGTCAATGAAGCGGATTGAATAGTGTACCATGTATTGCTGTGGATGTAGCTTATAAACTTGTCAAGAAGGATCATACATATGATCTGGTAGAATTGTTGTTACAATAGATCATGGAAAATCAAGGAGCAATTAGAAGATCTAAAGGTGCTCAATGTAAGTTTGGATCAGTTTTGGTCTGCACATTCTTCTATGTTTTGGAAGAATTTCCCTTAATTGAAAAAGTAAACTAGAAATCAAAAAATAGCCATTACTCAAATCAATGAGTACATTGAGCAAATGGGTGATAACTTTGAAGCCCAAATGATAAGTTATTTTGAGGATTTCAAGAAATCCATGAAACAAAGACTGAGGATACTAGTTTCCCTAGGGGAACAACACATCAATGACATTTGTTTCTTAGTTGATATTGATTACACTTATATCCAAGCAGTAGTTCCAAGGGTTAAATGGCTAAAACCATTGGGATATGAGTTAAACATTATGATGCATCAGTAGCAATCACAACATTGCTTGCAAAAGACATTGATAAGATTGCCAAACCTTTTGGAACATATGATGTTCTGAAATCCAAAGTTGAAATAGAGTTGAAGACAGCCTCTATGATTAAGAGGAAAGATAAACTGGTAAGGAAGATAAAGAATAAATTTGGTGAAGAAATTGAAAGGACAACAGGTGCAAAGGATGTAGATGAAGAAGAAGATGATAGTGAAGAAGATGAATAGGGGCAAGGCCCATTGGAGATAACTCAAGGCTTAGGTGAGGATAAAGAGAAGGAAGAAGAAGCCAAGGAAGCACCAGCTCAAGCCAAACTGAAGAAGAGACCCTAAATTAGATAAGGAGATAGTCATACCTAGTTATGACTCAAAAACAATAAGCATTGAGAAAATCACTGAAATGCAGGTTGCATTAAATAGGAGAAAAAGGAAAGAAATACTCGGGAAGGAGTATAAGCAAAGGCAAGCATTACATGAGATTAAGGACATCTTTTTAGATGCTTTCAACTTGAAAACACCTAATGAAACCAAGCCAATAATGGAACAACTTTCAGACATTGTAGACCAAGTGACAAATGAAGACCAGAAAACTAATGTGAAACTAAGGGAATGGTCTAAGAAGAAATTCCAAGGAAAAGTAAATGAGAAAATATCCAATGATGTAGCACTTTCACAAGTAGAATTGGCGAAGAAGATTGAAAAGACAAAGACCATACTTGAGAATGTATTCTCATTGTACAAAAATTTGTGTGATTTTTCCTATTTCACACAAGAGACAAGCCAAAGAATACTAAGTTGGGAGCAAATTATTGAGAAGCATTTTGTCCAAATACTTCACATAGAAAAAGAATTAGCTACACTAACAATTTAAGAGGCCAATATCAAGGCCAAACTAATGCAAATACAATCTTCCATTACCCCACATTTGGAAGTACTCCATAAAGAACAAGCCTATGTTGAGATTGTTATAAAGAAAGATCCTAATCTTTCTACTATAGATGGACTTGTACATCTTGCAGTAGAGACTACCGTCTAGCATAAATTATTGGAAATTATTTTGGAGAATTGGGATGCAGCTCTCAAGATGATTATGGAGGTAAACAGTACATTTTTGGCAAAATACGGTCTTAACCCTTAGTACCCTTTGACATCAGTGTCAAACAGGGGAAGATATAATAAAGGTGGAGATAAGACATAGTGTGGGGGAGATATAATGTTTTGGGGAGTTGTAAATAAAAATGAAAGGTAACATAGGTACAGAGTACAAAAATAGGGCAAAGGCAAAAAATATCAAATACATCAGCGTGAGCTAAATTTAGCACAAGAATTTTGGTTATAGAAATGGAAATGGCACAATCAGCTCAGGGGAAGTATAAGAATTTTGAGGTATATTTTTCTTTACAAAATTTTGAACAAGTTTTTGAAATCTTGTACATATTCCAAATAGAATGAATAATGTACTCATAAGATCAAGTATAATGCTTAGTTAAGTGTTTTTGACACTCATGTCAAAGGTGGAGATTGTTGGTCTTAGATTGGTTTTGACAATTGAGTGTCAACACACTTAACCAATTTTCATATAGAAGTTGACTACACTATATATGTTGAGCCACGGTATGTGTCGAGCCAAAATTCTAATAGGTGTTGAGTGACTTTAGTTGTTCAGTGAACCATATCAACCGAGTGATATTTAGGTGTTGAGTCATAGTTGATGCTGAGAAAACTAGAATCATACATGTGTTGAGTGAGCTAGAATGCTATATGTGTCAATCAAGCTAGAATGCTATAGATGCCAAGAAAACAAGAATCATACATGTTTCGAGCACCAATAATCTAGTATGTGTTGAGTAACACAAAATTAGCATATGAATTTGTGTCTTCACAAACTCAAATGCAAACCATTTTTGAATGAATCTCGAAGAATTTTAGAGATAAGTTTGAATATTTTCTTTTACCTATGCAATCAACATGTAGCCAATAAGAAAAGTGGAGATTGCATGCAACCAATAGGATAAATCCAAGGATTTGAGCAAGAAAAATTAGTTCACAAATTCATTTCAAACCCTAAGTCTTTGAAGCCTTTATAAGAAGGCACAAACCCCATGATAATTTATAAGTTTAGCAGATGAAAAGCTGAAAAGAGTGAATTGTAGAACAGGGCAAGCAGCAGGGATGTCAAAGACTTAGTAATTGGATCAGCATTGCATATTCAATTGATTAGAATAGAGCAAGGGTTATGAACAAATATTAGATCTTAGAGGATCAAGATCAGAATGAGTAGATAAAGTGCCTAAATTCAACAATTATAGATTGTAAGCTATTAGCTTCATTTAATCTAATACTCTCTAGCAATTGTATTAGAAGGAAAACCCTATGTTGATAGGTTAGCTTAACAACTAGGTTGTAGAACCTTTATCCTTTAACAGGGTAGCACTTCAAGTAAATTGTTTGTAAATCCTTTAAACAAGTCACTATTGATACAGTGTAAAGCCTTTAGCAGGGCAGACCATCAGAAGTGGTCAAACATTATTGTTGCAATGATATTTTGTGGGTATCATCCCCACCTCAATTTCACCTTCTCATCTTGGAGGGTTTCTGGGTTACCAAATTTGGTGTTATGTGTTTTGATGCATGTATCTACTTTATGCTTATTTGATATGATAACATGCATGCAACTTATTTTCAGTTAAAAATTTTTAAGGTTAAAGTGTGATACTTCTAATTCACCCCCTCACCCCCCCTCAGAAGTATTCTTCCCATTTGATTATTCCAATAGTATTTGTGGATGAATAATTTTTGGAGGAAATAATGAAGCAAGTGAGGCATTTTTAGATGAAATGAAAAAAGAATTTGAGATGAGCATGATTGGAGAGATGAAATTCTTCTTGGGATTGTAGATTGTACAAAACAATGATGGCATTTTTATATCATAAGTGAAGTATCTTAACTATTTTCTAAAAAGATTTAGATTGGAAAGGTGTAAACCTATTGGAAGACCTATGGTAACTAGATGTAAGCTATCTAGAAAAGATAAATCCCCTATTGTTGAAAAAAAAAAGTACATATCTATGATTGGAAAATTGTAGTATTTGACACACACTAGACCTAGTATAGCTAACACAAATGGAATTCTGGCAAGATTTTAGGAAAAACTTAAAGAGACACATTATGCAATAGTAAAAATAATTTGAAAGACATGCTTGATTATGGATTATGGTATGATAGATCACATGATTTCACTTTACATGCATACACTAATGTGGATTGGGTAGGAAGTGTAGATGAAAAAAAGAGAACTAGTGGCTAAGCAAGAAACAAGATTGTGTTTCACTAAGTACAATAGAAGAAAATTATACAATAAATAATTGTAATTAGACTATTTGGATGAAGAAAATGTTGAAAGATATTGGGATAGAGTTAATTGTACTTGATATCATTAATTTTGATAGCACAAGTACTCTAAGTATGTCAAAGAATCCAATATTACTTTCAAAGACAAAGCATATTTCTATTAACTATCACTTTTTAAGAGAGAGTTGTAGAGAAAGAGATAAGATTGGAATATGTTAGCACAAAGGAGAAGATGGAAGATCTATTTACAAAACCTTTTTTGAAGGATACATTTGGGTATTTGAGAGGTATGTTTGGGGTTATGCCCCAATCTACTTCGAGTAGGTGATGCAAAGATTGCATTAGTCCAAATGGTAGTAGAACACTATTTCTTTATTTGGACTAGGTGCTTGATGCTTCCTCTATGGTTGAGTAGTCATTAAGGACTCTTGGTATTGGTAATCTATAGTATCTTTTAACACTAGAGCTTGAATGGATTATTTTGGAAATGATTGAACTTAGAAAATTGATACAATGATACCTTTCTCATTAATGTCAATGGGGGAGAAATGAGTACATCAAAAACATTATTCTTGAGGAGAGATGGGTATGTTAGAAACATTACATTTGATACATCCTTTGGAGGAGAGATTGATGATTGATGAAGAGGATTTGATTGATGAAGAGGACTTATAGAAAAGTCTTGATGTGTGGGGGAGATTAACACCTTCCTTATGCATGTTTGTTAGTCAATGACATCTTGTAGAGAATGAGATATTTGAGAACATAATATGTGAGACTAAGATGTATGATTACATTTATGAGAAGCATGAATGGCAAGAAAAGGTAGATGGTGAAGAAGTACATTTGGTATTCTTGGATCTTATATTTTTTTCATCTATGTTGTCATCGATACCAAAGGGGGAGATTTTTAGCATGAATGTTGATGTTATTCATATGGGGGAGTATATTTCTATTGTTGGAGACATGATTCAGAGCTTATGTGTTGCATTTGACACATTTTGTCATTGATGTCAATAGACTGGTTATTTTGTGAAGATTGGTGAAATAACACAAATATTGAATTTGTGTGGTTTGAGGATTGAAAATCTACTTATGTGCACTTAGGGTTATCTTATAGAGTATGTCTAGATGCTACAGTTAAGAGCTTGTATGAAAATATGCAGACTAGATGGAGTCATGCATATTTTAGTGAAGGCATCTTTCAAACAATGTTTCAAGAAAGTGAGTACTATTGTTTGGATTTTATCTCCTAACAGAGATAGAATTTGGTTGAACGAGATGAGATGCAGGTTGAAGACATGTTAAAGATGAATTGGTTGAGTTATCAAATGTTCATCGTATGAAAAGTTATAAAGACTGCGAGCCTACAAATTGATTGTAATCTTGAAAAGATGTAATATTGTAATGTAACATGTATTGTAATATCTTAAGATGGTCCTATATTATTATTGTAAATGAGGAAATCCTTTAAGGTCAACTCGATAACTTATTCTAGGACTTGGTATAAATTATGTTAAGGAACATGGATCTTTTGTGCAAATGCACTAATATGGCCATTGTAATTGTTGATATATTCCATATGCAAATTTGGATATCATACAAATATGAGAGAAGGAGACATGTCTCTAAGATTTAATCATCATTTAATTTATATAAATATTAATAATAATTTGTATAATATATAAATATGTATATATATATATGTATAATGTATATATGTATTATATAATATAGATATTATATACTCTAATATGTATAATAATGTATATTATAATTACATGAATACGTATATATAGAAAATGATGATTTACTAATAACAAAAATGTATCTTAGATCGAATTAATTTGACTAAAGCTACAACTTTAACACTCCCTCTTAGCTAGGGAGGATTTATAGAACACATTATGCACTCAAGAATATGAAGAGATATCATCTCAGTATGAGGCTGAATTTCTCACCTTTCATAACACATGATTGAATCAATTTCCATAACTTCAATATAAGCTTAAACACCACCTTAGGTGTGGTTTATAATAGTAACTATGGCATGGTTTTTGGCAAGAACTAACCTAAAGAACCATAAAAAGTTTTTTATCATGGTGTCCAACAAAATCCAGCCCAAAGAACCATAATGAATTAGTTATCATGTTGTCCAGCAAGATTTGGACTAAAGAACCATGATGTGTTAGTCATCATGTTGTCCAAAAAAATTCAGCCCAAAGAACCATGATAAGTTGGTTATCATGGTGTCTGAAAAAATCTAGCCCAAAGAACCATGATGAGTTGGTTATTATGGTGTCCGACAAAATCCGGCCCAAAGAACCATGATAACACTTGCTCCTAGACATCCAACACATTTAGTGTATTTAGAAGATAGGTCAAACTATTGACAAGGTCATCACTTTACAATAGTGACCTGACACACATGAAAGATAGTCACCTTTCATTACATATCATATTTGAAATAGTAACCACCATGAATCAAGTCAGAGGGTGGTACAAAGGCTTTCACCTCAATTCCCTCTCATAGAGAAAAATGTATTACAAGGAATTTCACTTATAACTTCTCCTCATAGAGAAGATATGATTTACAAAGGATTACACCTCAAAATTATCCCTTTGAACAATGATCCTGGGAAGTTAGGTCCTCTAGTTACTGCCTCGCAAGCTCTCTTCCCCAAATGGTTTCTTGTCAACTTGACTCTGAATTTGATATCAATTTTCTAATTTTTTGGTGATAAGTCATCATTTCCTCATGATATACATAGGAGTAGGCCCATCAACATGATGTAGTCACACACATGTGGTTCTAGACTCCCTCTGAGTATCAATCTTCTAATCTCCTGCATTGCCTTAGAAAAAGTTTCATATTCCCTCATAATGTACAAGGACCTCATAATCTCAATCATCAAATATGTTTGTTTCAATAGCCTCACTTTATCCATCTTGATCATCAGGGTCTTTGGAGCTCCTATCATTAGATTGAGTCTACAAAATATTTGGTAGCATGTGTAAAGTAAGTACCAACCTTCTTTTCCTATAAGATCATCCTCAAAAATAAAGGAAATGATCAAGGTGAATAACCCTTATAGTATGTATAGAATTAAAATTAAGAGAGAGACTACAATGAGTAGATAAATGTTAAAAATAAGAATACTTTTGAAGATTTAAAAATTGTCTTCCTAGATTATTCGAGCATGTCCCCTCTAAAGAAGGTTCAACTGGGAATGGAACATTGACTATTATTCCCCCAAAAATGTAAAATTCCCACTCATTCTTATATTGTTGAATATTTTCTCATCAAATCAAATAATGATTTATATTTGAAACTCTGAAGATGCCCCTTCCCTGAAATATCCCCCTTTTAAAGATGGTTTAAGTGAGAATGAAATAATGATTATTATTATTCCCCCTACAATGTATAATTTCCACTCATTTATTTTATGAAGTTAGAAAAGTTCTATCAATTTGCTTTAGGGGTAAGTTTGTAATCTATTTTTGATCTCAATGTATATGCAACCTATTGAAAAAATATTGTTCAACTGAATTGCAAATTTCCTATCTTAGCTACCACTATGATGACCCCTCTCCTTAGTAAGTTTTCTCTCAAAAGGTGGGCCCCAGGTGCCTAGCACCTTTTGTATTAAATGAAATAAAGTTTTTTCTCTCAATTTGTTTAAGGTGGTAGAAAAATGTAACACTTAAGGATAAGAAATACTTATCTACATATGAAGGTCCATAGACGTTAAATCAAAAATTCCTTCAATAAAAATAAAACATTGGGTTAAGGTAATTATTCACCCCCTACCCCAATAATGTAAAATAATTTCATTTCATAGATTTGAACCATTTCTTACGATTTACTTTGGAAGTGAGCCTATCATTTTTCTATAATCTCAGTGTATATTTGTGTGGACATGATCATTTCTATCCTCATATTACCATCATTGAATGATTGAATATTAAGTTATCATAATTTAGAGAGAAAAGAGATCACCAATACTACTAAATTTCATGGTCCTAGAAGAACTTGTGATAATAACTTAAGAATATATAATGTTAAAGTCATGTGTTAGCTGCATAGTGCTAGCATGGTCAACAATCCTTAAGTACTTTTCTTTCACAGTCTCACTTTACTGATATTTATTCATCAATGGGGACATAACTTGATAACTAATAGGGAACTAATGTCTCATATCAAAGAGGTGTACTTGTTAATGGACCCAATGTTTATGGTACCAATCTTCTTTGATTTTTCCATTCAAATAGATTTTAGCATGAATGTTGTTACAACTAGTTTCACTTGTATCACTCATAGTGAACAATGAGAGAAATATAGGTCTTCAATCCATGGTCATAACTTTTTACCAATATTTTCTTCACATTTTCTCATTTAAATTCAAGAAGGTTTGGTATTTAGAATGCTCCACACAATTTTGAAAATCCTATAAATGAATGCAACCACTAACATGTCGAGGATCTTGAACACTCCAGAAACCATCTAACCTTAACCTCTTTAATTTCCTCAGTCCTAAGAGGTTGGGAAATTTTCTAAAGATATTAGTTTAAAGAAATAAATTTCCTCAAAAAAACCAAAATACATGAGATGTGGTGGGTCCTCTTAATCTCAAAGTCATTTGAAATGTCAAACACCTTCAAAATCTCAAACTCCCTCTTTTCCTACAAGAATAATCTCAAAGGAAAAGATCAAGACATATAGCTTGTGTACAAATAAGAATAATAATTATTGATGCCAAATATAATTTCAAATGACCAAAATCTTTTAATGCCTATGATGCAAGAGCATCCAAAGGTATAAGGACAATCTTGTGTCACCCAAAAAAATACACCTAGACATAGTTTTGGTTTCATGTGTTTTCATTTCTAGATACCCATTTGGGTCAAATAAAGGTTCCAACTCTCACAGTTCCACTATCAGTGTTCTAGGTTAGAGTTTTTAAGAACCTTGGGATATGTGTAAATGCTGAAAAAATAAGACAATGTAATTGAGACATAACTATGGTGATTTAGAAGGTGTAAATTGGAGGGATGATTAAAATTGTAATTTAGAACATTCCAAAAAAAGAATCAGGTCAAAAGGCTACACGGTTTGAAAGTTATCGCAGTTTTTCAATTTTTGGAGATCTCCTAAGAATGCTTCAAAGTCAGGTTCAAGGTACTAAATTACCTTGTACAAGCCTAAAAAATGGGAGATAGCAAATTTGGTCCATAGGGCTATAGAGCACTCTAAGAGCTTTCTAGAAATGTAAACAATTAGTCAATTGGAGCTATGGTTCAAAAGTTATGCCTCTTGGAAGTTTGGCTACCATTTCTAGATTCTTCTAATTTTGCACCGACTTCTAAAGCGACTTTTGGAGCCTTCCATTTTGTTGGTGGATGCCAACTAGAACTTTCTAGAATGTAGTCCTAATCCTTAACCCTTTGGGGTCTATTTAAGAACATTTCTAGCATTGTAAAAGGTAGTTTAGAGTGGAGTTTGAGAGGAGGTACTGGAAGAAGAAATTATCTCCAGATTTATACTATTGTAAGCCCATAGGGCATGTTTTGGAGTCTATTCTCTCCACACTAAGTGTATTAGCATATTTTCATAGTTAATAATTTTTTTCCTTTCCTATTGTGTCCATTTTGTTCTTGGGTTGTGTCTCCATCAAGTGGTATTAGAGTAGGTTTTCCTGAGTGTGTAGACAGAGCACCGACTATGAGGCAGTTTGCACCAAGACTGTTGCCATAGGCGATGAAAGTGAGGATGAAAATGAAGAATAAGACATTGGACCAGAAGGGGAAGTTGAAGGGGAAGTTCTAAATTAGGTAGAGGAGAGGCTTTTTAGGGCCATTACTAAGTTTGGAAAAAGATCTACAATTGATGTGGGTGTCTTTACAAGAAATCTGAAATCGAATGAGTTGATCGATTGGATCAATGAACTGGAGGAGTACTTTGAGTATGAGGATACCAAAGATCTAGATAGGTTTAAGTTTTCAAAGACCAAAGTGAAAGGCCATGCCAAAATCTAGTGGCAAGAGGTTCAATTGGAAAGAAATAGAAGAGGAAAGAAGAAGATCACAAGGTGGGATAGCATGGTGGACAAACTAAAGAAGTAGTTCATTCATGTTGACTGCAAGCTTGATTTGTTTAAGAAGATGCATGGGTTAAAACAAATAGTAAAATTAGTCCACGAATATACGAAGGAGTTTTACCGACTTCTTATTAGAGCAGGGCATGCAGAAGCAAATAAGGAGAAGGTTTCTTGTTATATCAGTGGGTTGCGACCTAGCATCCAAGAGGAATTAAGTCTAGTAAGAATGACCAGTGTTGAAGAGGCACACTAGTTTGCCTTGCAAGTTGAAGAGAATCTAAATAAAAGGTTTGAAGGGAGACAAAGAGGGTGCATTCAAGGAGGAAGGAGCAGTGGTAGGTCATCTGGAGGCCGAAATGAGACCCAAAAGAAAAATGAAGATGTGGGTATGAGGAATGAGGAACGAGGAACGAGGATTTCAATCGCTCCCGTGATCAAAACTTTGGATATTAGAGAGGAAGAGGTAGAGGATGTGGACAAGGTTCAAGAAGAGGAGGTTTCCATGGTACCTATTTCCATTGCAATGAACAAGGTCATCGTGCCTTTGAATGCCCTCAATGACAAGGAAGGAAAGATAGGAGAGCTGAGGGCCAAGCTAGGGTTTCTCATGTGGATGAGGATGCATAGTCATCACATTCAGTGGATGCAAAAAGAGGAGAGACTTTAGTAAATGAAAGGGTCCTACTAAGTGGAGAGATTGAACTAGGAAAAAGGAGGAGTCTATTTCTTACTAGGTGCAAGTGTGAGGATAAATGTTGCAATGTGATCATTGATGGTGGTAGCACTGACAACTTGGTGTCAAAGGAGATGGTCTCTAAGCTGAAACTCAAGAGGGAGAAACACCCCCAGCCCTATCGAATCGCTTGGGTGAAGGATGATCATAAGGTCTTGGTAAGTGAACAATGTTTAGTGAAGTTCAAAATTGGGAGTTACCATGATGAAGTTATCTATGATATTATTCCAATGGATGTCTACCATCTATTATTGGGAAGACCGTGGAAATTTGATAGGCATGCAGTACATGATGGTCATGCAAACACATACTCTCTGACAAAGGATGGAGTTTTCCACAAACTAAAGCCCATGATAAAGGAAGGTGAAAAGGTATGTAGTTGTGCTAGGATCTATCTTGTTGATGGAAGAAATTGTTTAGATGGAATGAAACATCGGCGTATGTGCTATGCTTTGATTCCTAGAAAAGATAAGGAAGGTAGTAGTGAAATACCACTTGAAGTTTTAGATTTATTAAGTGAGTTTGGAGATATCATCTCTTATAATGTTCTAGAAGGATTTCCACGAGTAAGGAAAATCAATCATCAGATAGATTTAATCCCTGGAGCTAGTTTTCCTAACAAGGCTGCTCATAGGATGACTCCTACTGAAATTGAGGAGGTAAACAGATAGGTTTAGGAGCTATTGAGGAAGGGTTTGATTCAAGAGAGCTTGAGTCCATATGCAGTACCTGCAGTACTAGCACTAAAGAAGGATGGAGAGTGGAGAATGTGTACAAACTCTTGAGCTATAAATAGGATACCATCAAGTATCAATTTCCTTTGCCAAGAATGGATGATCTTATGGACTGCTTGAGTGGAGCTTAGTACTTCACAAAGATAGATCTCAAGAGTGGCTATCACCAGATATGGATACGAGAAGGAGATGAGTGGAAAACTGCCTTCAAGACCAAGGATGGTCTTTGTGAGTGGCTAGTCATGCCCTTTGGATTGACGAACGCCCCAAGCACTTTCATGTGGCTTATGAATGAGGTACTTAAGAAGTTCTTGGGAAAAAAATTTGTTGTCTATTTGGATGATATTTTAATTTTCAGCAAGACTTTGGAAGAGCATTTATTGCATATTCATAGTATCCTTGAAAGGTTGAGGGAAGAGAAACTGTTAATTAATCTGAAGAAGTGTAGCTTTGCTAAAAAAGAGTTAGTCTACTTGGGGTTTGTTGTATCACTTGAAGGTCTCAAAATGGATCCAGAGAAGGTAAAAGCCATCTTGGAATGGCCTACTCCAAGGTCTGCTACTAAGGTGAGATCATTTCATGGTCTGGTTAGCTTTTACAGTAAGTTCATTAAGAATTTTAGTGGCATATGTGCACCCCTGATTAACACGATAAGAGGGGATAGGAAAGAGTTCAAATGGACTGCGACAGCTGCGAGAAGTTTTGAATTGCTGAAGAAGAAGGTGACAAAACAACCTATGTTGGCACTTCCTGATTTTAGTAAAGTGTTCCAGGTAGATTGTGATGCTAGTGGTAATGCTATTGGGGCTATATTGAGCAAAGAAGGTAAGCCTATTGCATATTTTGGTGAAAAATTGAATGATGCGAAGAAGAAGTATTCTATTTATGATCAAGAGTTCTATGCAATAGTTCAAGCCTTAAAGAAATGGAGGCATTATTTATTGCCAAAGGAATTTGTTTTATATACTGATCACCAAGAATTACAGTACCTAAATAGCCAAGGCAAATTGAACCACAGGCATATGAAGTGGATAGAGTTCTTGCAGAACTATACATTTGTGTTGAAGCATAGAAGTGGAAAGTCTAATAGGGTTGCAGATGCATTGAGTAGGAGGCAATTGTTGCTTACAGTAATGCAAGTTGAAGTAGTTGGGTTTGATGAACTCAAGAATTTGTACCCTAAGGATCCTGATTTTGCTGAAGCATGGAAAGCTTGTAAAGAAACTCTCGCTATAGATAGAACCAAGTGGTTAGACTATTTGATTCAAGATGGTATGTTGTTCAAGGGTAGTCAATTGTGCATTCCAAGGAGTTCCATGAGGGAAAATATAATTAATAAGAAACATAGTGGAGGGATGATAGGACATTTTGGTCGAGATAAGACCATTTCCATTCTTAGAGAACATTATTTTTGGCCTCAAATTTCACAAGATGTGAAGAAGTTTGTACAGAGTTGTCAGGTTTGTCAAGTGGCCAAGGAATTTAGTCACAATACTGGACTATATCAACCATTGCTTGTTCCATCAAAGCCATGGGAGGACATAAGTATGGATTTTGTTCTTGGATTTCCGAGCACACAAAGGGGTAATGACTTAGTATTTTTTGTGGTTGATAGGTTCTCCAAAATGGCACATTTCATTCCATGCCACAAAACTCATGATGTCATCCATATTGCAAACTTGTTTTTGAGAGAGGTGGTGAGACTACATGGTCTCCCAATGAGTATAGTTTCTGAAAGAGATACAAAATTTGTGGGGTATTTCTAGAGAACATTGTGGAAGAAGTTGAGAATGGACTTGAAATTTATTTTCACACATCGCCCGCAAATTGACGGCCAGACAGAAGTGGTAATAGAAGTCTGGGCAATTTGCTAAGATGTTTAGTTGGGGATAAGCCCAAGGGATGGGATTTGATTCTACCACAAGCAAAATTTGCTTATAATAACTCTATAAATAGGAGTACTGGTAGATCACCATTCCAAATTGTATATGGAAGTAGCCCAAGGACTGCACCAGAATCAAGGAAGATGGAGCAAGGGGAGAGGACAAGTGCTAAAGTAGAAGAATTTATTGAACATATCAAGCACCTACATGAGGAGGTCCAGGCACACATTATCAAGATGAATCAATAGTATAAAGCTAGGGCTGATCAAAGGAGAAGACATAAGGAGTTCTAAGTAGGGGATCTAGTCATGGTACACTTGAGAAAGGAAATATTTCCAGTAGGTACTTACAACAAGCTGAAGATGAAGAAATTTGGCCCCTGCAAAATTCTAAAGAAACATGACTCAGGAAATGCATATGAGGTGGAGTTGCTAGATGGAATTCACATTTCTCTTGTCTTCAACATTGTAGACTTAAAAAATATCATGATGATGGTGCAGATGAGGGGTTGATGCTGGAGCTATGTCCAATTCCTACTTCTAAGAAGGAGGAGATAGAAGAGATTCTAGATAGTCGTGTGGGCAGGAGTACCAGAAATAGGAAGTATGAAGAGTACCTGGTTAAGTGGAAAGGATGGCCAATAGAGGACTCAACATGGATATCAATAGCTGAGGTTTCCCATTTGGGATTTCCTCTACCATCCATAAAGTGACAGGGTCACTTTTCAATCTACCCTGGGTATCTAATGCAGGAGCATCTAGAGGTATAAGGGCAATCCTATGTCACCCAAAAAAAATACCTAGACATAGTTTTTGTTTCATGTGTTTTCATTTATCGATACCCATTTGGGTCAAATAAAGGTTCCAACTCTCACAGTTCCACTATCATTGTTCTGGGTTAGAGTTTTTAAGCACCTTGGGATACATGTAAATGCCATAAAAATAGAACTCTATAATTGAGCTATAATTATGGTGAATTAGAAGGTGTAAATTGGAGGGATGATTAAAATTGTAATTTAGAACATTCCAGAAAAATAATTAGGTCAAAAGGCTGCACAATTTGAAAATTATCACAATTTTTCAATTTTTGGAGACCTCCTAAGAATGCTTCAAAGTTAGGTTTGAGGTACTAAATGACCTCATATGGGCCTTAAAAATGGAGGAAAAGAGAAGCTAGTTCATAAGGCTATAAAACACTCTGAGAGCTTTCTAGAAATGTAAACAGTTTGTCAATCGAAGCTACGGTTCAAAAGTTATGCCTCTCGAAAGTTCGGCTACCATTTATGGATTCTTCTAATTTTGCACTGACTTCTAAAGCAACTTCTGAAGCCTTCCATTTTGGCGATGGATTCCAACTAGCACTTTCTTGAATTTATTCCTAATCCTTAACCCTTTGGGGTCTATTTAAGAACATTTCTAGCATTGTAAAAGGCAGTTCAGAGTGGAGTTTGAGAGAAGGTACTGGAAGAAGAAATTATCTCCAAATTTATACTATTGTAAGCCCATAGGGCATGTTTTGGAGTCTATTCTCTCTACACTGAGTGTATTAGCATATTTTCATATTTAATAAGGTTTTCCCTTTCCTATTGTGTCCATTCTATTCTTGGGTTGTGTCTCCATCAGCCTATTAAACAAATATCTTTATTAATGAAGAATTTCTCATACCTACCTTACCAAGGGCCTAAAATACCTTTTTGATAGTAGATAAATAGGAAAAATTTGAAAATAATGACTAGTGACCTTCACCTTCATTATGGGGTCCACTATCTTTTCATTAATAGGTCACCACCCATCCTTAATGGAGTAAGGGTTTAATGAATCTATCCCAATCACATTCTTGACTCAAGCCCACCAATGTCCTCAAATTTTCCAAATTATTTGATGCTCTTTATCAATGATCATCGAATCTAGTACTATGTGGCACATGAGACTGTGGTATGGTACAATGGAATTGTCTTAACTAATATGACTGCCATTGATGCAATTAACCTTTGTATAATATTCCTTTCTCTAGTTAGATATTGCTTGTCATCTGTCTTACATGGCATAAAGGAATTTAATTTATAATTTTTTTTGTATTTCCTACATTGGACTTCAATATTGCTGAGACTTGTCTAGTAATAACTTTATTTAAAATTGAGGGGAGCTAGAATACTAATATTTCATCCACCCCTATTATGTTTAGAGTGTCCTTTTACAAATGGACAGGCCTCAAATTAGTAGGATTCATTCTTTCAAATTCTTGTTTCTTATTTTCCTTTTCGATGATGTTTTAGGGCTTTCCTTTCAAGCTTATAAGCTCCAATTATCCATTTCATTCATGTGTTGTCCTATAATCTTGACATGAATAAAAAACATAATTCAATGCATTTGTGGACTGTTAGAATATATAGTCCACCAATCTAACTAAGAAGGGGGGTAAATCAGTTATCCAACTAATATCACAATTATCATCCTTATTAAACTTTAACCATATGAGAAATATAATCAAAAACCACAACAAGATACTCATACACAATAACACTAGATATGTTAACTAGGGAAACCCCTAATCAGAGGGAAAACCATGGTGGGGATGGTACCCACAAGATGATGTACTAATACAAATATTCCTTGTTAGAGGATGGACCCTATCAAGAGTCTATAACAACATTCAATACACATTAGTACCTATTATGAGATTCCAACCCTGTTAGGAGTTGTCGAAGACAGATGGATCCACTATCCAAATAACTTCGAGGAAAGACCAATGAACCCATTGTCCAAATGATCCCTATATTATTGCTTGCAAAATAATAGAAATGACTAGTATTACTCCTTCCTCCTTCTCTATCATGTCAACTAGAATTTTGCTCCTTTTGATCTTGTAACCAGATCACAAATCTCACATCTAATAATCCTTTGAATTGCTCACTCACATTCACCGAACACTTTGCACCTTTTTGCACTTTGCACTCAATAAAATGATCACCACTTGCATGCACATCTTACAAACAAGGAAAAAATCTTTCCTCTATATTGTATCTTCAAAATAATTCCTTGAGTTGACCTTGAAGCTTTCCAAATTAATTATAATTAAATAATTAATTAAATTCATAATTACAATAGCACTGTCGGCTTCTAGTCTATATAATTTCTCACACATGTGACACTAGGGCTTGAGCATTCACTGACATCATCATCAGACTATCTTAAGTCACTAAATAATCACATATCTCCAAATTATATCACTGTCAGATGATATAGTACAAACATTAGAAACTACTTCTTAGGTACTCTGTCTCTATACTGCTCTCTGCAAATCAGACATATCTTTCATACATCTTCAACTTAGGTACTACAAATAGAACCTTCACATTAGGACACTATATCAAACATGTCCATGAATGTGCATCACCAGATAATCAAAACATTTTCTATACAACTAAGATCTATGTCTACTACTTTACCAATCTTCATAGACTTACTATTATGTTGACATCAATGACAAACACTGTCATGAATGTAACATGTCAATACTCTCCAATGCTTACGATACTATATTGGAAATATGATCAGATAGATGTCTTGATAGTTTTCATTTATGCTAACATGTATTCAACATTTCATTTATGCATTTAGAGATAGAATTGTCCTAGTGTTAGATAGTTTGCAGTAGCATAGAGATAAATGTGATGTGTACAGATGAGTCATTGAGAGTTAGCTTATGTGTAGTTGAGAAAAAATTTATGATAGTTCCATGATGATGTATACCAGTACATAAATGTGTATGGACAGTATGATGTGAGTTATGATTGAAATACCAATACAGGTATTTGACAGAGTAGAAAGAGCATAGAAGAGAATTGAGTTGTACGACTTGAGGAATTATTTTGCTAAAAAAAAAATTACTAAGTCATGTTGAGCTAACTTTGTGGGTTTTATTCTATAGGTTACTTTATATTATGTTAAGCGTGTGAAGACATGAAGGACAACTAAGAAAAGATTTACTAATTTGCCAAGTATAAATAGAGATCTTGTCTTGCACAGTTAAGTGGGAATATGTGTGCAACATATGTGTGATCTATGCAATATTTATGATTAATGTGAAGTTGATGAGAAGATATGTGAACTATATCTGATGTATGATTAGAGAAAGTGAAAATTACAATAAATAGAAAGTATTGTATATATATATCTATTCTTGTGAAGAAATTCATTGTATAAATACATATTAGGGTAGTGGGTTGTTCTTGCATACATTATATTTAATCTACCAACTCTTAATAGGTTTGAAGCAACTCCTAATAGGGTTTTGGCTTCTAACAAGGCCTATACCTCTAAAAAGGACTTGAGACACTATATGTACTTCATAGACTCCTAATAGGGTCAATATCCTAAACAAGATCCTTTTGTTTAGTGAATCATCTTGTTGGTATCATCCCCATCAAGGTTTTCCCTTGGCCAAGGTTTCCCTAGATAAAAAGTAATGGTTTTATGAGTTCTTTATGCATATGGTTATATTTACTTTTTAGTATTGTTGGTTTACTTCCATATGCAAGTTATAAAGTAATTAATAATATTCAGTTGTGGGCAAAAGTTTGCAAAATACTGATTCACACCCCTCCCCTCTCAGTATTATATATTTCTAACATACTCCCCCAATGTAGTATCATAGCATTCATGCTAGCAATCTCCTCCTTTGGAATTTATGGAATCATAGATGAAAAACATTCAAGTTCCAAGTATACCAAAACAGTACTTTGTTGTTGTTGTTGTTCTCATCTTTTCAAATCTACTTCATCAATCAAATCTAAAATCCTCTAGAACACTACTATATTCTACATCTTCTTTGAATTGGAAATAGTTTTTCATAGTAAACAACTCACCATACATCAAAATTCCTCATGTTCCATATCTCCCCCATAGAGATATTCCTCCTTCTTTTTTACATGAATTTTTCTAAATATCCCTAATAAAGTAGAGATTTTCATGCACTCTTCTCCCCATACTTACTTAGGAGATGTTTTTCATGCATATTCTCCCCCACTGAAATCAATGAAAAAGGCCTCATTATGTCAATTTATTGCTCCAAGTCTTCAACCAACTAGAGTGTCCAAAGACATTGTTCAATACCAAATATCAAGAGTCCTTAGTGACTCAACTCATAACAAATACTCCACCATATAGGAAGCATCAACATTCACTCTAGTCTAATAATAGTGCTCTGTACTACTCAAAAGTAGGTAGGAGCATAACTCTCAAGTACTCAAATTATCTTTAGGTAAGGCCTTTGTAAAGATATCTACAATCTAATCTTTAGTACTCACATATTCCAATCTAATATCTTTTTCTATTGCCTTCTCTCTCAAGACATGATACTTAATAGATATATGCTAAGTCTTAGACTACAACAAAGGATTCTTAGACATACTTACTGTACTTATGTTATCACAGTATATGATAATAGGTTTTGTAAACTCAATCCTGATATCCTTCAGCATCTATTTCATCCACATAACTTGATTACAATTATTTGTTGCTACAATATAATCTTCCTTAGTTTTACTCTATGAGATACAATCTTGTTTCTTGCTCATCTAAGAAACCAATCTTCCGCCAAGAAAAAAAATGCTCCACCAGTGGTGCTCTTTCTGTCATCCATATTGCCTAGCCAATCTACATTAATATATGTGCATAGAGTAAGATCACTCGATCTGCCATACCATACTCCATAATCAAATTTTCCTTTAAAATATTTGAATATCCTCTTTACTAATGCATAATGGTACTCCTTAGGATCAACTTGAAATCTAGCTATAACCCCAACTGTGTTTGCTATATTTGGTCTAGTGTGAGTCAAATATTGTAAACCTCCAATCATGGATCTGTACTTCTTCTACTCAATTGTAGGTGTCTCATCCTTTCTAGATAACTTGTGACCATTTATCATAGGTGTACCAATAGGCTTACAACTTTCTAATCTAAAACTTTTTAACAAATATTTCAATTACTTATTTTGTGAAGTAAAAATATCATCACTATTCTCCAGAATCTACAATCCTAGAAAAAACTTCATTTCTCCTATCATGCTCATCTCAAATTCATTCTTCATTTCTTTTACAAACTTATCAATTTTTTCATCATTACCTCCAAATATTATGTCATCAAAAAATATTACTATTATCAATAAACCATTCTCAATTTCTTTCAAATACAAGTTACTATCTATCGTACCTTTGGAAAATCCAAGTTTTTCCAAATAGTTGTTCAACCTTGCATACCAAGTTCTAGGTGCTTGCTTTAGACCATATAGATATTTCTTTAGTTTTCATACCATATCTTTATCTTCTATTAGAGGGAAACCATCAGGCCGCTTAATGTAAACCTCTTCTTCAAGTTCTCCATTCAAGAAGGTTGATTTAACATCCAATTGATATACTTTGAACTTCTTATTCGTTGCATAAGCCAAGAACATTCTTATGGATTCCCTTTTGGCTACAGGGATATATGTCTCCTCATATTCTATTACTTCTTGATTTGAATATCCTTTGTACACAAGTATAGCCTTGTTTCTTACAAATTTTCCTTTCTCATTCATCTTATTTCTGAATACCCATTTGGTTCCTATAACATTGTTGTCTTTAGGTCTGGGAACTGATTCCCATCTGTCATTCTTCACAATCTGATCTAGTTCTTCCTTCATTGCTTGAATCCAATTATCATCTTTGCATGCTTCATCTACATTATTAGGTTAAACTTGAGAAATAAGACATAATTCCTCATTAACTTTGTTTCTTGTCATCACACCTTTGTCTTAGCTTTCAATTATCTTCTTTGGAGGGTGATTCTTTGTCATGGTTTTGTTAGTGGTAGGAGTTGCCAACTCAATAGTTTGTACATCATTTTGTAGATCATTTTTAGTCTCAAAGAAAACTTCTACATTTTTTCTAACAATTCTAGTATTATCTTCTTCTTCATCTGAATTTTAATCTAACATCTTTTCCTTAGTTCCAAACTTTTCATCAATCTTTAAATTTGTGCATTCAACTATTGTCTTAGTTCTATGATTAAAACATTTGTATGCCTTTCTTTCAATGGATAGACAAGAAACATACCTTCATCACTTCTTGGATCAAACTTACCAATATCATCATCTCTTAATGTAACACTTGCTCCAAAATATTCTGAAATACTTAACTAATGGATAATGAACAAACCATAATTCATAAGGTGTCTTGTTCATAGCTTTTTTTATATGTACTCTATTCATAGTAAATATTGTTTTATTGGTTACTTCTCTCCAAAAAGTCTTGGAAACATCATTCTCAAAAAAAAATTCTCTTGCTACCTCTACTACTAATATGTATCTTCTTTCTACAACCTCATTTTGTCCAGGTGTTCTAGGTGAAGATAATTGTCTCTTTATTCTATTCTCTTTAGAAAACATGTTAAAATCTCTAGAGGTGAATTCTCCTCCTCTATCTGATCTTAAACATTTTATCTTAACACTATATTCATTCTCAATTCTATTCTTAAATATCTTAAACTTCTCAAAAGCTTCAAACTTCTCTTTAATAAATGCAACCCGCATCATTCTAGTGAAATCATCAACAAAAATAATGAAATACCTTTCACCATAGAATCATTTTATTCTAGAAGGGCCACTCAAATCTGTGTGAACAATCTCCAGTTTCTCTATGGTTGTGAATGTCTTGCTAGGAAATGATACCTTCTTTTTCTTAACCAATCTACATTCTTTGCAAAAAACATTAGTATGCTTTATTATCTTAGGCAAATCTCTAACTGTAAACATGCTACTAACTTTCACAATATTATCACAGTTTACATGACAAAATATCCTATTCCATAACCAAATTTATCCACTTTTGCAACCAAAAATGTCATTTTAGTTGGATTCAACTAAAATACATTACCTCTCAACCTAATTCCACTTCCAATCATCTTACCATATTTATCCTTGATAGTGCAAGTCTTTTTTGTGAATTTTAATTGATACCCTTTGTCCACGAACTATCCAACACTCAACAAATTGTGCTTTAATCCACCAACAAAGTAAACATTATCAGTGTTAGTCTTTCTATCTAAAGTAATGGATCATATTCATGTAATGTGACAGGCTACATTGTTACCAACTCCAACAATACGTCCATTATAGTTCTTGAATTTAACAAAAGTATTCATATAACCAATTATGTGATGTGAACATCAACTATCTATTATCCAATCAAATTTCATTTCAACTTGAGAAACTAGTGCATTTTCTTCCCTAATTTCTTTATCAAGACCATCCTCCTTAATAGCTACAAATCCTATCTCACCATCACTTTCACTCTAACCTTTTTCATCAAATTTCTCTTCTTCATTAGCATACAGACAATTCCTAGTGTTGATCTCAGATTGGTTTTGATAAGTGAGTGTCAACACACTTAAGTAATTTACTTAGTTCATCTCAAACAAGTAACATATGTCAAGAAAATCATAGACCAAGCTAAGTCATAGTGAGTGTCAAGCCACTAATGTGTCGAGTCACTCAAGTGCTAAGAAAACAATATATGCCAAGTGACATAGGAGCTAAGTAAATAGTGGATGCCAAGCAATACAAATGTTGAGTCACAAAAGGAAGATTAGTACATGTCGAGCATTAGAGACTTCAGATGCCGAGTGACATAGTTTTGACATTTTTTTTGTAATGGAACAAACAACTATGTAAACCATTTTTGAGCCAACTTAAGATTGAATTTTGACATTTTGGAGACAAGGATGAATCTCAAGTTTGATTCCCTATGCAATTACATGCAGCCAATTAGAAAATGGGAAGGATTAAGTGGCAAAATGGATGAATCTCAATCATAGATTCATACCTATCCCTAAGTCACTAAGTCTTTTAAAGAGGAAAAAACCCTAAACTCTTAATGAATGGATGAGTGTGCAAGGAATTGAAGGAGCAAAGAGAGAAGTTTGCATGCACAAATAGAGCATTCATGGTGGCTTACAAGTTATGAAATGAAAGTACATTGTAGAATCAGTTAGAGCAAAATAAAGGATAGAGAAGTGTATACAGCATAGAGACATCTGATCAAGAAGGATCAAGAAGACATTTTTTAGAGGTGATTTGTTATCAAGCAAGCAAGAGCTAACTACAGGATCAAAGCCGAGACATTCTAATAGGTGATTTTAGTCAAAATCTCTTAACAGAGTAGTCCTAATAGGCTATATGAAATCCTTTAACAAGTTGTGTACTTAGTTGTAAGGTAAAATCCTCTAACAAGGCACACTTCTAACAGGGTATTGAAATCCTCTAACAAGGTGAGACCTAACAGTCTTTGTAAGCCTTTAACAAGGCAGACCTTTCATAGGGTAAATTATGACGCATGAACAAAACATTGTAAACTTCATTGGATACACTTTATTACTACAGTAGTGAAGATTTTTGGGTGTCAGCCCCACTCATGTTTTACCTTCTCACTTGGAGGGTTTCTGGGTAATCATATCTAGTGTTATGTGTGTGAACGCTTACATGTTTACATGATTTAGATGTATATGTATTACATGTTATTTCAATTTACTCATTGAATGCTTGAGATAGATGTGTGGTGAAAGTTTTATGGGTCCAAGTTTAAACTACTGATTCACCCCCCCAGAAGTTTACCTTTCTTATTGTATTTCCAACAATCGGTATCAGAGCCTTGTTCTCTAAAGGAGAAGCTTTAAAACTTTGAGGAAAGATCTTCAAATGGAATTCTACAAGTTGGGAAAGACTATTGAGAACCAAGAGATTGAAATGCATCTCATATTACATCAATTGAATCAAGTAAGAGAAGACCTAAATAATTCTTCGAAGAGAAGTAAATAAATTTCCATTGTGGAGAATGACACACAATATAATGAGATAGACACTACTAAGCTATTTGTAGATGGAGACTCAAATGAATTTGTCGCAGTAGTTGTAGATCTATGGAAAAGAATAGATCCCAAGCTAAGGAAATCAAAAATCTCAAATTAAGGCAAGAATCACAAGTTATACTGCTATGTGAAGTAGTTGAACAAAAGAAGAAAGCCATGGAAGACAAAGACATTATTGAAGAAGATAAAAAGGTTTTGGCCAATAGACTAGAAGATAAATCATTAGAACTAACCAAGATTTCCAACATGCAATTGGATACTCTAAGTCAAATGATGAATGCCAACTATGTATTGAATGTCAAGGACATTGAGATAACTAGATTCAAGTTATAGAATGAACAATTGCAAAGTGACCTAAAGAGAGAAAACGAATTTGCTGAAAGTTTCAACAAACCAAATGAAGCCATCAAATACTTTGAGCAATTATTGAGATCCCTTAGATCCAACAATGATACATTAGGACTGGGTTACACAAGCACTAAAGAAGGAGAGTCATCCAAAAGTGTTGAAGAAAGGAACAACAAAGGTAAGAACTCTAAACCTACTTGTCATAATTGTGGTAATAAAGGACATACTGCTAATGTGTGCAGGAGCAAGACTGTAAATCAAAATGTCAAGCCTAAGAACATGGTTCACTACCATTAGTGCAACAAGCAAGGTCATTAAGCACATGAATGCAGAACTAGGACTATGGATACACAAAGATTTGAAGGATATTGCTACAACTATCAAAAGTATGAATATAGGGCTTTTGAATGTAGATCAAAACCCATGTGGTCATCAAACAGACAAACAAAGGTAAGGAACTATGGAAACTCTTATAACTGGGATTATAATACAAGATATAGATGTCATTGTTGTCAAGAATATGGACATGTTCCTAAGAATTGTATTAGGACACACTTCAGTGGTAACCATCAAAGGTGGTTAAGTCAAACCACATGTTTCGGCTATTTAAAAACTAGTCACATCAGTAGGTATTGTCCAACTAGGTCAAAAGCACCAAGTTGTAAATTTGATAAAGGAAAAGGAAAGGAAAATGTTGAACACATCAAAGATGAGATGAATAAGACATGGAAAAAGAGGGATGATTGTAGCACATCAAATGGAGAAGGGGTCACTTCACCTAATGGGTTAGGTGATCACACCTCATCAAACTAGGCAATCAAAAGGTATGTGGGACTAATATTTAAAGGCTATTTCATACATCAGTTCGAAAGGAAGCTAGTATTGAAAAGACTACATTAGCATGAATTAAGATGCAAGATGTTGATAGAAATTCAAGATAAATATTTTAAGTTTTTCATGTTGTTGTCAAGAATGAAATATTTCCTGTGTGTCAAGTGAAATATTAGAAGATGTTGAGCTAGTAGTCTAGCTAGTTGATTTCAAGCTCGTAATGGTTGCTGAGTAATGGAAATGTCAATCGATGCCAAGTGAGCCTGAAATTAGTTGACAACGAGATTATAGCTATGTAAGAACTTAGCATTAATTGCAAGGTTTTTAAAGGGTATTTGATAAATTTTGGCTCATGTTTCATCATTTCAAAGTCTAGAAAGAGTGAGCAGACTAGAAGGAAATATTAAAAAAAATCCAAGTAGTTGTAGAAAGACCTAAGCAGTAATTTTATGCCAATCCGTTTGATTTTACAAGGTATTTATCAAGAGTCGAGATACACATTTTAAAATTTTGTAAACCCTAGTTTCTCAATATGGTATCTAGTTCAAAGAATGTAGAAGGGAGGGAAATTTTGAATGTTCAATTAGTAAGTAATGAGGTCAAGAAACCTATCGTCAAAGCCATTCCTAACATTGCATATAAGCAAGACCCTTCTAGTGCATTATCAACAATTTCATTGAATGTAATAATGGTGCAAGATGTAAGAAAATGCTATAACTACAAGATTGGTAGCATTGGTGACATGGAGATTAGGGAGGGGCATATAACAAACTTTGTGATAATGGTGTTTTGAAGGAAGAGTTCAAAATTATTAAGAGAAAGGGATTGACACAAGCCCTAGATTTTCCTAATGTATTCAAGATAGAGTGGATTAGGATAGTGCTTAGTTGAATCCATGATAGTTCATTATGGTTGGACAATGGACCTATTAAAATAACTAAGAGAATAATCCATAGGGTTACTAGTTACCCAACCCTAGATCATCTTAAGACACTGAGAAGTGATTCTAAGGAGGTGATTGAGAAGAACATTGGAGCTATCTGGAACAAGAGAGGTATGACAATATAAACAATCACTGATCCTCTTATTAACTTTGTTGTAAGGGTAATATCACACAAGTTCTATCAATCTAATAGATTAAACAACATACCTTGTATAGTTGTGGATGTCTGATATAAGAACTTCAAAGCAATTAGGAAAATTAAAAGTGTACTATGCAAATTTGGTTCAATTTTGATTTGTTTATTCTTTTATGTGCAAAAAAACATTCCCATTATTTGGTACTATGGGATCAAAAACCAACAGAATAGTAGCAGTGCAGATTGCTGAGTATATTGAGTAGCTAGGAGAGAATTTTGAATCTCTAATGACAAGCTACTCTAAAGATTTCAAGAAGTCAATGAAGGAAAGATTAAGAATACCGGTATCCTTAGTTGAGAAATAGTATAATGATGTATGTTTTCTTGTGGATGTTGACTATACATTTGTGCAAGCTACTACACCTAGAGTAAGATGGTTGAGGCCAGTTGGTTATGAAATAAATGTGGATGAAGCCTCTACAGCCATCACAAATTTACTATCAAAAGAGGTAGACAAAAGTACAAAGCTATTTGGAAAATATGAGATGGTAAAATCCAAAATTGCCATGGAATTGAAGATTGCTTCAACTTTGAAGAAAAAGGAGAAGATAGTAAAGAAGTTGAAAGCTAAGTTTAGAGAGGGTGTCGAGGAGGAAGAAGAAGAAGAGGAGGATGAAGAAGAAGAAGAAACCCAAGCACAAGCACCTCTAGCTTTGACACAAAGCATGGGAGAAGATCAAGAAGAAGAGGAGATTGAAGGTGTTGAGGGAGAAGAAGCTGAGGAAGCACCTACTCCTGTCGAGCCAAAGAAGAGGAAGGCCAAGGCACAACCTGTGGAAAGGGCTAAGAAAATTGTTAAACCAAGCCAAGCTAAGCCCATTACACCAACTACAGGAGCCAGCAAACATGCAACTACACAAAAGGCTAAGGAAAAGACAAAACAAACTAAACAAGGAGGTCAAGAGAAAAAGAGACCAAGAAGAAATTATGTGGCACAAGTAGAGTCTGATGAAGAGAAAATAGAATTAGATGACAACAACCAATTTAAGGTGGTGAGTCATAATCCTCTATCAGATCTTGATTATTTATGTGAAAAAATTAGAAATAGTGCAGACTTATCAAGATTTGGTCATGTTGATTTTGATAAATTGGGTAAAGTAGAGAAAAATCAAGTGGAGGAGGCCATATATGACATGATGGAAAAATTCAAGACAACTAGAGATTGCCAACTCAGTGCCAAAAAATCAATATGACAGAGTTGAGTAGAAATGCCATTATTGTCTAAACTTGGAGAAACAAATAAGAGAAACATCTCTAGTGCAAGTGATGCATGAATTAACAAAGGCACAAATTGCTAATGCTATGAAGAAGTATGCAGTTAGGTTTTTACTTAAATACTGAGCCTTTAGCATTTTACAAAACAACATTGAGGATGTTGTCAAGAAGACCACTCAAATGTGGAAAGTTACTTATGGGTTGAAAATAGTAAAGGAAGGAGAGGAAGAACCCATTGAAGAAAAGGATGATGAAGGAGATGATGACAAATGTGACACAATTGGAGGAGGAACAAAAATGCAAGAAGATGACAAGGCAACAGTTGAGCCTGAGTAGCCAAAAGAATAGAGTGTGCAAGACACACAATTGTCGAGCATCAGTCCTCCACATATCACAAGTGAAACTACTGAGACAATAATTATCAAGGATGTTTCTAATCTATGAACTTAGAACATCAATCCCCTTACCAAAAATTATTTGAAGAAGATCTTAGATCAATCTACACTGCAAGAAAAACTTTGTGGCAATCCTATTTTGGTCAGTTGGGATGAGCTATAGAAGTGTGACTAATGTTGCAAGGGAAAAGGTGAATCCACAAGAACCACTTTCTATCATTCCTCTAGTTACTAATGTAAAACCTTTGGTAAAGACACTAGAAACCATATCAAATAAGTTTTATACAATTACCAAGATTGATATTGAAAAGAAGAGCACAGTGGAAGCAAAAGTTGCTTCTATAGGAATAGGTCAGATAGACTTGTCTGCACCTACAGCACAAGGACAAGGTGCAACTCAAGTCATAGTGGCAAAAAAGGGCAAGCTTAAGGAGAGTGAGATAACACCACAACTAAAGGAGCAAACTTCCATCCAAGCCCTAGTAACCTTACCATTATCTAGCACTCCATCAAGTCATACTCTTTAGAAGCCAAGCACAGAAGCTACTCCATTGCAGATCTTAGTGTCAAGTCGTAGCTCATCAAAGGCTAAAGAAGTAATTCAATATGGATATTTGAGCCTTGATGAAGAAATAATTTTACCAAAATTTGATTTTTATACCATGACAATATAATAGATGGGCATATTGCAACAAGCCCTAGCAAGGAAAAAGCATCAAAAAATGCTTAGAAGGGAGCACAGGTAGAAGCAAGCACTTCAAGACATCAAAGACATCTTTCTAGATGTATTTAGTCTACCAACTCTAGATGATACCAAGCCACTAATGGATCAACTAATAGATATAGTGGAGAAGGTCAGTAATGAAGACCTAGATACAAATGCCAAATTACTTGAATGGTTAGAAAAGAAGTTCTAAAACAAAGTAAATGAGAAAATATCTGGTGAAATAGCACTAACACAAGTTGCATTGGAAACTAAGGTTGAGGATGTGAAGAAGGTACTTGAGAACATATTCTCATTGTACACAAAATTATGCAATCTGACACTCTTCACCCAAGAGACTAGAAGTCACATTCTGAGTCTGGAGAGCCAAATTTCTGCATTAGGTGCAAGATTACCTACCAATCCAGCTCAAAGTAAGAAGCATTTCTAGACATTGCTTTAAACACAGAGTTAGTTAGTTATATTCATAGTAGATGAGGCCAATATGAGGGCCAAACTAACTAAAATCCAAGCAACCTTCACCCCCCATATGGAAATAATGCACAGGGAGCTAGGCTATGTTGAAACCCTATTGAAGAAAGACCCTAATCTTTCTACCTTATATGGTCTAGTTCATCTTGTTGCCAAGCTTGCAATCCAAATCAATTCATTGGATGTAGCATGTGAGAACTAGGATGTAGCTCTTAAGATGATATTAGATGTCCATAAATCTTTTCTGGACAAACATGCAATCACTATATAGCCCATTTGACATAAGTGTCAAAAAGGGGGAGATATATTTTTGGGGAAGATATATATTTTTAGAGGAGAATAAAAAATAGGGAGAATAAGACAAATGGCGAATAAGAGAATACAAGGAAATATCAGATGAAAGAATATCAGCAATTCAGTGCATTGAAGTTAAAGTGTATCAGCAGAGACACATTTACCCTACAGGAGTACTCAATTTTAGATACAGAACAGACATATCAACTCAATGGGAGTTATCAAATTTTAAGGTATCTAAGTTATTGCAAAATTTTGAAATTTTGAAGTTTTGTATATAAGCCAAGTTGAGATATGTTATGCTCATAATATTTAAAGATGATAATGTATACTCAAGTGTTTTTGACACTCATGTCAAAGGTGGAGATTTTTTATCTCAAATTGGTTTTGATGAGTGTCAACAAACTTAAGTAATTTACTTAGTTCATGCCAAACAAGTAACATATGTCAAGAAAATCATAGACCAAGCCAAGTCATAGTGAGTGTCAAGCCACTCATGTGTCAAGTCACTCAAGTGTCGAGCAGACAGTATATGTCAAGTGACATAGGAGCTAAGTAAACAATGGATGTTGAGTAATGTAGGTGCTGAGTCACAGTAGGAAGATTAGTACATGTCGAGCATCAAAGACTTCAGATGATGAGTGACATAGTTTTAACATATTTGTTTTTAATGGCACAAAAAACTATGTAAACCATTTTTGAGCCAACTTAAGATTGAATTTCAATATTTTGGAGATAAGGATGAATCACAGGTTGGATTAGCTATGCAATTACATGTAGCCAATTAGAAAATGGGAAGGATTAAGAGGAAAATGGATGAATCTCGGACATAGATTCATACCTAACCCTAAGTCACTAAGTCTTCTTAAGGAGGATGAAACCCTAAACTCTTAGTGAATGAATGAGTGTCTAATGAATTGGAGTGAAGAGAGAAGTTTTCATGCACAAACAAAGCATTCATGGTGGCTTAGAAGTTATGAAGTGAAATTACATTACAGAATCAATTAGAGTAGAATAGAGAATAGAGAAGAGTATATAGCATAAAGACATATGATCAAGAAGGATCAAGAAGACATTGTTTAGAAGTGATTTTTTATCAAGCAAGCAAGTGCTAACTGCAAGATCAAAGCTAAGACATTCTAATAGGCGATTTTAGTCAAAATCTTTTAATAGAGTAGTCCTAACAATCTGTATGAAATCCTTTAACAGGGTGCTTACTTAGTTGTAAATTAAGGTCCTCTAACAAGGTACACTTCTAATAGGATGTTGAAATCCTCTAACGAGGTGAGACCTAACACTCTTTGTAAACCTTTAACAGGGCAAACCTTTCACAGGGTAGATCATGACTCATGATCAAAACGTTTTAACCTTCATTGGATACACTTTATTACTACAATAGTGAAGATTTTTGGGTGTCATCCCCATTCCAGTTTTACCTTCTCACTTAGAGGGTTTCCGAGTAATCATATATGGTGTTATGTGTGTGAATCCTTACATGTTTACATGTTTACATGTTTACATGATTTAGATGTATATTATTCATATGTTATTTCAATTTACTCATTGAATTTTAGATAGATGTGTGTTCAAATTTTTATGGGTCCAAATTTAAACTACTTATTCACACCCCCCGCTCTTAGAAGTTTACCTTTCCTATTGTATTTCCAACATCTAGTTCTTCTAGGATTAAACTTTCCCTTATACTTTTTCTCTCTCTTAGGACATTTAGATGCATAATGACCAAACTCGGTACAAGTCCAACATTTAAAGATATTCTTACCATCTTTTTCTCTTCTCACAAGAAGGGCTATACCTTCTTCAATCTTCTTATCTTCATCATATTTGGTTCTACTACTATTAGAAAATCCTCCATGTGTACTTGCACTTCTAGGAAAATTTGGCCAAACATTTAAGGCACTAAAAGTTGTCTCCACCCTTATCAGTTCTCATGATTGTCTTAGGCCTACTTCTATTGCTTCCAATCTTCCAAGCAATGTTTCCCTAGTAAACTCCTTAGTAAAGGGTATAAGTAGTTGAATCATCTGAGCTACTTGTTTGAATGGTGGTGTCAAATTCTTCAGGATCTTCCACACAACCTCATCTTCTTCCTTTTTTCCACCATATGTCTTGTGTCTTGCAACAATCTATGATATCCTACTAATGTAGCTTCTTACAGATTCATCTTCCATCATGTTAGCATCTTAAAATTGACATATCCAATTCTGCAATCTTACTCTTTTAGTATGTGTATCACCTTCAAAAATAGATTCTAATGTTATCCAAATCTTATGAGATGTTTCTAGTGACTTTACCTAATAGTATTCATTCTTCAGAATTGCTGATAGTAAAGCTTCTCTAGCTTTCATGTTACACATGAATAAACCTCTCTCTACTTCATTGCATTCTTCAATCTTCTCTTCTTTGACAATTGTCTTTTCACTTTTAGTCAAAAGACAATAACCCAAACCCATACATAATAGATGAGTCTTATCTTCTCCTTCCAACTATCATAGTTGGCTCCATCAAATCTAGGACTATCCTCTCTGAAAAGATTTTCCATTGATCTCCCAAAGTTGTTAAGCTTTTCCTTCAAAGACTTGATGCTCTAATACCAATTATTAGAATATATAGTCCACCAATATAACTAAGAGTGGGGTGAATCAATTATCCAACTAATATCACAATTATCATAATTATTAATGAATAAATCTTCCAATCATCATTATTAATTATCCAACTGATAGTAAAGCTTCTTTGGCTTTCATGTTACACATGAATAAACCTCTCTCTACTTCATTGTATTCTTCAATCTTCTCTTCTTTGACAATTGTCTTTTCACTTTTAGTCAAAAGCCAATAACCCAAACCCATACATAATAGATGAGCCATCATCTTCTCCTTCCAACTATCATAGTTGGCCCCATCAAATCTAGGACTATCCTCTCTAAAAAGATTTTCCATTGATCTCCCAAAGTTGTTAAGCTTTTCCTTCAAAGACTTGATGCTCTGATACCAATTATTAGAATATATAGTCCACCAATATAACTAAGAGTGGGTTTAACCAATTATCCAACTAATATCACAATTATCATCATTATTAAACTTTAACCATATGAGCAATATAATTAGAAACCACAACAAGATACTCTAATCAATGATGTTTTAGGGCTTTCCTTTCAAGTTTATAAGCTCCAATTGCCCACATCATTCTCATGTTGTTCTATAATCTTGACACTAATAAAGAACATAATTTGGTGCATTCTTGGACTTCTGCTCATTTTTCAATGTTTTTTTTTCCTTTCTTGTGATTTAAAATCATTATTATTTTTATCTTCCTGATCAATCAATATTTCATTTCAAAGAAACATGATATGACTAGCAATTTGATTTAAATTCACAAGCACATTGTAAGAAAATATTATTAGCAATCCAAATATGATTTTTTTTTATCAAATGCATTGTTGATGACCTTCTCACTCTATCAATGTTTCCATACGGTTTTGACTATGTAAACACTTTATTATTGGTAATGATAATAGCTACAATTAGAGAAGGAACAAGCTAGAAGAGATTATAAGGGAGGAGTTTATATGTGCTAACTTCCAAAAATTTCTAGAAAGTTATTATTAGGTCAAAGGTATATCTTCTCTAAAGAAAAGTGACTCACTTTTTTTAATCTACGACTGAGAATGCTCAAGGTTTGAGAAAGAAGACTTTTACAATCTTGACCTTTCATTTTTGGGTGACCTGTTTCCATGGGTACAATAGCAATCACCACATTTGCAATGGCCAACATGTCATTTCATGTGTACAACAATAGCCATAGACCCCTACTGTTGTGGTCCACTTCCGGTAAAAGTTCACAGTTGAGTTATGATTTCAATATCACAAATCACTTCTTCAAATAATCATCTATCATTACTAAGATTCATAGATAAGATTGGTTACCTATAGATCTCTAATTCAAGATTCAAAGATTTAAGAATGTATCCCCTAATAGTACCAATATAACTATTATAAAATAGAGTAAAAATAATATAAAAGATACCATCTTTCAAGATAATTTTCATCATTTAAATAACAAAAAGAACTCAATAAAACTAATAATTAAATGCTTTACAACTTGATGTTCATATATAAATGCATACCTTTTTATGAATGAATGTCTTTTAATAAAAGCCATGGAATCATTACTCCTCATCCCAAAACTGGCTACATGCGTGACGTTGGACAAATGTTTGACACAAATGTATCTACCATCTTAATTTGTTTCACTGGTGGGAATATGCACTCTTAGTATCGTTATATTTTCAAGAGTTTGTCACACTTATTCCAATATCAAAATTTCAAATCATTATTCTAAACAATCTTCCACTATCGTAGCACCAAGCTCACATGATGTATTCCATATCTAATGAAAAGCTCTATGCATATCTATTGCCCAATTTTTTCGACAAAATATAGAAGGTTTTATATAAATGATTTTGAATCAATTCTTCCTTCTTGGTTTGGTGAAGTAATATATTTATTTATCCACTAATGATGTAGGCTTTATCATTTACAACCTGCTCTAATACCATGTTAAGAGACATGGATCTTTTCTACAAATGTATTAATATGGCCATTGTAATTGATATGTTCCAAATCCAGATTTGGATCTCATATAAATATGAGAGAAGGAGACATGTCTCTAAGGTTTAATCATCATTTCATTTATATGATTAATAATAATAATTTATATAATATATATATGTATATATATGTATGTATGTATATATATGAATATATGTGTATAATATAAATGTATTTTATATATATATATATATATATATATATATATATATATATATATATATGTATTTTATATATATATATATAGATATATATATATATATATAATTACATGAATATGTATATATAGAAAATTATGATTTACCAATAACAATAATGTATCTCAGATCAAATTAATTTGACTAAAGCTCCAACTTTAACAAATGAAAGATCATTTTTTTGTGGTAAAGTATGATATGTGGTCATATCTTTGCAATACATATTGTGCAAACTTGGTATGTGAAGTTGTGAAGATCGCAGTAGAGTTTGGTGCAGTTGAGGCACAATGAGCTGAAAAGGAATTGTATTTGGTAAGACAAAGTGTTGGTCGGACAATTGTTGTTCTACATTGTATTATTCAAAAGGAATAGTACAAGGCTATTTGGACAATGGGTTTGGTGGTCTTCCTCAAAAATCCTAATAGGGTTGACATGACTCCTAATAGGGACTCATATGTACTAATTGTATCTCATTGACTCCTAACATAGTCTATCCTCTAACAAGGAACTTTTATATTAGTACATTATTTTGTGGGTACCATCCCCACTAGGTTTTTCCCTCTGATCAAGGATTTCTCTAGTTAACAAATATGGTATTATTGTGTATGGTTATCATTCTATGGTTGTTGCATCCATAGTTTACTTGTTTCAAAATTAATAAAGATTTCAAGAGTTATTTTAATTGCATAACTGATTTACAAACCACCCCACCCCCCCCAACCCCACCCCTCTCAAATATCTTGGTGGACTTTACTTTATAACAAGTGGACCATCCACAAAATATTTCTTCACCTATGCAATGAAGAGACATTATTCCTTTACCCAAAAAATCTTCTTTAGTGCAAAAATGGCCTCCATAATAATCTAAAACTATTTCCACAACATCCAAATAAAAGATTGAGACAAAATTTTTAGAGAAAGCAAAGAATGCAACTCTTGCCTTGGAATAGGTGTGTGTCATATTTTCTTTCTTATTGTATGGGAAAAATCATTCAATGCTAGAAAATTCCCTAAGGATGTGATGATAATGGCTTAGGTGAGGGATTTTTATAAGCTCAAACATAAAATTGAAAAAGTAGAAACACAACTCAAAAAAATGAAAATAAAAAAAGAAAAAGCATAGGTAGAAGGATTCAAAATATTTATTTGAAATAGAATTTTCAAGGTGTTATTTAGTGTGGAGCTTGATCAGTCCCCAAGTGGGAGATTGTTAGATTGTGGTGACTGATCAGGAAAGTATTGTACATACTTCATAAATTATTTGGAGCTCGAAAAAAAATTGTGGCCCCTATTTTATCAAGATTTTGGGCTGACATGTAATTATTAATTATAACCCTAAAGTGGTTTAATACTTGTATAAAAGAGCTTAGGGTTAGGGATTGTTTCATAAGGTGATGCAAAAATTGGTTCTTGCGATAGTATTGAACTATAAGGGATTACCGATTGTAATCAGGTTGTAATCATTGGATCGTAAAAATATTGGACTTGCTATTTGGTGGATGTAGCCCAAGGTTTGGGTGAACCACATTAAATCTTGGGGTCTTGTATTCTTTTTTGTGTGATCTATTAATTTATGATATGGTTTATATTTGCATGTAATTGTTATTTATGTTTATGGTTTAATCCTAACAAGTGGTATCAGAGCCAGGTTTTTTTCAATTATACTCTACAGGAAAGTCTCACGGTTGAGTGGGAGTCTCATGGTTGAGTGGGAGAAATGGTAGATGAGGTTAAGCTAAGGTTTGACAGGTTTTATGGGAAAAACTTTTAGTTATGAAAGATGTAAATGGAAGACTATCTTTATGAGAAGGATTTTTGGAAGCCGTTAGAAGGCAAAACCAAGAATTAGGGATCTATGCCAAATGATGAATGAGATCTTTTGGACAGAAAGGAAATTGGAAGTATTCAATTATGCCTAGCATCATTGGTGGCATTTAATATCACAAAAGTGAAGACAACAGAAGAGTTGATGAAAACCCTAGCGAAACTATATGAAAAGCCCTCCACTTCAAACAAAGTATTTCTCATGAAGCGTTTATTTAATATGAAAATGGCAGAAGGTGGATCTATTGAGGATCATTTAAATGAGTTTAATACTATTATTAGTCAGTTATCTTCTATGGGTATCAATTTTGATGAAGAAATTAGGACTCTCTTGATTTTGTGTTCTTTGCTTGAAAGGTAGAATGGCTTGGTAATGCCTGTGAGTAATTACATTCCTGGATCTAGTACCCTAAAATATGATGATGTAATCAGTGTTATTTTGAGTGAGGAAACTCATAGGAAAATATCAGGTGGATCTACATCAGGAAGTGCTTTGAACACACAAAGCAGAGGCAGAATGACTAAAAGAGGAAGTAACTCAGGAAACCATGGGAAATCAAGAGGAAAGTCAAAGGGGAGGAGGTCTCAATTGAGAGGACCAAACAACTGCTAGTACTGTGGGAAATCGGGTCATAAAAAGAAAGATTGTCATAATCGAAAGAAAAATGAAGGAGATAAACCATATGGAGACAAGGAGGCAAATATGGTAAGTAAAAAATCTGAAGAGGATGCTTTTCTTCTATCTTTAGAAAGTGTTGATAAGTCATGGATTTTAGATTCTAGTGCTTTATTTCATACTACACCTCATAGAGGACCTTATTTCATTGATTATGTCCAAGGGGATTTTGGACTTGTTCATTCGGCAGATAATAAGCCCTATAAGATTTGTTGGAAAGGGAAAAGTTAAGATTAAGTTGAAAAATGAGAATCATTGGCTACTATATGAGGGAAGACATGTTCCAAGGCTGAGTAGGAATCTAATTTCAGTAGGGAAACTCAGTGATGAGGGTTATGTAGTTACTTTTAATGATAAAAATTGGAAGGTTTCAAATGGTTCCCTTATAGTAGAAAAAGGTGTGAAAGTAGGCACCTTATATCTTTGTACAGGTCATATTGTTCCTTCTACTTTAATTGTTTCAAAGAAAAATTAATGTTCAGGAATAGTTGTTGCAGTTGAGCATAGAGAACAAATAATTGTTGTAGATTTTGATACAGTGTTGTGGTACAACAGACTTGGGCACATGAGTGAGAAAGGTATGAAAGTACTTCATTCAAAGAAAGTTTTACTACATCTAAAATATGTTAATATGGATTTTTGTGAAAGTTGTATGTATAGAAAACAAAAGAGAGTGAGTTTTGTGAAGACTGGGAAGGTAAACAAAAAGGAGAAATTAGAGCTTGTGCATACTGATGTATGGGGACTAGGTAAGGTATCTTCCCTTGGTGGCTCTCATTATTATGTTACATTCATTGATGACACAACTAGAAAAGTATGGGTTTATTTCCTTAGATAGAAATCTGATGTATTTCAAATTTTTAAGAAATAGAAATGCTTGGTTGAAAATGAGACTGGTAAGAAATTAAAATATCTCATATCTAATAATGGTGGTGAGTATTGCAGTCATGAATTTGAAGATTATTGCTCCACTAATGGTATTCGTAGATAGAAAATTGTTCCAAGGACTCCACAGGAATATGGAGTGGTTGAACGCATGAACGGGACTATAATGGAGCATGCAAGGAGCATGAGGTTGCATTTTGGGTTGCCCTTACACATGTGGGCAGAAGCTATTATTACTACTATATATTTGATTAATAGAGGTCCCTCTACTCTTTTAGGTTGTGGTATTCTAAAGGAAGCATGGACTGGTAAGAAGGTGAGTTATTCTTTTATCAAAATCTTCAATTCTGAAGCTTTTGCTCACATAGATTCTGAAAATAGAAGCAAGTTGGAAGCTAAGTCAAAGAAATGTGTATTTTTTAGATATGGCATTAATGAATTTGATTATAGGCTTTGGGATTTTGAAATCATAAAATTCTAAGAAGCAAGGATGTCATATTCAATGAGAAAGTGTTGCACAAAGATCTGTTGCAGCAACATGAAAAGAAAGAAGATGATTATGTAGTCTTGGATGATACTCCAAAAGCTGATGTTCTAGCAATTCCTCATGATGTGCAACAATTACAACAACAAATACCACACACACAAGTGAATGTTAGATGATCAACAAGGATGAGTAGACCTCTAGAAATATTTTCTCCCTCTTTATATTCTATTTTACTTACCGATATTGGTGAACCTGAATGTTATGATGAAGCTGTACAGGTGGATACTAAGATTCACTGGGAGTCTGCAATAAAAGATGAAATGGACTCTTTGTCGAAGAATAAGATATGGGATTTATGCAAGTTGCCTACAAGTAAAAGAGCTTTAGAACATAAGTGGGTTTACAGGTAAAAAGAAGAAGAAGGAGGTAAGAAAAGTTTTAAAGCCAGGTTAGTTGTAAAAGGATTTGCATAGAAAAAAGGAATTAATTTTGATGAGATATTTTCTCCTATTGTTAAGGTGACTTCTATCCGTATTGTTTTAAATATTGTAGCTACTGAAGATTTGCATTTAGAGTAACTTGATGTTAAAATAGCCTTCCTTCATGGTGATTTGGATGAAGAGATATATATGGCTCAGCCAGAGGGATTTGAGGTCAAGGGTAAGGAGAACCTAGTGTGCAAATTGAAGAAAAGTTTATATGGCTTGAAGCAAGCACCTTGGCAACGGTATCTGAAATTTGATAGGTTTATGCACGAGCATGGATATAGCAGGTGTGATCATTGTGTTTACTTTAAGAGGTTGGATGATGATAGCTACATTATTTTATGTTTATATGTTGATGATATGTGTTGGTGTAAATATGTACTTTACTATTTACACTTACTTAAGCTTACTTAGGTTAATGCATTATTCAATTATATTACATTATTTTATTATTTTTATTTGTGAGACACTTAGGAGTTTGCACACCTTGTGAGTTGTCATGTTGACAACACATGAGTATGAAACTCTATTTGAGCACATGGTGTCTACAACACTGTTTTGTGTGTCCCACCCTTGTAGACTTATCCTCTCATCACTGCACTTACTTCCGTGCTTAATGGAGGATAATCCATATTTGGTGGACATGTGCTTGGTTATATGACACTTCATGATGCTAACTTCTATGCATTCTAGAAGCTCTCCTAAGGCCTTTATATTCAGGCACTCCTAGTGTACTCTATGTATCAAGTTATTCAATACATTGTTATTCTGATCATACTCTCTCCATTTTTGGTCTACAGTTGTGCTTGTGTTTGATTTCTTAGTTCTTGGGTGAATTTTTCCCTTAGGAAAATTCTTACATGGTATTAGAGTAGCTTTCACTTGTTGGCTTTCTTCTATTGGAGGGGAGCATATTTTGTCTCTCTTCCTTCACTTATTCTCCTTTGTATATATTGGATGTATGGCATCATGGGGGGGTCTTGATTACTCCATCCATCGATGCATCCTCTTTCATCTCTCTTTTTGGGGGAGGGTTTTTCCCATGAGATTTTTCCTCTTTCCCCACTTTATGGGAGATTGCATTTCATTATGTACATGGGTACCTTACATGGCCTAGTAGTCGGGACCCATTATGCATCTTCATTCTAGTTCGTAAGCTTAACAAAATTCCCCTAACTTGCACTTAAGGGGGGTGTTGGTGTAAATATGTACTTTACTATTTACACTTACTTAAGTTTACTTAAGTTAATGCATTATTAATTATATTGCATTATTTTATTATTTTTATTTGTGAGACACTTAGGAGTTTGCACACCTTGTGAGTTGTCATGTTGACAACAAAGGAGTACGAAACTCTATTTGAGCACATGGTGTCTACAACACTATTTTGCATGTCCCACCCTTGTACACTTATCCTTCATCACCGCACTTACCTTCGTGCTTAATGGAGGATAATCCATATCTGGTGGACATGTGCTTGGTTGTATGACACTTCATGATGCTAACTTCTATGCATTCTAGAAGCTCTCCTAAGGCCTTTATATTCATGCACTCCCAGTGTACTCTGTGTATCAAGTTATTGAATACATTGTTATTCTGATCATACTCTCTCCATTTTTGGTCTACAGTTGTGCTTGTGTTTGAGTTCTTAGTTCTTGGGTGAATTTTTCCCTTAGGAAAATTCTTACAATATGCTTGTAGTTGGGTCTAACATGGATCATATTAAGGGGTTGAAATGCTAGTTAGCACATACATTTTCTATGAAGGATTTGGGGGCAGCAAAAAAAATCCTTGGTATGAAGATTTGCAGAGATAGGAAGAATAGAAAATTGTTGCTATCACAGGCTAATTATGTTGAGAAGGTGTTGCAATGTTTTGCTATGGAGAATGCTAAAGCTATCAGCACACCTTTACTTGGTCATTTGAAGTTGACTAAGAAGATGTGTCCCAAGACACAAGCACATGATGATAAGATGTCCAAGATACCCTATGCTTCAGCTATTGGAAGCTTGATGTATGTTATGGTATGTACAAGGCCAAATATTACACATGTAGTGGGACTCGTTAGCAGGTATATGAGTCATCCAAGAATTGAGAATTGGAATGTGGTCAATATGGATTCTTACATATTTGAGAGGAACATCCAATAAGTGTTTACACTTTGGGGGCTCTACTACTACTTTGTAGGGCTATGTTGACTCAGATTTGGCAATGGATATTGATACCAAGCAGAGTACTATAGGTTATGTTTTTATTGTTGGTGGGGTAGGCATGAGCTGGGTTTCTAGGTTACAGAAGGTTAATGCTTTATCCACTACAAAGGCAGAGTATGTTGTTGCTATAGAGGCAACTAAGGAGATGATATGGCTTCAGTTCTTGGAAGAATTGGGACACCCTCAGAGGGATAATTATTTGTTTATAGATAGTCAGAGTGTCATTCATCTTGCAAAGAATTCATCTCTACATTCAAAGACCAAACACATATAGTTGTGGTACTATTTCATTCAGTCAGTTTTGGAGGATGGACAGTTAAAGATCTAGACAAGATACATACAGATGAAAGTCTAGTAGATATGTTTACAAAGGTAGTAACAAGGGAGAAGTTAAACTCCTCTTCAACTTCAGTTGGTCTTCTAGACTGAACATGAATAAAAGAACAAAAGAGTCCAGGGTGGTTTGATCTAGTGGGAACCTCATGGAGTAGTGGCATAGCTACAGGATCAGTCTCCAAGTGGGAGATTGTTGTTTAGTGTGGAGCCTAATCAGTCCTTAAGTGGAAGATTGTTATATTGTGCTGATTGATTAGGAAAGTACTGTACATACTTCATAAATTTTTTGGGGCTCAAAAAAAAATTGGGCCTTATTTTATTGAGATTTTGGGCTGACATGTAATTATTAATTATAACCCTAAAGTGGTTTAATACTTGTATAAAAGAGCTTAGGGTTAGGGATTGTTTCATAAGGTGATGCAAAAATTGGTTCTTGCTATAGTATTGAGCTGTAAGGGATTATGAATTGTAATCAGATTTTAATCACTAGATCATAAAAATATTGGAATTGTTATTTGGTGGATGTAGCCCACGGTTTGGTGAACCACATTAAATCTTGGTGTTTTGTGTCCTTTTCTGTGTGATCTGTTATTTTTTGATATGGTTTATATTTGCATGCAATTATTATTTATGTCTATGGTTTAATCGTAACATAAGGTAGGATGTATAAAAGTGACATTTTCAAAAACCATAATATATGTTTTTCGTCATCATTTTTCTTGGTCTATTTTCTTTATTTTCATTTTTTTTTGTCCTCTATGTACAACATGATCGATGTCATGCATGGTGATTTATATCTTATGACATCTTAACATACACTTTTAGTCAACTAGAGATTATCCAGCAGCAATTAAAGCACACCAATATAGGTAATGTGATGTTAGATTATGATTTCACTAATGAAACTATACTTGACTTTATGATGCAATATATAACTAATCATGTTTCTTTATAGGATGGAGGGAAAAGATCTCATTTCCTTGTTTTTTTATTACAAAATTATAAAATAATTCATTACATCAATCTATCCTTCACTTTTAGTAGTGTCATATTGTAGAATAAGTTAATAAGAGAGACATTGGAATATTTGAAGACTATCAAATGCTTAGCTCTTGTTATCATTAAATTTGAAGAGATGTAGAATCAGTTTTCTAACTATTTAAACATTAATTTTTTATTCTAAATATTTAATGAATATATTATTTCTATTTATTAAATACATTATAATAATATTAATAGTTATTACTCCCAAATAGTTCACTACAAAGAATCAATTGTCTATTACTTATATATGTTAAGATAAACAATAATTCCTTTTCATTTCTTAATATTTTCATGCGTACTTTCCAAAAATACCTTAGCATGTTCCAAACATAATATTATATTGCACTAAGTTGTAAACAAAATTTTTCATTTTTTTAGACCCTCATGATCTACCATAAATAAATCAATGCAAGTTGGATCCCTTATATAACAAAATATCCTATCACAAACACCTTAAACCTTAGACATATTTTATTATAAATAAAAATATTTACCTAAGATAATTTATGCTACAATACGAGATCCTAATTAATACTTTGTTTGTTTAAAAGAGCTTAATATACCTAGGATTGATTAATATATATAACAAGAAGTACACACTTGTTATGTCAAAGGTGTTTATTATTTGAGAAGAGTGGTATGATTTCTTAAATCAATGGTTAACAACATATGAGAGGAATTCAAGACCATTGAAATAATGTGCCCCATTTGATTCTAGAGTCTACCATTTTTCTCTATCCTCAATTTTCATGTTTCTTTTCCCTTATATGCTTATTTATTTATCTACATGTGTTCTAAGATGCTTTTTTTTAATAGGTTAGATGGATCAACTTATGAGTGTAGACACCTAAAAACCTTTAGAAAATAAAGTATTTTTATTTTCTGAAAAAAGTCCCTGATGACATCATCATTTATTAATTAATTAATTATTTTATTTATTTATTTATTTTTATGCCATTAAATCCCTTTATCTTAATTAAAAATATTTAATTAAAGAATCCCTCCCAAAAATGTTTAAATCTTATTTAAACATTATTTCCTTATTTATTAATTATTTAATTAATAAATTGACCAAAAAACCCAAAATAAATATAAAAAAAAATTTTTGCCCAAAACTTGGCCAATTTCCTTAAGACCACTAACCCCTTCCAAAATCTTCTAATCCTTCTTTAATTTTGATTAAAGGCTAATCCCATCATTTCCTACCCCTAATCCCAACTCAAAATATTTAATTAAGATTAAATATTAATCCTCATGTTTATTAAAAAAGTTTTAATAAATATCTCCTCAACCCAAACCCTTGAAATAAATAAAATTTTATTTATTTCCTAAAAATCTAATTTATCCTCATCCTAAGAAGTTCTAGACTCTTCTAGAAAGTCTTCATCCTCATCCTAGGAAATTCTAGACTATTCTAGAAAGTCTTTATCCTCATCCAAAGTCTAGACTCTTCTAGAAGATGTCATTAAACCTAATCCTAATCCCCTCCTAACCTTTTCACATTCCCTAAAAATGGGTTAAGACTTACTAACCCAAGCCAAAGTTAACAAATATCTCCTCCTTCACCCACCCTCATTAAATGCCATCCACTTGCCTATCCCTAAGCTAATCATAAACCATCCTGCTCCATCTTCCATCTCACACCATCCACTTATCTCCTGCAGCTTCAGCCAACCATCCCAGCTATCATCCATCTCCCTAGCCCCTTCAGCTTTTTCCATCCTAGCTTCAATCCTATCACATCCATCATAAGACCTCCTTCCACATGTCATCTTCTGACTGGGGGCACTATATTCCTTGGAGATCTTGTCTTGTCCATCCTCCCTTGTCATTAGTATCCCGCTCTAGGCTATCCTCATGCAAATCCAATGGCATCCTCTCATTAGCCATTCACTCTAGCGCCATCTATCCATTCAACTACCACCAACCTTAGCATTGTCCCCATCATCATCATTGGATGCATCTTGTCAAATCCATATCTTTCATTATCACCTCATCCTTAGCTTCTGCCTCTTGCACCAAATTGAGCCATCCCGCTATCCTCTCATCCTGAGCTTTTTATCCATCTGTATCATACCTATCATTGGTCCATTAGCTTGTACCATATCTTGATCAGCCCACTTGTAAATATCTTGGTTTGTCAGCTTGTACATCCTCTTTAGCTTAGTACCATTGTATCTATCCAGCTTTCGTGTCAGTTCCTCCTTGATCAACATCTTGCACACATCGCACAACCCTTGGTTAGCTATCCCAATGCATCCTTTAGCTAGATCTCCTGTCACCAAAGTGTTATCCTTCTTAGTTCAGCTTGCCAGACGCATCACTCATTCAGATCCACCAGCTTAGGTGCTCTCTGATAGATCCTTGTAGGATATAGCTTTCCTCATGTCTGATCTTGGTCCGTTAGTACCTCGTCCTACCCATCTCGTTGGCAAATGTTTCTCTTTTGGATTTTCACTTTCTTTTGATTTGGAATCTTCCCTTTTGGGTCTTGAAGTATCTTTTCTAAACAATCTTTTTGTTCCCTCCTCAAAGTTGCCACGATCTTCCATATCATGGTATACTGCAAATGGGGCAATCTGGGCGTAAGGTCTTGATCAAGTCTTTTGTTTGTTTTTCTTTTCTACTTGTGGGTTACCCAATGTCGGTTCCACTCTGATTCTTTCGAGATTCATGTGTGATGCTGGGGCAATCCTTGCGTGTTTATTTTGAGTCAGTCTATCAGTCCTCTGGACAGTTGGTGAAAAGGCCTTGATGTTCTTGGTAACCTTGGCAATTAACCAACAGTCCTATAGCAAATCTAATGCTCAACTACATGGTGGTACTTCTCTTTGAAGTATCCCCCCGCTCAAAAAGCTTCAATGGTTTTCCTTCATCTCCATTATCCCCCATCCATATCCAATATCTGTCTCTCCTACCCTAGCTTATGCATCAGTATCTCTTTGAATCACTCCTCACCTTTAGCTTTAGGGATCCACAATCCTAGTCTTAGGGATCCACCAATCCAAATCAATCCACCAAGCCTCATCTTTCGAGATCCACAATCCTAGTCCTAGGGATCTCCAAAACCCATCTTTCGCCAATCTGACTCTTTGAAATCCTATTGCATCAGCTTTATAATCCCTCATCCATCTCCCTATCCTGGATTCCTTTTTATAGCGCTTCGCTCCTTCATCCTCCACCTTCCCTAAAGTCTTAAGCTTGCTTCCTCTTGTGCATCTGATTCTCCTTTATCATTCTCCCATAGTGAGAGTTTGAGCTAATTCAGCCCCTTCTCTTTGCCAATCTGAGTTTCCTTGCTCATCCGAGATTCTTGTACTTTTCAAGAAGCCATCGAGCCTCGCTTTCTCTCCCCATAGCCTTCTTGAGGGGGCATCTCACAATCCATTCTCTCCTCTTCTGCTCTAGCCTTAGGCATCTTATTTTCTTATCTTTGATGCCATGACACTTGCGGCATCACATCAAAGAGGGGCAAAATGTACACACCTAAAAACCTTTAGAAAATAAAGTATTTTTATTTTCTGAAAAAAGTCCCTGATGATATCATCATTTATTAATTAATTAATTATTTTATTTATTTATTTATTTTTATGCCATTAAATCCCTTTATCTTAATTAAAAATATTTAATTAAAGAATCCCTCCCAAAAATGTTTAAATCTTATTTAAACATTATTTCCTTATTTATTAATTATTTAATTAATAAATTGACCAAAAAACCCAAAATAAATAAAAAATTTATTTTTTGCCCAAAACTTGGCCAATTTCCTTAAGACCACTAACCTCTTCCAAAATCTTCTAATCCTTCTTTAATTTTGATTAAAGGCTAATCCCATCATTTCCTACCCCTAATCCCAACTCAAAATATTTAATTAAGATTAAATATTAATCCTCATGTTTATTAAAAAAGTTTTAATAAATATCTCCTCAACCCAAACCCTTGAAATAAATAAAACTTTATTTATTTCCTAAAAATCTAATTTATCCTCATCCTAAGAAGTTCTAGACTCTTCTAGAAAGTCTTCATCCTCATCCTAGGAAATTCTAGACTATTCTAGAAAGTCTTTATCCTCATCCAAAGTCTAGACTCTTCTAGAAGATGTCTTTAAACCTAATCCTAATCCCCTCCTAACCTTGTCACATTCTCTAAAAATGGGTTAAGACTTACTAACCCAAGCCAAAGTTAACAAATATCTCCTCCTTCACCCACCCTCATTAAATGCCATCCACTTGCCTATCCCTAAGCTAATCCTAAACCATCCTAATCCATCTTCCAATCTATCCACCTATCCTCCACCTATCCATACTAACATTGCTCATATACAATGAGGGGTTTGGGAAAAAAACATTTATGAATTTTCGCTATGTAATGTTTCATAGGATGTCAATATTAAGGCCAATTGTGTCTTGGCTCCCACCTAGAAAATGTTGCCTAAATTTTAAACATGAAGATTTCATATCAAACAATCAACTATGTGGATGAAACAATTATAATCTATTTGTAGTGAACACAGCCTAGCATAAAACATTACAAATCTTAAATAATGAAATCATTGTGTTTTGTTGATGAAAACAAAAAATCCTCCATAGAAATGAATTTCTTAACAAGATTTGAACTATCATTTGCTCCATTATCTTGTCAGATTGTATTGGGAATGCAATATGGGTCTTTTCAACAAATGGAAAGAAAGAAGCTCATAAATGGCTTTTACAACTTCTCTAAAATATAACACATCTAGTGAAAAGAAATTCCTTTGACATTTACCTCATGTTCTTTAGCCTAATTATTACTAATTGTATGAATTGTGCAATGGCCTTCAATCTTAGTGATCGTGGAATTAAAAATAATATTGGGGTTTTTCTTTTTTCTTTAGGATGGTTTGATATTCAATGACATGAGGTGGGAAAATTATTTGTCACTTGCAAGTCAAGGCTCTACTACTATGTGGGGGAGTTCAACATATAAGCATGATCTATGAGATCAAATCTTCTAAGAAATTTCAAAAAAAACTTCTAGCAACATAGGCCTAACATATGAATTTCACATTTGACTACATGCTTCAATCATGTGCGACAATGGAAACTATGGAATAGGGATGACATCACTTGGAAGTGTTTTTCCATAAAATTCATGTGCCTTCATCAATGCTTCTAGAATTTACATATACATCTCCAATATCTAACAAAAGTTCTAAAAAAAAGACCATCACCCATACCATAACCAAGATGTGTATGGAAACCATGACATTTTGTTGAGCATGTATGTTGTTAGTCCTAGAAATCGACAAGAATGATATTTTTTAAGCTTATTTAGATAGATTGCGGGTGTGAAACATTTTTCAAATTATCCCAGAACTTATGGCATGACCACAATAATCATGAACCTTCAATAGGTACCAAGATATGTTATAGTCCATTTCAATTTTCATTTATTATCTTAAGTAGAAATCCTCCATGTTTATGTTAAAGATAATTCATGGTAGCAAAGAAGTGTACAAATGAAGAAAATATCATTTGAGAACTCAGAATGGACTCCTCAAATGTTTTTTATTTAGTAAAAATTTAAATGTGTCATGTGCTTTTCTACATGAAAAAAATGTGTCATTGAAATATTGTCAATAGATTCAATAAGAGCAACCATATTTAAATAAAGAAACATCGGGATTCTTAGATATCAAGGTTTTGCACTCATCTCTTTATGATTTAATTCTTATGAAACTCTAGATTCTATCAAATTTATAACAAGAGTGTGTTAACCAAACAATTTTATAGCAGTTGAAAAGTATTAGTTTAATGTGTATAATTTCATGAATTCACTTGTGTGAAATTTTTCTTTTTCTTTTTCTTTTTTAAAACTATTTTATACAATCTAATTTTCCTTAATTAATATCATTTCTTATTTGGCCTCCTGTTAATCTTATGTTCTAGAAAAATACATGTAACAAATTAGACCAAGTTTTTTTCTAATTGACCATGCCTCTCTGTAGTTCCTATTATACACTGAAGTACAATTGCTTACTATACTAAGAAAAATGCAATTATTTAAAAAGTTTAAATTTAAAAAATAAAAAATAAAAACCTACCTAGTAGCCTACAATTTTCAAAAGTATGAATTATTTAGAAGCTGCTTAATGAAAATTGTCCTTAAAAATGCATTAGTATAAAATATGTTATGACCTATTCAAAAGAGTACAAAATATTTGAGATATATAGTTTTAAGTCAAATGGATACCATTTACAAGAAAGAATAAGGAAAAAAACAAAATAAGGTGGGTATGCAAAGTAGTCAAATATTTCTATAAATACTTGTTCTAATTAGGGAGTTTATTAGTCTTTAAAATTGCAATAGACATTCTTACTTTTGATAGTTGTAGGAAGAATAATTAAAATTGCAATAGACATTCTTACTTTTGATAGTTGTAGGAAGAATAATTAAAAAATTATTGTACTATTTAATTTTTTATTTTCAATTGATAAAAGTTGTGTATTATAGTAAGTCTTATAATTGTATGTGTAACCTTAAGGAACTTGTTTGTTAGGAGAAATGAATCTTACCAAATTAGTAGTGGCGAAATTCAAGAGGAGGCTCTAATAGGTCTTCGGGCTACCATGAAGTAATCTTGACTCTTAATCGAAGAGATTCAACTGCAATGACAAGAAGCTAAACAATCCAATAGAAAATGCTAGAATGATGTAGCTGCCCAAGACAAGCTAGAAACTATATGGCATGCTAAGTAAGGGCCAATCATACTATTTTTCCCAACAGATGATCATGATTTATGTCGACTTTTGACAGGCAACACATAGAAGATGAAACAATGGTGGAAACTGAATATCACAGGCTTTTTAGTGCAGACAAGAGTAGCCATCGAGTGATAACAACAATTGTTATTATTATTATTATCATTTACGGTTACACACATACAGAGCTCTCCTTATTTTTATTATGTCTCAGTTGTTTATTCTTCCCACTGCAGAGTTTGTCTTGGCAATAATTGCAAACACTTACTTGCCTTCAACCCAAAGCGAGTGATTCACATGGGCAGCTGCTTCATGCCAAAAATTGATTTAATTGCCATTTCTAAAGCTGTTGCATTTAGAAATATGTGGATTCTGTGAGAACATGCCTCCATGGATCAGCTCAGATGTCAAATGCTACCACAAAGATGTGTGCATCATCATTGTCAAATCAAAGTTATCAGACTTTTACATTCTATTTGTATGTTTAACTTTTTTTTAAAATTTAGTATGAATGCATTTTGAATCATATTATATGATGATCATCAAGATAAAAGAAAAATTGATTCATATCCTTATTTTTTCAATTGCTTCCATGACTTCATAGAGACTAGAATGCATTGATAATCTCACCAGTTCCATCGAATTTCAAAGAGGATTGTAATGACTTCATTAGATTTGCATCCATCGTAATAAAGTTGATTTTGCAGACATAAAGACTATTTGCCCTGCATTGGCGGGTTAAGATTTATCATCAACTAAGGTTAGACTTCATTGCCATTTCTCTGAACCAAATGAATCGTTGGAATGTTCAGTATTAAAGTAATGTGTTTGTGAACAGGTCTTTATGTGATTCATTATGGAACACTCAGTCAAACTTTTTTCTTCTAGACCCACGAAAACATAGTGATTTTTTTTCAATTTCTTTTGTTGGTTTCGGTTACAAATTATGCAGATCATGAAGATAAATGCTGAAATTTTCGAAAAAAATTAATGATATTTTCGATTTTTTTGAAAATTGGTCAACTGTACAGTTTGTAGGGAGGATAGGTGTAGGAATAAATAAAAAATTGTTCACAATCAAATCTAAAAACAATACTATTTTATTTCATAAAGTGTGAAAATTTCTTTAACATTGATGTTAAGTATTGCTATCACTTTTGAATTTTAGGCTTAAATTTATCGATTCATGTTTCATGAGTGTGCTTAATAAGAACACATCTTCTAAGAAAATAAATGGAATACTAAGCATTCTTTGCATTCAAGGTGATGTTTATATAGGTGAAACATTGGACCTTCCTTAGAGGCTACACATCCATGTGCTTAACAATCATTATCAACCATTATTCATGAAACATGAGTTGATGAGTTTCACTCAAGAAATACTGGAATTGTGGTAGGAATATCACAATTTTATTTGCTATCAAAAATGTCTCCTATTTATAATAAGCGTGTCATATTCTAATGAAGGAACATTCTATGTTGTATTTGCACTTTGTTATGACAAGATATACTTGCTTGAAAAAGTTAAAGCCCTTCGAACTTAAAATTTAGTGTTTAGTTAGGATATTATTTGTTGGGAAATAAGATTTACATTTAATAAATTAATTTGTAGTTAGGTTAATTGGAAAGTTGGTTAATATAAATTAGTTAGTTTTGTACAAGAAAATAAGAAATTACAAAGTCATTTCAAAAACAATGTAAAGAAGATCTTTTAGAATATATAGTATTAGTCTTTCCAATAGACTAAGTACTGATGTATCAAATTAGTGATTAAATGATATTTGTTTGAATCAATCCCCACTTGGTTAAGACTGATTAGTTTTATGAAAAATTGCATAATTTCTAATACATGAGACAAAATGATTGGCTTATATATAATTGTAAATAAGAAAAAACTAAATTGATCTTCCAAATTCTAATAACTACAATACTCCCATGCACAACTTATATATACTCTTAAAAGAGATACAACATCATGCCAAATAAAATATGGCTCGTGAATTCTCCTTGTGCTCTTTTTTCATTCAATACTACGTTGGGAGTGTATATAAGTTTAGCTCAAATATCAATGCAACAAGATACATAATTATTTTGTTTGGACACTTATTGTTGCAACATATATTAATGCAAAATTAAATTAAATTATAAAGAAATTAAAATAAAAATAATTTATAGCATTAGTTCAATTAATTGGATTTATATATAAAAAAACAATTATATAAAAGTTAGAATATAATTTTTCTCACTAATTAGTGAGGAAAAATGATAGTCTCAAATATGTTTATATTATTAGAAAATTATTTACAGTCAACAATTGTCATTATGAAGTTCAAAGAAGATTAACTTAACAATGTACAAAAATAAATTATAAATTGTATATTATTTTTAAATATAAAGAACATGAAAAGTATCGAAACAATCTTTAAGATAATCTTTACTTATATTTATTTTGGATCTTAGTATGAAACATGTGTTTCATGCCAAACTCAACTATTAAATTATCCTCTCTCCAATCCAACAAGTGCCAGTACTAGTGTAATTATAATATTGAATATAATTTTGATTTTAATTTTAATTAATGTATTATATTTTTCTAGTATAAAATTATTTATTATATATCATTATATAACTTTAATCACAATATTAAAAAAAAATTAGATTTATATTTTTTATAATGATATTAACAAAATTTATACTTATGTTATTATATTTGTTATTTTATTATAATATTAATGGCAAGAGCTTAGTCACTATGTGACACTTGTTTTATTTTAGATAATTTGTGGTCATGATTTGATCTATTTGCTCCATCATATTCCAACATTAGAAGAGCATTTTAAAAATGAGTCATGAAAAAGAAATACTTTGTAGTTGATTACTTGGCGATCTAAAATAAAGTTTGTTTTCTTGAAGAAGGTTGGGCCATTTAATTTAAGGCATACAATGCAACATTGAAACTAAAGGATGAGTGTTGATTGTTTTGAGGTCAGCCTTTCTTTGATGTAATGTTCTAGAATCTTTTGTAAGTCATTTTGGCAAGTATAAGTAGAGTTATTTAGTTTGTTTAGAGGCAAAACTTAGAGGACCGGGAGTCAAATCAGATGTTGAGAGTTTGAAGCTAAATATAGGAACTTAGCACGATGTATATTTTGTATCTAGTCATAACCCAAAAGGCCTTATAGTTGGGCATGTATGTTGAACATTTGATGAATCAATAAAACTATTTGTTCTCTCTCTCTCCTTGGTGTTGTTTTCTGTGTTTTGCTTCCATTGTGTTTACTCAGTGAGGTGGTTAGACAGTAGGATGTACCTTTGGCCCTAGTTGTTCATCCCTCCTTGCACCATATAGCCATAGTTTGATTTGTCTTCTCCACTGTAATAATTAGTTGTGTGTGTGTATACATTTATATATGTATATGTATATTTATGTGTGTATATGTGTGTATATACATACACACATATACATATAGATATATATTTAATTAAGCAATAAATTTACAAGAAGTTGATACAATCATCAATGACAATAAATCAAACCCTATCCTCCCTCCAAAAACCAAAGTTACAAAACGTGAGTGTACCTACAATGAAGAATAGCTGGCATACTTAACATGAAAACAATAGAAAGCCAAAAAAGAATATAAAGCATGCTCTACTGAGCTATAAAATATCAACAACATAGGTGAAAAAGCAAGAAACACTAACAATAGGGCTTAACATGACCACAACCAACAACACGCCAACGACCAAACCACAACACCCCCAACAACTAAGAAGAATACAATATTTCCCAAACTAAGAACTAAGTAGAAACTTGGAGAGAAAAGGGTCAACCACCTGAATAAAAATGAAGAATTGTAATCATGAAGAAACCTCTAGGGAATCTTGGATGTGGTTTAGAATCCCCCAATTTTCTACAAATGCAGGAAGAGGAGGTTTTAAGTGGCATTTACAAGCTCCATTTTATCTCTGAAATGGTCTTGAAAAGAAAGAAATCTAAATATCCTTTAATAGTTCATGATACTTCTTACAAGAGGCATCTAATTGTGTTACAAACAAGGTACATGTATCTTACCCACTCTATAAATTGAATTGGTAACCTTTGTTTTAATAGCACAAGTTCTCAACCATTAGGCCAACTTGGGTAGTATAAAAAATAATTTCAAGAATACCATCTAAATTTTAATTTGGTGAGGGAAGAATGTGCTAAAAAATGTCACCTAGCAACATTTACATTTCAAAATAAATTTGAGAATCACTTGCCTGCAATTATGTGTAATAAGATTGTGAGCGGTGGAGACTCTCAACACAATACTAGACTTCCATGACCAAGCATGTAAGAAAAGGGCAAGAAGGGCAAAGAAAAGAGAAAACTAAGAATTTTTAGCATCTGGGTAGGTGATGCAAGAACTTTGTGAGGTCGTAACTTTTGGCTCCATTATCTGATTGGTCTAAAAATTGACATGGATGTGTATGATCAAGAGTTGATTGGATATTTGATTAGTCTAGTTTGGTTTGACCTCATATAAATGCATTATTATGGCCATATTCCTTCACTTAGGATCTCAAAATGGGCTTTTTCTAGTTTTAAGAAATGTTTTTTCACTTTATTCTAAAATTGTAACTATTACTAATTTATAAATTTAGCAATTCATGTCATGGGTTTTTTTAGATTCTTAGACAAATCATTTCTTTTGGAGTAGATTTGAAAAATTACCTAAATGGAAAAATTTAAATTTTTTGGAAATTATGCCAAATAAGGAATTTTTTGGTTTTATAATTAAATAAGCTTTTTTCCTTGTAATAATAGAGTAATGAAAGAAGAATAGAGAATACTTGATTCCATCTTTGGTGTTGATCAATATTTTAGGTGTTTATCACTAATGCTAAATGTTTTGCTGTAATTTGGTTACATAATCTAGTATCAAAGCATGAAGATAAGTGAGAGAGTAAGAGGAAAAGGAGGTCTTGCACAGATGCTTGGAGATGTACAAAAAATCCAAAGGGAAGTAGAAGAACTTGCAAAAATGATGACAAGAAAAAGAGGAGATGATTCTAATGATCAAGTAGACCAAGAAGGAGAAGTATATCAACATAGGGAAGTTGAAGGGGAGGAAGAACAATTAAGTAAACTAAGATTAGATAAAAGGGTGGTCAAGGCATTGAAAAGGAGAAATAATGGGATTAGAATACAAGGATTTGATTATGAAGGTAGTCTTAAACCAAAGGAGCTAATAGATTAGGTAAACAAGATGGAAAAATTCATTAAACATAATCATATTATAGAAGGAAAGAGAGTAAAATTTGCATGTACAAAATTAAAGGGGTTTGGAATGATATGGTATAATCATTTGCAAAGAGAAAGAACCCAAAATGGAAAGGAAAATATAAGAACTTGGGACAAGATGGAGAAGAAATTGAAAGAGAATTTTTTGCCTATGGACCATACCCAATCTCTATTTCAAAGGTTTACAAACTTTAAACAAAATTAGTCTACCATAGAAGAGTATACAAATGAATTCTACAAATTATTCATCTAGGTGAACCCCCATGAAATTGGTCAACAAATGGCTACAAGGTATGTTAATGACCTAAAGTTTTCTATCCAAGATGAGTTGAGCATTCATCAAGTCAATAGCATGAAAGAAATATACCAACTTGCCTTAAAGGCGAAAGAAAAGAAAAGTTAACAATATTTTTGAAGGAATAGAGGAGAAAGAAGGGGTCCGTCATCCCCATCACATGGTGGTTTGAATTATAGCTGGAAAGAATCATTCCAAAGAATAGATTAACACAAAGAAACTTGTAAAGCTCCATCAAATCAACAAGGAAGAGGATTTTAGAGGGATTGAGGAAATAATAGTGGTAGAGGATGAGAAACACAATAAAGGCCCTTCGTCTACTTTAGATGTAGAGAAGAAGTTCAAAAAGCATTTGAGTTCTCAAGTTATAACATAAAGTACCAAAGATAAAGAGAGAAACCTAGATTGAACCTAGCCTAAGTAAAGGAAGAATAAGGAGAGGGATCTCAAGTTCCATCAAATGTTGGAGAAAATCTCATGATAAGGAGAGCAATGGTGATTCCTAAAAAAGATCAAGTCCAAATAAGTGATAATGATAGATCATGGTTTTAAAAAACATATTTTGAACCATATGCATCTCATGAGGAAAGGCATGAAAAGTTATTGTTGATAGTGGAAGTTGTACAAATATGGTTTCCAAGGAAATGCTAAAAAAGTTGAACTTGCACTATGAAAAATATCCCCATCCTTACTATATTGCTTGGTTTAAAAGATAAAATTAAGTTATTATTGATAAGAGATGTTGATTAATTTTTCAAAGAGGAAGAGTTATTAAAATTAAATATAGTTTGATTTCATTTTAATGGATGCTTTTTTTTTATGTGGAGCCTAACCAAACTCAAAAGTTACTTTTTCCCCACTTTATTTGTACTGGGCGCCCTAGAAATGCCCAAAAAACCAAACCAATAGTTGATAGTGATTTTAATGTCTTTGCATAGATTTGAAACCACATAACACAAACAAGAAGAATTTATGCAAAACTGAAGATTAAACTACTATTGAAATAATATCAGTTTTCAAGCTAATAGAATCAAATACATAGCAAACTTTCCAACTCACTAATTACTCCAGCATTATAACATGTTATTCCAGTCATGATTTCCCAACTTGCTGCTACAATAATATGAATAGTGTTGTGCTACAGTGTTGGTACAGTAAAAACTGCCTTCAATCAATCCAAGACCCTCATAAAAACATTCCTCCACAATGACATACGTATTAGACAATGAATGAGAATGGTATAAGCAAACACCCAATCTGTCTGTAGCTGGAAATGTGCCCAAGTTGCTTGTTAATAAGGCTAATAGAAATGAAGTCCAAAGGCCAAACCCCAAGGGAATGACATCTAGAATGTCACAAGAGATGACAGACATCCTCTAATTCCAAGAATAGATCCATAACTCATACATCCAATTTCTTTTCTTATTCAACCTGCCTAACAATAGCCACAAACTCTCCTTTTATTCCTACTGCATAGGGTTGACCACTTTTCACAAGCAATGTGGGATAAATAAAAATAAATAAAAGGCTAATGGTCACAAAACTGGACAATTGTTAAAGTGGGTACATTACAATTCACCCCCCTCAAAATTGCTTGTCCTCAAGCAATCTTAGTCTTGTTTGTTTTAACACCTGCTCACTCTTCCAAGTAGCATCTTCCTCTAGTAGGTCTCTCTATCTGACTAAATATTCTTTATAATCACCTTGTTCTACAGAGTCCTCTCCCTGGTATCTAGAATAACCTTAGGAATCACTACGAGCTTCCCCTCCTCATCTAATGGTGGAAAATTTGTAGAAGACACAACTCTTTAACCGATGGATTTCTTAAGCTTCAACAAATGAAACACACTATGCACCCAATTGCCCTCTGGAAGCTCAATCTCGTAGGCAACCTCACCCACCCTATGAATCACTCTATAGGGACCATAAAACCTAGGCTTCAACTTCTTTGCTCCACTCTTCTTGAGTGATGACTGTTTGTATGGTTGTAGCCTCAAGTAAACCATATCCCCAACCTCAAAACTATGCTCTATTTAGTGCTGATCAACATACAATTTCTATTGATTTTGGGCCTGCTGCATATTCTCCTTGAGCACCCTCAAAATATCCTAACTATCCTACAAGAAGTCTTTGGCTTCAAGCACTCTACTATCCCCCAAAACTAGATCCATGAAGTGAGGTGCTTCATAACCATATAATTCCATGAATGGAGTCATCTTCATGGACATATGATAAGTGGTGTTAAAATAGTACTATCCCATATGTAGCCATTTGACCCAAGCTATTTGTTGTGCAGTCATATAGTTCTTTAGATATCCTTTCACCCGTTTATTCACAATCTTCGTCTACCCATCTATCTGTAGATGACAACTAGTGCTAGGTGTAAGATCTGTGCCGCACAATCCAAACAATTCCTACCAAAAAACACTCATAAATTTAATGTCCCAATCATTGACAATGAAACTAGGTAGCCCATGTAACTTGAATATCTCTCTGAAGAAAAGATCAGCTACCTATGTTGTGTAGGTGGATGGAATAGCAAAAAAGTGAGCAAACTTTTTCACTCGGTCAACTACCACATAGATGCAATCTCTTCTCTATACTCATGGTAACCCGATGATGAAGTCCGTAGAAATACTTTCCCATTTCCTATCCAGAATGGGCAAAGGTTGTAACAAACCTGCATGATATGTGTACTCTCCCTTATTCTACTAACAAACTGCACACTCCCTGACATGCTTCTGAACATCATCTTTGAGCCCATTCCATGTGAACCACTCGCGGATCTACCTGTAGGTCTTAAAGACCCCTAGATGTCTAGTTGTAGGTGCATCATGAAATGCCTTGAGTATTACCTCCCTAAATTGTGATGAAGGAATCAAATATATCCTACCCTGAAACTTGATCAATTCGTCCATCACCACATAACGATCATCTTGTATGGTGCCTACAATCACTCCAGAAGCCCAAGTGTCCATCACATACTCTATTGTAATCTTATTTATCCAATCTTTTATAATCTTAGCTAGAGCACAAATATGAGGTCTCCTGGATAAAGCATATGCCACCGTATTCTTCTTCCCTTTGAAAAACTCAATGTCAAAGTCATAAGCCTGTAACTGTGTAATCCACTTATGTTGTCTATCATTCAAATCTCACTGACTCATGAAGTATTTGATGTTGTTGTGATCAATTTTGATAACAAACTTCCCCCCAACTAGGTAGGACTAAAATTTGGCCAATGCATGCATAATATCCAACATCTCCCGATCATAGATGGAATAGCTCCTCTCCACTCCACGAAGCTTCCTACTCTCAAAAGCAATGGGATGCTTCTACTGCATCAAGAATACCCCAATCTCATCACCTGACAAATCACAATGAAGCTCAAATGGCTTTGTGAAGTCCGGTAGAGCTAATACTAGACATTATGAGATCACTTTCTTGAAATGATCAAAGCATCTCTGAGCTTCCCATGTCCATGTGAAGGCTCATTTCCTAGTAAGGTCTATCAAGGGTGCAGTAGTCTGTGAAAATCCCTTAACAAATCTCCTATAAAACCCACAAAGACCAAAGAACCCCTTAAGTTGAGTCAGGTTCATAGGAGTAGTCCAATCAACAATAGCTCTAATCTTTTCAGGATCTACCCAAACTCCATCTGAGCTGATGATATACCCAAGGTATAGTAACTCAGTCAACTCAAACTTGCACTTAGATTTCTTGGCATATAGTGACTCTTTCTCCAAAATGGACAACACCATCTCAAGATGTAAATGCTCCTCCCAAGTCTTACTGAAGACCAAAATGTCACCAAAGAAAATTAGGACAAATCTCCTAAGCTGCCCCTTGAATACCTGATTTATGCAACTTTGGAACATAGCAGGGGCATTGGTTAGCCCAAACGGCATAACCAAAAACTTGAAGTGGCCATAGTGACATCAAAAGGTTGTCTTTTTAATGTCCTCCACCCTCATCCTAATTTGATGATACCTTGACCGTAAATCAATCTTCATAAAGAAGCATGCACCATGCAGCTCATCTATCCGCAAGATGGAATATCTATTCTTAATGGTCTTCTTATTTAATGCCCTATAATTGATGCACATGCACATCGTGCCATCCTTCTTCTTTATCAATACTATTGCTGAAGAAAATGGGCTCTTACTAGGCCTAATATGGCCCATCTCCAACAAATCTTTAAATGCCTTCTCTATCTCATCCTTGTGTTTCTTAGGATGACAGTAGGTAGTAATCATTACTGATTTGGCTCCCTCCTCAAGCTCAATAACATGCTCTATCCCTCTACCAGGAGGAACCCCATGTGGAATCTCACCAAAAACTTTTGCATGCCGATCAAGTATCTCCTAGATACCTAGTGGATGACTCTTCACCTATGGCTCTTGTGAGGATAGCATAGTGAAACATTCTACTGCCCACTCTACATCATCATGCCAAAATAGTCTCTACATTATCCTCAAGGAGATTACTCTATAGCTCCCATCTAAAAGTCCTCTAAGTACAACAATTATGCCCCCATGTTAGAACCTCATCTCCAATTTTGCTAGGTTGAGTGTGAACTCAAGTAGTGAGGCCATCCATGCCAGGTTGAGGCCAACATCATAGTATCCCATGTCTACTACATAGAACTCATCCTCCAACTCATAGCCATCTCCAAACCTAATGTGAAGATTAGATATCTTCCGAGTGCATAATAATTTGTCACCATTAGCTACTATGACTCTAAACCTAGTGTCTTCCTCAATCTGTAAACCTCTCTTGGCTACCAATTGTGCATATATGAAATTATGTTTAGTCCCAATGTCAATGAGTGAGATCACTTTCTGCCCCTAGATAGTACCCCCAACCTTAAATGTGATTGCCTTATGAGCCCCCATTAATCATGTCAATGACTTCTCATCCTCAAGAATGCTGCTCTCCTCTGTAGTGCTATCCTCATCTAAATTAGAGTGCTAATCCTCCCTCTCTGATTGTGACTCCTCTATTGAGAAATACTCCATTTGATTTTCCTTAGCCTTGAGAGGACACTTATGAGATAAGTCCCAAGGCTCTCTATAATGAAAACATAGCTTCTTCCTCCTCAACTTATTCAGGGTGTCATTATCCAACTTATTATCCCTTTTTGGTTGAGCATCCTTGTGAATAGATTTTTTCCTTCTCCTTGTCCTTCTTCATATATGAATCCCTATGTTGAAATCTACTCCTGAAAGAAGAAGATGCTAGGTCACAAGTCTTTTTAGTGGCCTCCTATAACATAGCTAGGTCATGCCCCTTGACCCAACCCCTCAAGGGATCTGAGAGTCTGTCCATAAACAACACTACTAACCTCCCCTCTAAAATATTTGTGACCAACACAACTAACCTCTAAAATTCACTAATATATGTCTCAACTGATCCCCACTGCTTAAGTTGTGACAACTCCTTAAACTATAACTCAAGATATTTGGCATCAAATTTACCTATGAGTCTCTTAGTAAACTCCTCGTAAGATGTAATCTGATTATGTCCTAGGGTTGCCATGCCATGGTGCCACCACTCATGTGTTGGACCATCCAAATGAATAGTTGCATACTTGATAGCCTCCTCCTTAGGCATAAGATTTAGCTAGAAGTATGTATCTACCTTCTGCACCCAAGCGCATGCAGTCAGCTTCCCTAAAGCATCATAATAAGGTAAAGAAAGTTTCCCAACTTTCTTTCTCAGCTCAACTTTTTTACTTCTCCCTCCTGATCTTGGCATGTGTCTCATCCTCAAGTCCATATAATCTTTGAGGGAAATATCTACCTAAAACTCTGGTCCACTATCCTTCCAATCCCTCCTAAACTGATCTTGTAACTCGGTAATCTATGGTTCATTTACTAGTTGAACCAAATCTCTGGGTGTGAAGGTGGGTAGAAGAGGTCTTGAGCTCATTCTTCAAGTTGGGCGTGCAACATGTCTAAAGTTATCAATCTCATTCCCATTGTTGCCATGTCCATTATTACCATTAATGTTATTCTCAAGACCGTTGTTGTTGCCTCGGCCTCCATTATTATCATTGCCCCTATTGTTATCGTTTTCCCCATTGCTATTGTTTCCATTTTTGACATCACCTGGATTAATATTAACACCCATCTGTTTAGCCATAAGCTACAACATCATATCCATTTGCCTATTCTGATCTTGTTGCAAACACTGCCCCTCCTCTAATGATATATAATTTTCCAAATACTATTCATGATACATATTAATAATGGTAGGATATAGCATTAAAAATTATAATATAATACAATATAATGATCTTTTTTATTTAAAGAATTATTACTATATAAAATATGATACTATAATATGGTATAATATAATACTATTAATGATGATATATAATTAATAAAAAATACAACACAAATAATATAATTAAAATTAGAAATATAGTTTAAAGGATTAAATACTTTTTAGGATTATTATTAGATTTTTGTACTTAAAATTTCAACTATCTACTATAATTTTTTAAAATATCATAATAACTAATCAATTAATATATTTAAGTCTTATAATAAATAAATTTATATATATAATTAAAACTATAATTTATTATAACAAAGGGCAAGTTACTATGTAGCACATGTTATATTTATTATCTTTTATGATATTAATGGCAAGCGCTTAGTCACTATGTGGCACTTGTTTTATGTTAGTTAATTTGTGGTCATGATTTGATATATTTGCTCCATCATATTCCAACATTATAGGAGCATTTTAAAAATGAGTCGTGAAAAAGAAATACTTTGTGGTTGATTGCTTGTCGATCTAAAACAAAGTTTGCTTTGTCTAAGAAGGCCATGTCATTTAATTTGAAGCATAAAATACAACTTAAGGAGAATAAAATCAATGATTTAAATGTGTTATGTGAACCATTGTGAAAAAGACTATTTTTGTGAAGGCTTTACTAGTTAGTAATTTGTGGGTTTTTCGTATGGACATTGAATATAATTATCATTGACTTGTGTTTCATTGTTAATGCTTCACATTAAGAAGGAGAAATGTGTAAAATTAGAAGTGAAAATATACAAATTTGGGTAAGAAATAATTAAACTTATATTTGTTTTTTTATGATATTTAAAGATATTATTGAGAAGAAATTTCAAAGAATAAAGAAAAATTCAAAATAAAAATATTTATCATTATTTCTATAGTTTGAAGGTTTAATAAAGAAAATCATGGTTTTCTAAAATATCTTGTAATGTTTATTTTATGGAGATCTGATAATATTTTAATTTAACACCTTCAATTTTGATGTGTTCAATTATTTTATATTGTCAAATTAATGTACTCTCACATGTCAAAGTTTACAAGATTATAATGAGGTATTTGGCTATCAAAAACTAGCAATGATTGATTCATTGTATGAACAACAATATTGTTTAAATCCCTTCATGGATTGGAGAGTGGGGACGGGGGGATTTTGTAGACAATTGAATTTGTCTCAATTTATAAATTTGTTTTAGATTGCAAATGTTGAGTTTCTGGCAATCTGCATACATGGTGAGTGGTATCTATATATCATTGAGTTTATCTCAATTCATATTTTTGCTTGTAGATAATGAAGCATGTCTCAATTCATAGATTTTATTGGATAATTATATTTTTTCTTAAAATGGGAAGTTAAGGTTGATAGATGCAAAGTTGGAATATTTGGCCAAATAAGAGGAGTTTAGGTTAATGCCCTAAAAAGTTAGATAATTAGCCATTTGCTTAAACCAACAAGTTTAGATTAATGTTGATATAGTCATTTTCTTAGTTTTATTTTTTATGGTGTAAACCTTAAAGATTGGTTGTTATGAAATAAGGTATACATTAAATAAATTAGTTTGTAGTATGGTTAGTTAAGAAGTCCATTTAGGTGAATTAGTTAGTTTTGTATGAAAAAATAAATCTTTACAAAGCCAGATGGAAAGCAATGTAAAGATGAGCTTTTGGAATATCAACATATCATTTTATGTTAGTTTATTTATAGCCATAGTTTGATTTGTCTTCTCCACTGTAACAATTAGTTGTGTGTGTGTGTGTGTGTGTGTGTGTGTGTGTGTGTGTGTGTGTGTGTGTGTGTGTGTGTGTGTGTGTGTGTACAATTATATATGTATATGTATGTGATGTTCCCATATTAGTATATAATTTAAATAATAAATAAATATTTTATATAAAGTAATATTAGTAATGATAGTAAAATAATAATATTTTTATAAAGTAATATTACATTCTAATTATATAATAATATCATATCGTGTTATAATAATAATAATCTAATATATTATAACAACGTACTATATTAATAAAGTATTATAATCTAATAATATAGTTGATATATTATTAATATATAGTATAATATAAATATTTTGTGATATTATTATAAATAAATAATTTGTATTTTTTGATATTAATATAAATATTAAATTTAATATACATAAATAATTATATAATAGTATTATAATATAATTATTATATTGAAAAGTCACAACTCTTCAAATTTAAGTATATATACTGAATGAAAGTTTTGGGTAAGGAATCATCAAGAAAATAGGGCAAAAAGGTCGTAAATAAACGAATGACCCCCAAAATGGGTTCATTACAAATGGTATAAGAGTAGGTTTTTCCTACCATCCTATGAAGAATATATTGCGTAAAAAGAAATTCCTGTGAACACAGTGGTGATTAAACTGTGCAAAATACCTCAGTGATTTGGATGATCTAGTAAGGCAAGAAATTATGTCTATAGGAGAGTATCATGCGGAAAGTGGGGAGTTAACCAACAATGAGAGTAATCAAAGGAGTACATACCAGATCGGTTTATGCAACCAAAGGTAGTAGAAGAATTTGGAGCACACATTTCAAACGAAACTAATGACAATAATATAAACAATGGTGATTAAGGCTGGAGTGTGTATTTTTGGGCCTTATTGAAGAATCATGGAGTCCAAGGAAAAAAAATGCGCAAAAACATTTGTACAAAAGATATCTAATCACAGTTGATTGCCATTCCTAGCCATTGTGGATCAACTCAATTCAAATTGTAAGTCCTTATCTCTGTTGCTAAGAAGGCATTCTCATCATCGCACTTCCATATATTATCTAGTATAACTATATAAGGAAAAAAGAAATATATATGAAATAGGATCAGAGGTGAATGGTTAACACTAGTGGATACGAAGTAGATTACACACAATGTGTAGTACTCTATTATATTCAAAAAGTTACACCAACAAAGAACACACAGCCAGTGACTGTGAAGAGAGAAGAGGGCAACGAGATACATATATTCAAGCATTTCTCTAATTGGCAACTCAAGCTACAGGGATCTTTTCCATCTATCAGAGATGATACTATTATTGTTGCCAGAATACATAATTAGACCAGTATAGAAATTCAAAGGTGGCTTTAATTCCCAAAACCATCCCATCACCAATCATATCAGCAAAATATTAATATCTTGTCAATTCAGATCAGATTTTAACTAATTCAACTTATCCTAATATAAGTTCCATTGAGCATTATTGGTACCCAGCACAGCCACATGCTTATTATAACCAAGTATAAGGGAGATCATTTTGCAAAAAATTCTACCATAATTGATACAACTATAAATTTATCTATTAAAACCAAATTCATTAAGACTGCATTCAATTAAATAAATTAGAGATGGTATGACATCAGATGTATCATTGACTTATATTATCATTCAATAGTCAATTAGGGCAATGTCAGAACACCCATTTATCTAAAAAGGAGGAATAGAAAAAAAAAATGTGAAACTAAGTGGACACCACTGAATCTAAAATAACATAGCAACAAGGGAGGAAGGAAGGACGGGGTACAAACATCATGGGAAGATCAAAAATTGACCACATATGTCGTCCACCAAGCCAAAAGCGATACAAAAGAACGACTTGCATAAGCAACGTGGAAGTGAATTCCACCTTAGTATGAATACCCTTGCAAAGTTGACATGGACTAGGAAATTTGTAGTCAATATAGACGATGGTGAACAATAAATAGACAATGCACCCATAAATTAGCAACTGTGAGCAAGCCACGAGCATCAAAAGTATGTTGGCAATCTGACCCCATACATATGTGCTATAATTATTGATAAAGTAAAAGACATCACTTTACCAATACAAAAAGGTTAAGTATATTCTCTTTATAATTCCAATTCTATTACATAGAAATATCATATGTATTTATTTATATTATCATTCCCTTTTTATATTATGATATTAAGTAGATGATTATATAATAATATAATAAGTAATGATAATATACTTGTATTAATTTTATAAGGGTATATTTCTCATCCACATTACGAAATCTTAAGATAGGGAGTTGGTGGAGAGAGAGAAGGAGTAATTTTGGGCACATGATGGATATCCTCCAAGGAATCACTTGTAGCCTGTTTCACACACCCTCTGCACCATAAATCTACCATCTCAAGATGATCGTAATAAGGAGAGAGAAAGTTGTCTGTGTACTATATAAAGAAATCATCCAAATAATTACATTCATTGGATTAATCTTCGCATCCACATTATGATATCCTAAGGTAGCGAATTGGTGGAGGGAGAGGCAAAGTAATTTTGGGTACATGACAGGATATCCTCCAGGGAACCACTTGTAGCCTATTTCACGTGCCCTCTGCACCATAAATCTACCATCTTATGATGATCCTAACGAGGAGAGAGAAAAATCCTGTCCAAATAATTATGTAAATGAGAAAAGAGATCATCACAAGATTCATCTTTCTTTGGAGCTATTATATACTAATAATTATTGGTGTTTATAGGATCCATGATCAAAAGGCGTATTGAGAAAGTATATTTTTCATTCCTTTTACTCTACTTCATTGTGAAAATTAAATTATAGAGAATCAACAAAGAATGTATGATATGTCTGCATTGTGTATGCTTTGTGCCTTCATGCATCATATGTCTGCATCGTGTATGCTTTGTGCCTTCATGCATCATCTGTCTTCATCGTGTATGCTTTGTGTTTTCATGCATTCATGTGTCTACTTTGTGCTTGCTTCATATATTTATGTATCAATATTTATATATGCTTTTTTTTTTAACATCATAAGGATATTAACATTACATGAAGATAGTCTTATAAGTTGTCTTTTCTTGAGGACAAGCAAATTCGAGAGGGGAGGACTGTGATGTCGCCATATTAGTATATAATTTAAATAATAAATAAATCTTTTATATAAAGTAATATTAGTAATGATATTAAAATAATAATATTTTTTATAAAGTAATATTACATTCTAATTATATAATAATATCATATCGTGTTATAATAATAATAATCTAATATATTATAACAACGTACTATATTAATAAAGTATTATAATCTAATAATATAGTTGATATATTATTAATATATAGTATAATATAAATATTTTGTGATATTATTATCAATAAATAATTTGTATTTTGTGATACTAATATAAATATTAAATTTAATATACATAAATAATTATATGATATTATTATAATATAATTATTATATTGAAAAGTCACAACTCTTCAAATTTAAGTATATATATATTGAATGAAAGTTTTGGGTAAGGAATCATCAGAAAAATAGGGCAAAAAGGTCGTAAATAAATGAATGACTCCCAAAATGGGTTCATTACAATGTATATATATACCTATATGTATATATATGTATATGTATATATGTACATATACATATATGTATATGTATATACGTATATGTATATGTATATACGTATATGTATATGTATATACGTATATGTATATATGTATATGTATATATGCACATATACATATATGTATATATACATATATATATATATATGTATATATACATATATATATATATATGTATATATACATATATATATATATATGTATATATACATATATACATATATACATATATATACATGTACATATATATATATAGATGTGTATACATATATATATATATATATGTATATATACATATATATGTATATATGTATATATGTATATGTATATATATATATATATATATATATATATATATATGTATGTATGTATGTATGTATACATACATGTATATACAAATATTATATATATAGATAGATGTATATACATACATATATATATATATGTATATATGTATATACATATATATATATATGTATATACATATATATGTATACATACATGTATATACATATATTATATATATAGATAGATGTATATACATACATCTATATATACATAGATGTATATATGTATATATGTATGTATATACATCTATCTATATATATAATATATGTATATACATGTATGTATACATATATATATATATATACATATATATATATATATATATATATATATATATATATATATATATACATATATGTATATACATATATATATATATATACATATATGTATATACATATATATATGTATACATATATGTATATACATATATATATATATATACATATATGTATATACATATATATATGTATACATATATGTATATATCTATATGTACATATACATATATATTCATATATACATATATGTATATACATGTATATATATGTATGTACATAGACATATATATTCATATATACATATATGAATATATGTATCTACATATACATATATATTCATATATACATATATGTATATATGAATATATATGTCTATGTACATACATATATATACATGTATATACATATATGTATACATATGTATACATATACATGTATGTGTGTGTGTATATATAAGTATATATATATGTATATATATGTATATGTGTGTGTATATACACACATGCATATACATATATATTGAATTAAGCAATAAATTTACAAGAAGTTGATACAATCATCAATGACAACAATTGAAACCCCTCCCCCTCTCCTCCCCCCTCCCTCCAAAAAATAAAGTTACAAAACATGAGTCTACCTACAATGAAGAATAGGTAGCATACTTAACATGGAAACAATAGAAATCAGAAAAAGAGTAGAATGCATGCTCTATTGAGCTATAAAATATCAACAACATAGGTGGGAGAGCAAGAAACATTAATAATAGGGCTTAACATGAGCACAACCAACAACACACCAACAACCAAACCACAACACCCCCAACAACTAAGAAGAATACCATATTTCCCAAATTGAGAACTAAGTAAAAACTTGGAGAGAAAAGGGTCAACCACCTAAATAAAAATGAAGAATTGTAATCTTGAAGAAACCTCTAGAGAATCTTGGATGTGGTTTGGAGTTCCCAATTTTCTACAAATATGGGAAGAGGAGGTTGTAACTGGCATTTGCAAGCTCCATTTTATCTCCCAAATGATCTTGAAAAGAAATAAATCTAAAGATTCTTTAATAGTTCATGATACTTTTTACAAGAGGCATCTAATTGTGTTACAAACAAGGTGCACATATCTTGCCCACTCTGCAATTTGAATTGGTAACCTTTGTTTTAATAGCACAAGTTCTCAACCATTAGGACAACTTAGGTAGTATAAAAAATAATTTCAAGAATATCATCTATTTTAATTTGGTGAGGGAAGAATGTGCTCAAAAATGTCACCTAGCAACATTTACATTTCAAAATAAATTTGAGATTCACTTGCCTGCAAGTATGTGTAATGAGATTGTGAGCATGGAGATTCTCAACACAATACTAGACTTCCATGACCAAGAATGTAAGAAAAGAGCAAGAAGGGCGAAGAAAAGAGAAAACTAAGGATTTTTAGCATGTGGGTAGGTGATGCAAGAACTTTGTGAGGTCATACCTTTTGGCTCCATTATTTGATTGGGCTGAAATTTGATATGGATATGTATGATTGGGATTTGATTGGATTTTTTCTTAGTCTAGTTTGGTTAGACCTCATATAAATGCATTATTAAGGCCATATTCCTTCATTTAAGGCCTCAAAATGGGCTTTTTTCTAGTTTTAAGAAGAAAAAAAATTCACTTTATTCCAAATTTGTACCTGTTACTAATTTAGAAATTTGAAAATTCATGTCATGGGTTTTTTTTTATTCCTAGATGTTTTCATGTTTTTTGGAGTAGATTTGAAATTTTACCTAAATGGAAAATTTTATATATTTTTTAAAATGCCAAATAAGGAAATTTTTGGTTTTATAATTAAATATGCTTAATTTTCCTTGTAATAATAGAGTAATGAAAGAAGAATAGAGAATAGTTGATTCCATCTTTAGTGTTGATCAATATTCTAGGTATTTATCACTAATGCTAAATGTTTTGTTGTAATTTGGTTACATAATCTAGTATCAAAGCATGAAGATAAATGAGAGAGTAAGAGGAAGAGGAGACCTTGCACAGATCCTTAGAGATATACAAAAACTCCAAAGGCAAGTAGAAGAACTTGTAAAAATGATGACAAGGAAAAGAGGAGATGATTCTAATAGTCAAGTAGACCAGGAAGGAGAAGTATAATGACATAGAGAAGTTGAAAGGGAGGAAGAACAATTAAGTAAACTAAGATTAGATGAAAGGATGGTCAAGGCATTGAAAAGGAGAAATGATGGGATTAAAATAAAGGATTTGATTATGAAGGTAGTCTTAAACCAAAGGAGCTAATATATTAGATAAACAACATGGAAAAATTCATTGAGCCTAATCATATTGCAGAAGGAAAGAGAGTAAAATTTGCATGTACAAAATTAAAGGGGTTTGGAATGATCTAGTGGGATCATTTGCAAAGAGAAAGTACCCAAAATAGAAAGGAGAATATAAGAACTTGGGAGAAGATGGAGAATCAATTGAAAGAGAATTTTCTGCCTATGGACCATGCCCAATCTCTTTTTCAAAGGTTTACAAACTTTAAACAAAACTAGTCTACCATAGAAGAGTATACAAATGAATTCTAATGATTATTCATCCAAGTGAGCCCCCATCAAATTGGTGAACAAATGGATACAAGGTATGTTAATGACCTAAATTTTTCTATCCAAGATGGGTTGATAATTCATCAAGTCAGTAGTATGAAAGAAATATACCAACTTGCCTTAAAGGCGAAAGAAAAGAAAAGTTAACAATATTTTCGAAGGAATAGAGGAGCAACAAGGGTTTCATCATCCCCATCACATGGACGTTCAAGTTATACTTAGAAAGAATCATTCCAAAGAATAGGCAAACATGAAGAAACCTACCAAGATCCATCAAATCAAAAATGAGGAAGAGAATTCTAGAGGGATTGAGGAAATAATGGTGGTAGAGGATGGGAAACACAATAAATGCCCTTCATCTACTTTATATGTAGAGAATAAGTTCAAAAATCATTTGAGTGCTCTAGTTATAACATAAAGGAACAAAGATAAAGAGAGAAACCCATATTGAACCTAGCAAAAGTAAAGGAAGAATAAGGAGATGGATCTCAAGTTCCATCAAATGTTGGAGAAAATCTCATGATAATGAGAGTGATGGTGATTCCTAAAAAAGATCAAGTTCAAATAAGTGACAATGACATATCATGGCATTAAAAAAAAATATTTTGAACCATATGCATCTCATGAGGAAAGGCATGAAAAGTTATTGTTGATAGTGTAAGTTGTACAAATATAGTTTCCAAGGAAATGGTATAAAAGTTGAACTTGCACTATGAAAATAATCCCCATCCTTACCGTATTTCTTGGTTAAAAGAGAAAAATAAGTCATTATTGATAAGAGATGTTTGATTAAGTTTTCAGCAAGGAAGAGTTATAAAAATGAAATATAGTTTGATGTCATTTCAATGGATGCTTTATTGTTATGTGAAGCCTAATCAAACTTGGAGGTTACTTTTTCCCCACTTTGTTTGGTGCAATTTCCCTCAAGATTTTTCTACAAGGGTTTGGGATAGCGCCTCCATAATGGGGTCCTAGGGTAGAGCCGCAGGCATATGCCATGCCATGATATAGGGTAGGGTTGAGGGCCAGTGCTCTATAAGGCCAAAAATGACTTTATGATTATAAAAGGTGTCGAGAGCTATTTTTTTTATTAGATGAAATATTCTAGCTATAATTGTGTAGTGGAATAAGTCTTGTGTAAAATGACTTAGGGTTAGGGATTTTACCATGTATGGTGATTTAGTACATATTGCTTAGTTAAAAGAAAAAAATAAGTCATTATTAATAAGAGATGTTTGAATAAGTTTTCAATGAGGAAGAGTTATAAAAATGAAATATAGTTTGATGTCATTTCAATGGATTCTTTGTTGTTATGTGGAGCCTAATCAAACTCAGAGGTTACTTTTTCCCCACTTTGTTTGGTGTGGTTTCCCCCAAGATTTTTCTATGGGGGTTTGGGATAGTGCCTCCATGATGGGGTCCTAGGGTAGAGCCTCGAGCATACTCCATGTCACGATATAGGGCAAGATCGAGGGGCAGTGCCCTACAAGGCCAAAAATAACTTTATGATTATAAAAGGTGTCAAGAGCTATTTTTTTATTGGATGATATATTCTAGCTATAAATATGTAGTGGAATAGGTATTGTATAAAATGACCTAGGGTTAGAGATTTTACCATGTATGGTGATTTAGTACGTATCTTATTGTGGTGGTATTGAGTTGCAAGGGATTGTAGATTGTAATCAAGTTGAAATCACCAGATAATAATATTGGACTTGTGTGGTGGATGTATCCCAAGGTTTGGATGAACCATGTTAAATATTTGTGTCTTATTTTCTCTTATGTATGCTTTATTCCTTTATGATATTGGTTATATTTGCATGTAACTGTTATTTCTATCTCTTTACTTCTAATATGCATAGCATGTCCTATTTGGTAGACCATGGTAGTATAATAGAAATGTCATACATGATGGGTATAAGAATACATATACTTTCTTGAAAAATGGCTCTAACATGACATTAATACCTCTCAAGGATTAAGGAAAGACTAAGAGTGTGTTGAATAAAAAAGATATAACCAAAGAACTGAAGGTAACAAGGTCTTTTTATGCATTAATGACCCAAAGAAGAGAAGATGAAGAAGAATAAATACTTGCAAAAGAAAATAAAGTACTCAAAGAATTTTCTAATGTTATACCAAATGATTGTCTTGAAGGTCTACAACCAAAAAGGGATATTCAACATCATATTGATCTAATTATATGTTCATATCTACCTAAGTAGGCACCCTACAAGGTGAGCTTTATCCCACAAAAAAGATTAATAAATAATTGATTATACTTATAAAGAAAGGTGTTGTGATGGAAAGCATATGTTCATGTGTTGTACTGACATTTTTAACTCCCAAAAATGATGGAACATGGAGGATGCATGCAAATAGTAGGTTCATCAATAAAATCACCATCAAATACACGTTCATTATACCTTACCTAGATGACATAATGATGTTCTTGTAGGAGATAAATATTTTAGCAAAATTGATCTAAGTTTTGGATACCACTAGATTCATATTTGAGAAGGAGATAAATGTAATATAACCTTTGAGAAAAGGGATGGTTTATATGAGTGGATGATGATTCCATTTGTGTTACCTAATCCACCATACACCTTAATAACCCTATTGGATATTGTATTGCAAAGTTGCATCAGTAAGTTTTTGGTATTGTATTTTGATGATATAATGGTTTTTAGTAAGAGAAAAGAAGAACATCGACAACACTTAAGGGTCATACTAGGGGTATTGAGGATAGAGAAAATATATGAAAATTTGAATAAGTATAGCATGAAAGATAATCTAATTTTTTTGGGTTTCATCATCTCTATAGATGGTATTAAAATGGATGTTGAAAAGGCTAGAGAAATTTTGGAATGGTCTAGCTCACATAGCATAAAAAAGTTAAGGATTTTTTATGGGTTGGTTACTTTCTATTAAAAAATTAATCAAAATGTTAGTAGTATTGTGACACCTATAATAGATCGCACCAACAAAAGGGAGATTGTGTGGACTATGAAAGCTAAGGAAAGTTTCAAGTATCTCAAGGAAAATATTACAAAATCTCCCATATTAGCATCATCCAAAATGTATATGGTATTTGAGGTGGAATGTGATGCCTCATATGTGGGTATGTGAGTTATACTCAATCAAGAAGGTAAACTTGTAGCCTTTATTGAAAATTTGAATGATGTGCAAAATAATTATTCAACTTATGATGTGGAATTCTATGCAATTATAAAAAATTTGATACATTGGGGGCATTATCTAGTGTATGAGGAATTTGTGTTGTTACAGATCATTTTGTATTAAAGTTCTTGTATAGGATAAAATATGGATGATAAATACGATTTAAGAATAGTGCACATGAAAGAGACCCTAAACCCATATTTTACACATACATATAAATTCTTATGATATGAAAAGTAAAACTAGATGACTAATATTGAAATGAAGAAATAAAAGGTACTTACCTTCCAAATAGAATCGATTGAAAAAAATTTCAAATGATCTCATAAACTATCAATTTTCATGATCTTGAATCAAAACTATGAGTTCTACAAAACCCAAAAATATTTTTCTTCTGAGGATAGGTCAACCTTGACCCAAATAGTAGGGCACAATTATGCCCCAAAAAGTTGACCTTGACGTGCACTACTCCAACAAAATTTATGTTTGTGGATCCCGCAAGTTTGATAAAAAGAGTATCCAAATCTGCAATGATATTTGTTGTTCCACACCTGTACTTGGAAGAAAAATGGTTTTGTTTGTTTGATGGGGGGTTTTCCTTAGTCAAACCCCAGTTTGGAATCAACCTTGAAATGTAATTTAAATTGCAATATGCATAAACAAATTAAATGGAACTATTCACCTTGCTTATGTTGAAATCCTTGTGGAGGATTCATTGAATCCACAAGTATGGATGCTCTAAATGAATGTAGAATGTCTCAAATAAATTATCTTAGATCTTCAACACCAATCTTGAATGGATCTTAGATTAGGAAGAGGCTTGAATGGAAATGGATGAATCTTCAACAAGAGGGCTCCATAGAGCTTGAATCCTTCAATGGCTACTAATGGATATCCTTGATGAATTGGATCTTGAACGCTTGAATGCTTGATAATGGATCATTTGATATAATATCTCCTCAAACCTTCATAGTGAGTGGATACACGAGATAATGGTTAGATAAAATGAGAGAGGAAGGCTTCCTTGTATAGAGATCTAGGACACAAACTTCTAGAGAAGGTCAACATAGGAGCATTAAATCTCAATTAACCTTAACCCCTAGAAATGGACCTAGATTAAATGTAATTTAAGAGTTTACCATTTTGGAGACCAAAACAGTTGACCCAAAAGTGAGAAAAGAATTCTTTTCAAAACCTAATGTTCAAAAATCATGGAACCTTGAAATTTGGACCTTAGGTCAGGGTCGACTATGTCAAACTTGACCAAAAAGGTCGTCCTTGACCCAAAAGGTTGTCCTTGACCCAAAAGTCAAGAATCTTAGGATTTCAATCCAGATTGCCAAAAAGTGTAGAAAGAAAGGGAAAAATAAGGCAGAATAGGGGAAAAAGCCAGATCCAAGTCAAAGACCCATTCAAGGCACTTGACATAACCTCAAACCACTTACTTGGAGAGCTAAACACTCTTAACATGAAAGTGCTTCCATTTTAAGATGATATAGTACCTAAACACAAAAGAGATGTTGAATAATATACATGCAAAATATGCTCCTTTCTACAAGGTTTCACCTTTGCTTCTAAACACAAGTCAAGAAAATACAACCAAGTTGCAGATACCTTGAGTAAGTGTATTATACTTTAGACCACCATGAAAAATGAGGTAGTTAAATTTGATGTACTCCAAGATTCATATGAATCTAATGATGGTCTTTTGGAGGTTTCTAGAATAGTTAAGGAATCCACTTGCCAAAAATATGGATCGTGTTCAAGGTGAGTATTTAATGCAAGATGAATATCTATTCAAATATAATAAGTTATGCATTCTAGTTATTTCTATGAGAGAATATATTATTAGAGAATCTCATAGAATTGGCTTGGTTGAACATTTCAAATAGGGTAAGGAAATAGCCTCAACAGAATATATGTACTATTTGTTCAAAATGAAAAGATACATAACCACTTATGTGTCATGGTGTAGGATTTTTTTAATGGAAAAATGACATTCACCAAACCATGGACAAATTTGAGCTTCTAGACTTTTTTTTTGGGTTGTAAAACACAAAGAGAGGTAATGAATACACTTTTATGGTTGTTGATTGGTTCTTATAGATGACTCATTTCATTGCTTGCAAGAAAACAAGTGATGCTACAAGAGTGACAATTTGTTTTCATAAATTGTTAGATTACATGGTGTCTCAAGAATTATTATCTTTGATCAAGATACTGAGTTCTTGAGTTACTTTTGGAGGACCTCATAGAATAAAATGGAGACAAATTTATATTTCAGAAGAGTTTTCCATCATCAAGAAGATGGGAAAACAAAAGTTGCCAACGAGATTTTGGGCAACCTATTTGTTGTGGTTTCACAATGCACACCCCATTTCTCCTAGAAATGGGGACTCCCTAATTTTATTTTATTTTCCTAACCCCTAGTTCAAGGCTTGGGTCATTTTGAGAACTCTTGCTAAGTCTGGATCAAGTCCTAATCTCTGATTGGACAAGTACGAGGTGTCAGAACTATGAAAAATTGGAAGATTTTAAGTGTTTTAGTGCATAAATGCGGACTTGTGCACTAGAGCACATGCACACCTATCCAAGGTGTACAGGTGCACTAGATGCATGAGTGCACACTTATATCCCTTTGGAGATGTGCACATGTTCAGGTGCACACCTTCAAAGGGTGTGCATTGGATCTAAAAGCTAAGAAATACTTAAGGAAAGGTTTGCATGTTTGCACCTCCCCAAGGTGTGCACATGCGCACCTTTCAAAGGAGACTTAAAACCAACATAAGGTGTATAAGTGCACACCCTTTTTTGCACATTTAAAAGCTAAGTCCCTCCCCCACCACCACATAGCACTTGCACTAAGCTCATGTGCACACCTCACCCGGGTGTGCAGGTGCACAACTATGTTAAAAGACTGTTGATATGCCTTTTCAGTGCACCTAGCACACCTCTAAAGGTGTGCTAGGTGCGCTATTTTGCATATCAAGGGTAAAAGTGGGATTAACTTGTTTATTTATTGCTTTGAAGCATGTGGGCTAGGTTTTTTGTTAGTTAGGGTTTGTTTTGGGTTAGGTTTTCAACTCTCTGAACTAATGTTTGCTTCTTTGTGTAGATAAAAAAGGCATCCTTAACTTGTCAGGGTCATAACTTTTGACCGAGAGCTCAGAATTCAAAACCATTTACACCATTGGAAAGAAGAATTAAAAATCTAATTTCAGTCCCTAAACTAGTGAGCCTTTGACTACCCAATTTTAGGGACCGATGAAAGTTTCAACTTGAAAATTTGAGTAGAAAACCTCCAAAAAAAGCTAGTTAAAAATGCCTAGAAAATCTTGTTAAAAAAATATGAAAAGTTTCAAACATTTGATTGTTTTGGATAATCTAGATCACCTGGTCTCTGACCGAGAAGGATTGAGTAGTCAGAGAGAAGAAAACATCAAGGAATGGACTTCATAGTGCATGAAGATTTAAATAACATGAAGGTGCGCAAGTGTGCATAACATGAAGGTGTGGCGCATAACGCACATGTGCACAAATCATCATAGAATCTTCATTATCAATAGCAATAGAGATCTCACCTAAGCTAGTAACCTTCACCTTCAAAGGAGTCACATGTAAGTTTTGATTCATAAATTTACACTAAAGATCAAAGATACATAGGTTTGACACATGAACTAAAACAAGTTCCTCATCTTATGCAACTATTAATGACAAGATTAAACATAGGTGCCTTGGGATTTCAAATTGAAGAAGCATAAGGAGTTCAAATATATGAAAATGTTTGGTTATAAAGAGGGTATACATCTTTAAAAAAAGGTAAAATAAGTACACTAGAGTGCTCCTAGACCTCATCCAAGAAAACCTAGAAACCATTTTCAAAACTAAGAACTTTGATTTTTTGATGAATTGAGCACCTTGCACAAATTTCATGCAAGTGCACTGGTGCACTAGTGCACAAGTGTGCAAGATGCACTACTCCAAAGGTACGCTTCTCTAAAGGCCCCCCAATTTTTTTGAAGAATTCAAAGGTGTGTCAACAGTTAATTGTCAGCTCCAAATTTAGAGCTTTCCATGCACCGAAAACGCATTCTGACTACAGTTTAACTCCTAGAAACATTCAGAGAAGGCCAAGCTTCCAATTTTAGAGCTTCCAGTGACTCCCAGATCCTCTTGGAGATTCCTTCTTCTTATCTATTTCTTCTTTCTTTGTTTTAAGATATGTAAAGCCTCATGCACCCATTAATTGATATAAACAACGGTAGAGACCTACTTAGCACCATTTAAAGATCTAGTTTGTATATAATTAGCTTTGTTTTATTAGTTTTAAGCATATGTTTGCATTAAGAGATCTCTCATTCTTAGCACAAATTTAGGTCGATATTTTGATGCAATAATATATGTTTTTGGTGCTCTCATTCTAAGTGTAGTTATTCTTGCCAAAGTGTGTGTTTTTTTTGGATTCTTGTTCATGATAATAATGGAGTCAATAGTTTTGCTGTTTTGAATTGATTGTGTGATATTTTAGTTTAGGTGTTTGTCACATGTTGATGAATTTTTTTGACGTACAAAGTTGGAGAAGAAATCACCCTTTTGTTCATACATAGCTTCTCGTCTCACATGAGACACTTTTCATGGCCTTGTGATTTGATAAGAAGTGGAACATCTTTTGGTTTTACTAAGTTTCCATCAATGATTGCATCAGTGGATTTGAGGAAGCATTGCTCCTACTTTCATTGGTTTCCTACCCAATCTTTTCAATGATTTGACTTGCAGACATGTTGCTACCATGGTTTATGTCCATTAGGAATTTCCCTTTCATGTTATTTACTTTCATCTCTTGTTATTTTATCTTCATTATTTGCTTTGCTAACCCTTGGTTAAATTAGGAATTCATATAGTTGCATTGTTATATTGCATTTAAAATACAAAAAATATTTTGTTTTTTTTGTGGTTAATTTTGAAAACATCAAGCAGATTGATCATCTTAACCAAAATTGGTATGAACTAACAAAGGCCTCTTTGTGAACAAATACATTTATCTTCAACTGAGTGAATTCTAGTAGGTTGCAAGATTGCCCAAAACCTTGGAGTCAGGCCTAGATTAGCTTTTCAAGAGAGGAGTTCAAAATGATTCTTGTTATTAAGCATCGTGCAAAATGACAGCTCAACACTGTGAAGGTGCATTGTTGGAGAGAAACCCAAATAGTGGGATTTGGTTTTACCTCAAAAATATTTTTCTTACAAATTTCAAGGAACAAATCAATAAGTAAATCACAATTTTATGTTATTTATGGTAAGAATCCTAAGGTTGTTTTAGATTTGGTGCATATGCCACTTAGAGAAAGAATCGATGATGATGGGGAATCATTTTCATAACACATTCAGTAGTTGTAAGCAAAAGTAAGGTAGAAGTTGGAGGAAAGTAATTAGAGGTACAAAGATCTATTATATGTAATTATATGACTCTAAAGATTTGGTGAAGTTTATATGGTGATGGTTTATTTATGGATTGACATATTTCCCATATGAACATACCATAAGTTGAAGTATAAGAAAAAAGGTCCTTGCAAGATTCTCAAGAAAATCAATGATGTTGCTTTTAAGGTAGATTTACTAGTTGATCTTCGTTTTTACCCTTTGTTTAATTTTTTTGACTTGTATGACTGTCATGGTGAAAATCATGATGATTATAGTAAGGGACAAGTTGCTTGGTAGGGTACAATTCTGAACAAGAAAGAGAATGGATTGCAAAAAATTTCGATAAGAAGACCATTCATAGTCGACAAAGAGTTTACAATAGATACTTGGTATAGTGGGAAGAGTTGATACTAGAAGAGAGTATAAAATTACCAAGTGGGGCTTGAAGAATTTAGACCAGATTAAATGGAAACAGTTCAAGGACAAGAACTACTCAAAGCCGCATTATTTTCAACTAGAGGAGAATGATGCAGACACTTTACATGGTCATAACTTTTGACTATGTTATCCTATTGGTTTGAGATTTGTGGACATGTCTCATGAGGAGTTGATAGGATTTCCAAATAACCTACTTTGGTTGGATCTTAAATCAATGCAATTTTCAAGGTTTGATTTGTTTGTCTAGGGCCTCAAAATGGGTATTTTCTTTTTTTTTTCTTGTTTTTAGAAAAAAAAAAATTTTCCAATTTATTCCAAAATGACACTACTACTAATTTATAAAGTTATAAATTTACATGATATCCAATTATTTTAGATTATTATAAGTTTTCATGTTTTTGGAGTAGATTTGAAAAATTGCCTAAAATGACAAATTTTAAATCTTACAAAAATCTACTAAATAAGGATTTTTTTGGTTTAGTAATTAAATAGGCTAATTTTTTCTTGTGATAATAGAGTGATGGAAGGAGAATAGAGAATGGTTAATTTCATGTTTTTTTGTTGATTAATTATTTGGTTGCTTGTCATTAATAGTAAATATTTTGTTGTAATTCGGTTACATTAACAATACCAAGAAGTATGTTTGATGGAAATTTTATTGACATAAAAAGGGAAATGCTAGAGTAGGTGGAGAAACTTGAGATGTGTGTCAATATGATGCTTAAAGATTTTTTTCAAGATGTAATTTTGGTCTGCATATTGACTTTGGACTTTTACATTTGTAAGTTAAGTTTGTTTCATTTGGATAGACCAAAATTATAATTATAGTGAGAGATGGGTTAAAGTGAAATGGTGACTAATAAGAGAAGTTTCCCATATAACTCTTTTAGATGGAAAAGGTAGAGGTTATGGGCATGGGATCACCTTCACTCTTTGAAGAAAGTTAAAATGATCATGTATGGATGACAAAATCTAGAGTTTAATGGTAACAAGTTATTGAATGTCAAGATGCTGATGTTTCCCCAAAGGAAATAAGGTTTTTAAGGTGGTGCCAAGATTTTTGACTAAAGTTATTTGGGTCCAAAAGGTCTCTTCAAGTATGTATTCCCATTTTAAATGGACATTTTCTTTTAAGCCAATGGAAGATACTAAGGAATTTATCATCTCGCTAGATCAATCTATTCCACCAGACATATTCAAATAGGAGAAACAAAGACCATGACTAAGTGATTGGTCATCTTAGAGATGATTTTCCAAGCTTTACAAGTGTTGTTAAAAGGAAAAAAAAAACTATCAGTTAAAAAAAAAAAATTGTGTTAGAGTTAAGTAGAGTCCAAGGTATTCTATAAAAGAAAAGAATATGTGATGTTGGATGAGTTTCTTCCAAGGAAGATCTCCATCAAATATTCTTAGTAGTCATTTGGTAGTGAGGAGAATACCTTTCATATGGAAATCAAATATTCCCCTTTTTATCCTTTGATCGATGTAGTTAAGATGTGGAAGATAAACTTTTTTGTTTCCTTGATTTCTCTATATAAAGCTCCTAATAAATCATAGGAGTTGATTATATTAGGATTTAGAAGACAACTAATAAGACGAGATGTGTCATTAATAAGACTGGTTGGTTCAAATTTGTTTTATTTTAAAATTCACATTCATGAAACAAATCTTTGGTATAAAAATAACAAGAGATAGAAAAAGATCATACGGTTACATTATCTCAAAGTGAGAAGTACATATAGTAGGTGTTCAAAAGATTTTATATTTAGGATTAGTTAGTACACTGTTACCATTTTTTGCCTCTCGCCAAAAATTTGAATTCGAATGCTTAACCCCACCCAATGGCTACTTCCCATCTTTTATATAATTTAAATGGCCTCAAAATATTGACAAAATAAAATGATAAAACCTTATGGTGTTTTCTTATTTCCTAAATATGTTTTCGCTGGCCTACACTTTTTGCACCGTCAAATCTCGCATAGATCTACGGTGGGTGCTTTCTCGCATTTTGAAAATGCATTACTTTTACGTAATGCAGGGAAGCCCCTTTGTGACATGTGGATCAGTGGGTCCTTTCATTTTGTGTGGGCCGCAGAAGGGAAGAGGGTTAGTCCAACTGGAAATTCTATTGGCACCCGCTTTCTCTCATTCTGAGCTTCGTCAAACTTTCTGACAATGTGAGCAAGCGTTGTGGTGACGCATGTCCGGATGATGTCACGGTGGATATTCATAGAGGTTTAGAAGGTACAGGTTATATATCACCATCAGATTCTCCAAGATCAATGGCTGGCGCATTCTCACAATATAGTGATGCGAGGACTTTAAGCAATGCAAGTATGCGCACTTGTGACACATGACTGATATGACGCCCTGGGCCCATCTTTTTCAGAGGGTGATAACTGCTCATCCTCAGTGGTAGTTTTCAGGTGAGTTGGAATGCAAAGAAGGTATCTCATTGGTCCATCTTGCTAAAGGTATACAGTCATATGAGTTTTTTTATCCACCGTCCGATGCAATGAGATCGAGAATCGATGCTTCCCCGCATTATAAAGATGCAGGGACGTTAAGAAATGTGGGCAAGTGCCTTGCTGCCACATGTCTCTATAGGACCTATTTCTTGTATGGGTCGCCAAGGTAGTGTTAGTTGTATGTCAGGGTGATGCTAGTTGGGGCTAGGTTAGGCTGAGATAGATATTGAAGTATTTCATGGGCCTAGAATTTTGAAGGGCAAGCGCAGTATACAGAGAATCTTTCTCAATCATTGATCTTCTGCAGATCAAAGATTAGCGCTTGCCTGCAATATGGAAGTGTATGAAGATTAAACATTGCAGGGAAGTGCCTAAATAGCACGTGTCCTAGCGAGCCTAGCCAAGGTATTAACAGTTAGCATTGATAGTTGGGGTTGGTAGTTACATTGCGGTCAGGGTTTGAGGAGGTGGCGCAATTAGTTAAAAGATATGGTCAACCACGTAGAGACTCTGCAGAGTGGCAAAACAAAGAAAAATCATTGGCCCATGTGGCTCATCCTAGTGATAGAGTTAGGTTGACCTGTTGACTTCACTGATTCACTAGCTAGAAACAAGGGAAATCGAGTTTTGTTGTGCGATCTCATCCTTGTGATCAATGCCAACCACTCTTGGATGAATGTTGAACTTAGTGAACACAGGAAAACACCCCATTTCCCTAGTTGATCCATCTACCTGACCAGGATAGTTTAATGGTGTCGTTTCTGTCTTCTTAGGGCCCTGTTTCAACAGAATATTAGATTTCATTGTACTTAGGTCTGCGTCAAGGTTGGATTTGCCCTAGATCTGCATGAATGTTCTCAATATGGCTTAATGGCAGTGGTTGTAAAATAATTTCAGTTGGAAAATATCTTAGTTATGCTTGAGCTATAAAGGAAAATTTTGTAGATTTTGAAAAGGTTGACTCTTATTTGACTTCTCTGATATTGTTCTACAATTTTCCCTTTTGCCTCTGAACTATATGAAATTCTACCTTATCTCCTTCAACCATTGATGTAAAGTGCAAGAACTATTTGCCTCTCATTGGTGTATTGTAGAGATCTACAATCTTGCATGACTGTATCTCTTTCGGCCTATGAATGATATATAAGTGAACCCTCTCTTTCCTTGTATCATTCATTTGGGTTTTCTGATCTCCATGTGATTGTTAGATTAAAGCAAGTTTGGATGTATATATCTTTTGGTGTCATGATGGTTCAATAGTGCATGTATAGGCAGAGATTGGTTTGAACACTCTATTTTGGTGCATCACCCCCTTAGGTTAGAGTAGGTAGATTTTCTTTTCATGCATGCCTTCTCCCTTTTCCTCTCCAAGAGTAGTTAGGTGCACCCTGATAGTAAAGGAAGTCGGCCTTCTTCAGAGACTCAACCTCACAATTTAAGTCCCATAGCTTCGAGGTTGTTTCCATGTTTCACAAGGTTGTCCTTAGGTAAAAACTTTGGACATGGGTGCAAACCTTTGTGACAACAGTTTTTGGAACGCTCAGTGGGACTCTATTCAGAAAATTTCAAGTCTACTAGTTTCAAAAGGAAGATTTTAAGATTAATACTGAAAAGATAGTACTGACTTCGGTGTTCAAGTCTTCAAGAAGCTCTTTTTTCAAGTACTTGGCAACTCTAAGCTTCAAATACATCTAGTTCTAGACCAAAGTTGCAGTAATTCATGCCCAAAGCTAAAACAAGGGCTTCTTCTAGAGGTAAATTTTAGTACCAAGAGCTTTCATTTTCAAATCCTAGAAGAAGGAACACTAGAGTCTCTTTATCACCAGTTAGGAGTGCAATAGCAACAAATACACCTACAAGATATATCTCTACTCCTCCTACTATTAGATCTCAACCTAGATTGACATTAGTACATATCAATAGATCACTTGTCTATATGGCACAACCTAGAGCCCATACTTTTGCCACCTTTAATGGTGGAAGTCCTCTTTTATTGGCTCAAAGACATGACATACCGATAGCTGCACTCAAAAGCATACTAGAATTTACTAGTGAAACTTCTATCTCTCCCTTAGAACACATTCAAGAAGTTGTAAATGTTTGTAATATCCATGGTATTACAGAGGATGATGTTGCAATTAGGCTTTTAGCCTCATCCTTGAAAGGAAAAGCACTACAGTGGTATAGAGGTTTGGCTCATGCTTCTATAATGGATTGGAATGGATTAGGAGCAAGACTATGTAAACACTTTGAGGACAAAAGTAACCATTTGTCACTTTTAGAATAGTTGACTACTATAAAAAGAGCACCCCATGAATGTATGACTGATTTTAACTATAGATTTCAAAAGACATGGGATAGAATACCTACTTCAATAAAACCTACCCTTGGTAATGCCTTCTTGCATTACCTCAGAGCTTTTAACAGTTGCATTGCCACTACAATCCAAACTATGGGAGGAGATACCTTGCCTAATGCCTATAACATAGCAATAAAGTCAGAAAAAATCCTAATACAAGGAGGTAAGCTAGCTCCAAGGCCTCCCATGCCTTTCTTTCCTGATGTTCCAAACCACCAATCGGCAATGGCTCCTCTTCCCACAGCTTCCACATCACAATCCCTTGCCCTAGTCCCTCAAGCTTCCACATCTTCAAATGGAATAGATGAGATCAAGGAGATGATGCAATCTATGATGTTGAACCTAGAGAAGAGATTACAGGCCCAAGAGAAGAACCTGGAGGATAGTTTCTTTGTGATGCAGAAAATGAGCAATTAGGTGGTGACTTTAGAAAGATAGCAAGCTCAAGGTAGTAAGGTTCATTAATTGTAGCATCAAACTATGAACAGTGGTAGGCCTCCAAATCAAATTTATGGGAACAATTATTTTGATCAAAATAGGCAGAGTAGTCATGCTTCAACCTCAAATGTAAACCAAAGTAGGGCCATAGTCCCTCAAAACAACATGGCCCAAGATTAGGATTTTTGTCCTTCCTGTAACTACTCCTATGCATGTTGCATGTGTCAAAAGGTTGAATCTTATTTGGCTTTGACCATCCAAGAGCCTGCAATAGGACAATCATACAAGGAGGACCAATTCAAAGATGCCTCATATATGCAAGGACAAGGTGATTTCTCCTTTATGAATCATCAAGTGGAGGAACATTGTAATGTAAACCAGGATTCCATTGCTCACAACACTAGGAGCAAAAGAAGAGCTATTAAAGATGCTACCCCTCCTCTTCCCAATCAGGCCTCAACTTCAAATGCAATACCTCATGAGCAAGCAGTAAATGATCAATCAAACACCCTTCAACAGCAAAGGCAAAATAATGGCAGAAAAGATGTAAGTGATCCTCAGGTTGCCCCATCTCAACCTCCTACAAGTGTAGCCCCCAAGGTTTCTACCAAAGTACCTACTGTGCCATTCAGTTTGGTAAAACAAATGAAGAAAAAAAATGTGAATATTTCCATGTGGGATGTTGTTGCTACTATACCCATGCAAAAGAGGTTGTTGTAGCAAGAATTGGAAAGTATTAAACCAAAGGATCAACCACCCAACTTGGAAAGTGCCACAAGCCTAGTACAACCATCAAGGGAGGAAGAAACAAGTAAAAATGTTAGACCCCCTCCATTATATGTCTCTCTAATTATATGGAATAAACTAGTCCACAATTGCATGATTGATTCAGAGGCTAGTAGTTCAGTGATGCCTAGGTGTGTTGCTGATGCTTTGGAAATGAAATATGAGCCCATTGTTAAGGATGTGTTATAGTTGGATGGTAGTACTATCAAGACTGTAGGGATCCTTAGGAATGTGGAAATGGCCCTACATGCATGCCTTGGTTGTATTGTAACTCAAGATACATCCGTCATTGAAGTCAAGCCACATTTTGCCATCTGTCTGTCGAGAGACTTCACTACCCAAATTGGTGGTTACATATCTTATGATTGGTCATATATGGTTTTTAGAACAAGATATGGGGCCAAAGCTTTGATCAGAGCAGAGCCTCTAGACCTCCATCATACTAAACCCTACACCCCTAATCTCATCAACATGAATTGCACTATCCTAGAAGTGGATGAGAATGACATAATGAATGAGCCTACTACTTCCCTAGCTGAGATACCTAATTTTCTCTTAGATGAATCGGCTAATGTGTATCAATTTGATCCTTTGTTAGAAACCCTTGAGATAGGCCTCAGTACATATTGTATATTAGAGAAAGATGCTCTAGTTCCCAATCTTGTGGAGACTAAAGAAGATGTGAGTGGGATATGGAGTATGTACTTTGATGGATCAAGGAATAAGAATGGATGAGGGGTTGGTATGATGTTGGTTTCTCCTACACAAGTAAGGTACGACTCCTTTAGGCTCCAGTTCAGTTGCATTAATAATGTGGCCGAGTGTGAATCCTTGATGTAGGGTCTCCTACTTGCTCAGAAAAGAGGAATTCAAGCCTTAAGTGTATATGGAGATAGTGAGTTGGTGGTTAATCAAGTGAGAAATTAGAATATCACCAAGAACGGTTAGCTCAAGTCTTATAAACATAGGCTATGGGATTTGCTTGAGGGTTTCAATGCATTTAATATTCAAAGCATCCCTAGAAAAGAAAATAGAAATACTAATAGGCTTGCAGCAATAGGTGTGTCTCATGATGTGTCAAGGAATCTTGAGGAGAAGAAGAAGCAACAAATTAGGATGGTAGTAAGGCCTGCCATCCTTGACAACAACATCCATTGGCAAGTGTTTGAATCTGATGAACAAATTGTAAGCTTCTTGCAGAATGAAGCAGAATTTTCAGATAGAAACCAGTCAAGACTGCAGGATCAGTATAGTGATCAAATCATTAACCTTAGTTCCAACAAGTTTCCTAAGGGTCTCATTACCTTAGAAAGTGTTTTTAATCCTAATGACCAAGCAAGAGGCAGAGTCATGAACCTAGATGCTGACGAGGATGATCACACCCCAGTCATGATTGCTGATGGAAAATTCTTAAACATGGGGAAGGTATATTCTGAGATTGAGCAAGAGAGTTTTATTCATCTATGTCAAGAATTTAATGATGTATTTGCTTGGACGTATGATGATTTATAGGGTTTTGACCCAAGGTTGTTTCAGCATACCATATATTTAATTGATAATGTCAAACCAGTAAGACAAAAATAGAGGCCAATGAGTCCTAAAATTGAACCCTTAATGAGAAAGGAACTATCCAAATTGATTGAGGCCAATATAATTTTCCCCATTAAGCACTCGTCATGGGTAGCAATCCTTGTCCCTGTTAAGAAGAAGAATGGAGAAATTAGATTTTGTGTGGATTTTAGGGACCGTAACCAAGCTTCCCTGAAAGATCACCATCCTCTCCCTTCCATGGAGCGAATTTTGTCCAAGGTCAATGGTTCAAAGAGGTTTTCATTTCTTGATGGATTTTCTGGATACAATCAAGTGCTGGTCAAAGAGTCTAATAGTTACAAGACTACATTCACTACCAAATGGGGTACCTATGATTATTGTAAGATGCCATTTGGGCTAACCAATGCAGATGCTACATTTCAAAAGGCAATGGAGATGGCCTTCAAAAACATGATTGAAAAGTTTGTATTAGTTTACCTTGATGATATCATAGTGTATTCAAAGAGTGTAGAAGATCATTTTGATCATTTAAGATAGGTGTTCTTAAGGTGTAGAGAGTTTGGGATATCCCTTAACCCAAGAAAGTGTGTCTTTACTACTAATCAAGGAAAATTATTAGGACACATTGTGTTTGGGGATGGTTTAACCATTGATCCAGAAAGAACAAAAGCAATACTTGCTCTCCCTCTTCCTAAACATAAGAAAGGGTTGCAAAGTTTCCTTGGTAAGATAAATTTTGTGAGAAGATTTATACCTAATCTTGCTACCATGGTAAAACCCCTTACAACTATGCTCAAGAAAAGTATGGTTTTTGCATGGACCAAGGAAGGGAAGGAAAGTTTTGAAGAGATCAAGGTAGCCATAGCCTCGGCCCCCACTCTCATTAATCCAAATTTTGAAAAGGATTTCATCCTTTATACCCTAGGTGGTGAGTCAAGTATTTCTGCTGTCTTGACTCAAACAAATGATAAAGATGAAGAGCAGCCCATAGCCTTCTTTATTGAAGGGCTTAAATAGTATGAAGACAAATACAACTATGTAGAGAAGTAAGCCCTTGTAGTCATTAGAGCTTTAAAGAAATTTAGACACCTCATGTCTCATAATAAAATTCATTTGCTAGTACCCCATGCTAGTGTAAACGATTTCCTTCTGAGTAAAGATATTAGTGAGAAGAGAGCTGGTTGGATTACTAAAGTAATGGAATATGATGTTGACATCTAGATCACCAAGCTAGTAAGAGGAAAGGGGTTGTGTAAACAGATGATATCATCTCAGGAATCAGATGAGGAAGTTGCTATGATACTAACAGAGCAACAAGAGACAAGAAATGATGACCCAAGGAATTGGATGGATGATATGAAGAATATCTTATTAGGCAATGGATATCCTCAAGGGTTAGATAGAACTAATAGGAGACAGTATAGATTAAAGTCAATCCTTTATGTCATAGTTGACAATATCCTTTTCAAGAGAGATTTTTATGGAGCTCTATTAAGATGCATTGACATAGACCAAGCTGAAAGAATGATCAGAGAACTTCATCATGGTCCTGATGGTGGTCACTTCTCAGCAAGGACAACTACAATGAAGGTCATGAGGGCTAGTTACTACCAGTCGTCCCTATTCCATGATTGTCATGGGTATGTGAGGAAATGTGAAAAATGTGCTTTCTTTTCTGGTAAGAAAAAGCTTGCATCTCTTCCTCTTCATCCCATTTAGGTGGACCAACCTTTTGCTCAGTGGGGATTGGATTTCATAGGCCCTATCAATCCTCCTAGTTCTGGTCACAGATGGATTTTAGCTGCTACAAACTACTTCACTAGATGGACAGAGGTAGTTGCATTGAAGGATGCCATAGAATCTTCAGTTGTTGAGTTCCTTGATAGAATTACGACCAGTTTGGTGCCCCTTCAACCATTATTTAAGATAATGCAAGATCTTTTGTAGGAGCTCAGATTTGTGCATGCGCAATTGACCATAATATCTACTTGAGCACATACTCAAACTAGTATCCTTAAGGCAATGGTTTACCTGAGTCATCCAACAAAAACCTGATTAAGATTATGAAAAGAACTATAGAGGATAACCAAAGGTGTTGGCATCAAAAGTTGAGGATTAGACTATGGGCTGACAGAATAACACCTAAGAGGTCAATAGGAAATTCACCATTTATGTTGGTATATGGCAGAGAGGCAAGGCTTTCAATTTCATTAGAATTCCCATCCCTAGAACTAGCTCATTAGCTAGAGCTAATTGAAGATGATGCCGTGACAATAAGAATGGTAGAGTTGATGGAGCTTGAGGGAAAAAGAGGTCAGGCCATGCAAACCTTAGAAACACATCAGTAGCAGGTGAAAAGGAGCTTTGACAAGAAGGCTAGGGTCAGAACCTTCAGGGAGGGTGATTTAGTTTTGAAATGGGGTGCAGACAAGACAAAACTAGGGAGGCACTCAAAGCTTGATTCACTGTGGAGTGGTCCCTATCTAGTTGTCAAATGCTTTTTAATTGAGCAGGCTTGATGGTGAAATTTTGCCTATCCCAGTCAATGGGATCTATCTCAAACCATGTTTCTAACAAGGCTTGAAGTTTCCTGTACATAGGTAGCTTAGTTTTCTTCCTATTGTTCCAGCTTTCTAAGAAGTGCACAAGCACATGTGTTTGGCAGAAGGTTTTCGGTCTCTGGTTTCAGTTGCAGAGGGCAAGTTTTCAAGAGTTTCAGTGTTTTGCTATTACAGAGGTAGGGTTAGGGTTTCACCATGCATTGATCTACAATTTTACGACTCTATAGCCCAATAGATGTATAAGGTCACTGGTCATACACATAGCAGGCTTACATCCCCTCTGAGTCGCCAGAAATGTTACCATTTTTTGCCTCCCACCAAAAATTTGAATTCGAATGCTTAACCCCACCCAATAGCTACTTCCCATCTTTTATATTATTTAAATGGCCTAGAAATATCGAAAAAATAAAATGATAAAACCTTATGGTGTTTTCTTATTTCCTAAATATGTTTCTATTGGCCTATACTTTCTGCGTCATTAGGTCTCGCACAAATATACGGTGGGTGCTTTCCCGCATCTTGAAAATGCACTACTTTTACGTAATGCAGGGAAGCCCCTTTGTGACACATGGATCGGTGGGTCCTTTCATTTCGTGTGGGCCATAGAAGGGAAGAAGGTTAGTCTAATTGGAAATTCTATTGGCACTCGCTTTCCCACATTCTGAGCTTCGTCAGACTTTTTGACAATGTGGGCAAGCGCCCTGGTGACGCGTGTCTAGATGATGTCATGGTGGATATTCATAAAGGTTTAGAAGGTATAGGTTATATATCATTGTCAGATTCCCCAAGATCAATGGCTAGCACATTCTCACAATATGGAGATGCGAGGACTTCAAGCAATGTGGGTATGCGCCCTTACAACATGCAACTGATGTGATGTCCTAGGCCCATCTTTTTCAGAGGGTGATGACTGCTCATCCTCGATGGCAGTTTTCAGGTGAGTTGGAATCCAAAGAAGGTATCTCATTAGTCTATCTTGTTGAAGGTATACAATCGTATGAGTTTTTTTAATCCACCATCTGATGCAATGAGATCGACGATCGACGCTTCCTCGCATTAAAAAGATGTAGGGATGTTAAGAAATGTGGGCAAGCACCTTCTTATATGGGTCACCAAGGTGGTGCCAGTTGTATGTCAGGGTGATGCTAGTTGGGGCCGAGTCAGGCTGAGATAGATATCGAAGTATTTCATGGGCCCAAAATTTTGAAGGGCAAGCGCAGTATACAGAGAATCTTTCCTGATCATTGATCTTCTGCAGATCGACGATCAACGCTTGCCCGCAATATGGAAGTGCATGAAGATTAAACATTGCGAGGAAGCACCTAAACAACACTTGTCCCAGTAGGCCTAGCCAAGCTACTAATAGTTAGCATTGACAGTTGGGGCTGGCAGTTACATCGTGGTCAATGTTTGAGGAGGTGGTGTAGTTAGTTAAAAGATATGGTCAACCGCATGGAGACTCTACGGAGTAGCAAAACAAAGGAAAATCATTGGCCCATGTGGCTCATCCTAGTGACAGAGTTAGGTTGACCTACTAACTTCGTTGATTCACTGGCTAGAAACAGGGGAAATCGAGTTTTGTTGCGCAATCTGATCCTTGTGATCAATGCCAACCACTCTTGGATGAATGTTGAACTCAGTGAATGCAAGAAAACACCCCATTTCCCTAGTTGATCCATCTATCTAGCCAGGATAGTTTAATGGCACCGTTTTTGTCTTCTCAGGGCCCTGTTTCAACAGAATATCAGATTTCATTGTACTTAGGTCTGCGCCAAGGTTGGATTTGCCCTAGATCTGCATGATTGTTCTTTGTAGGGCTTAATGGCAGTGGTTGTAAAGTAATTTCAGTTGGAAAATATCTTAGTTATGCCTGAGCTATAAAGGAAAATTTTGTAGATTTTGAAAAGGTCGACTCTTCTTTGACTTCTCTGATATTGTTCTGCAATTTCATGTGTAAATTCCCTTTTGCCTCTAAACTGTATGACATTCTACCTTATCTCCTTCAACCATTGATGTAAAGTGCCCTATTGGAAATAGACTATTTCTAATGTTCCATACTCTTCAACAATTAACAACTTGACATAGTAGTATATACAAGGCTAGATATTGTGCATGTAATGAGAGTTGTGAGCAAGTTAATGAACAATCTTGGAAAAGAGTTGCATCGTCTTAAATTGGAAGTACTCTAATTTAATGAAGGTTTAGAGCTTATTTAATGCGAGATCATCAATTTCCCTCTCTTTCATTTCTTCTTCCCTTTTTTGCCCCTTCCCCTAGGTGGAATTAGGGTAAAGCCTAATAGATCCTCTTTAAAAGCTCCTATTTTATGGTGATAAGCTCAAGGTAGGATCTATTTCACCTAGGATCTTTCTTTCCATCCACCTTTCTACTTGAAATCTAATCATAGCATTGAAATAGGGTTTCCTCATTATTTGAACATGATTAATGGGTTCCAAGATCTATTTTAGGGTCCCTAGATTACCCTCGGGGTTCGTACACCTGATAATCAGAGGTGCATTATGCCCCTAATGCACCAAGGATACACTACACCCCTAATGAGGCCCTATTTTGGCCCTTTTTCTCTAGGTTTCAGGTTCTATATTTTGGATAATTAGGTGTTACCTTCTATGAAAGTCAATTTGTGGGAATTAGTTAATTTTGATCTTTATATAAACCCCTCCATTTTCTCCATTCCTCATCCATTCTTTCAAAAAGAAATCAAAGTGTTCAAGCATCCAAACTCTAGCTCTCAAGCATGCAAGTTTCAAGTCTTCAAGTGCTCATTCAAGCATTCCTCCATTGAAAATCAAGGATTCAAGAATTCAAGCAATCGAAGGAGTTTATCTTCAAGATCCTTTGACATATCTTCTACATACTTTCATCTTCATCTTCTTGGTCTAAATCTGCTAGTGAAGTCAAACACATTGCAATTGATTCAAGAGATCCGACTTTGTAAGGTGAATTTGTACATTTAATTTGCATTCATTTTTTTTCAATTATTTCAATTAAAGGCTAATTCCTAAAATGGTTTGACCAAGGAAAACACCTCATCAACAACAAAACCCCATTTTTTGCAAGTTGCAGATATCAAATCACTAAGTAGGTTGTAGATTGAAGTACCTTTTTTGGCTTCTTCCAAATTGTGAAAAATAGAATCAATATTGGACATAGTTAATCAGGCTCACACTACACCCTTGATGCACCAGTTTTCCCCTGATGCACAAGCTTTCTGCTGACAAATTGTCAAAACATTTTTGTATTTCATCTATCACATAGTTTCAAACTTGGATCTAAAGGTTTCCTCTCATTTTGATCACTATAGAAAGTGCAAAATAAACTTCAAAGGTGAGTTCTTTTCCCCTTCTTTATCAAGTCAACATATCTATATCTAGCATATACACACATATTAAGGGTCCTTAAGGATTTTTACATATTTCTCCTATTTTTCTACATCTAATTATAATTAGTGATCCTTATTCATTTGGCCAGCACTAATCTCTCTAGATCTAATCCTCCAGAATTAGGATTGAAAGGTTTATCTTCCTTATCTACCTAGTTCTATATCACACACTTACACACACATGTAGGTTATGTGATGAACTTAAGGTTTTATATCCTTGATTTACATCTCCTACAACACATTTATTGATGAATCCAACAATGTCAATGACACAGGGAGGGGTGAATAGAACTAGGGCCAGAGGCTCGTCTAGCTATCCAAGCCACCTATTAGAGAGAGCACAATAGAAAACAACATACAATGCAAAAAACACCAAAGATAGAGGAACAAAATACCTTCATAGATTCATCAAAATATTAGATACATGCCTAGTTGTAAGGCCTTTTGGGTTACAACCAGCATTACAATTCAATTTCAATCTTCAATTGTTAAACTTGGCATCTCAGCTTGCTTATGCTCCTACTACGCTTCTATCTTCTAACCATTTTTTTTCTAAGACTCTACTAAAGACCCCTTTAAATACATGCATGGAAACAAGTGGGCCTATTGCAATTATAACAAAATAAACTCTCATATTAAATGCTAGAATAAGCCACAAGTCGGCTCAAATCATATGCCTATCACTAAATTAAATGCAAAGGTCAGATCCAACAAGAAACCACACACAGACAACTCGGCAAATGAAGAATCCAACAAAATGTTGCAACTCGAAAAACTTAGCAACACTTAGCAACCAAAGAGACTCAACAATACTCAACAACCAAAGGAACTCAACAACCAAAGGATAACTCAGCAACCAAAGAAAGCTCGGCAACCAAAGGATAACTCAAAAACCAAAGAAAGCTCAATGACCAAAGGATAACTCAGCAACCAAAGAAAGCTCGGTGACCAAAGGATAACTCAACAACAACTATAAACTTGGCAGGCATAGAGAACTCAACAACCACTATGATGTTCGACAATGCAAGGCATTGCAACTCGGCATCAATTAAGAAAGAAAATCATGTAGGATAGCAATACGACCCAGGATGCTCTTGCATCAGACAATGAGGGTTGGAGAAATGATTCTCCTGAATCATTGAGAAGTCACAACCTAAGTCAAATCCAACTTAGATTGAGAAATCTATCAAGTATCTTCACTAGGTTTGTTCCTCCATTTTACCAAATACTCATAGTAATCCTTTCCTCTTGTGCTCTTACCAACTTGTTGATCCAATATATGTTCAATCTTTTCAATCTGCTTCTTAGGATAATCATCTAATATAGCAAATTCATCATCTAATGAGTGATATTTATACAAACTAGCAACATTGAATATAGGAGATATATCCATGTCATTAGGTAACTCAACTTCATAAGCATTCCCACTGTCAAACTTCTTCAAGATCCTACAAGATCCAAACTTCTTCATTTTCAACTTATTGTATGTTCCAATAGGATATATTCCTTTCTTCAAATAAATCATCACCTCATAACCAACTTCAAAAATATGATGTCTTCTAGACTTATTAGCATTCTCCTTGTACTTCTAATTACTTTGTTCAAATTTCAATTTTACTTCTTTATGCAAAGACTCCATAAAATCAGCAAACTCTTCTCCTACATCACTTATCTTCTCTTCACCAACAATATCCCTTAAATCTTATACTCCTCTAGGCTTCATTCTAGTAACAATGTCAAATGGTGTCTTCCCTATACTCCTATTCATAGAATTATTATATGCAAACTCAGTTTGTGCTAATACCATTTTCCAATTATGTGATTCATTTCCAAATAAGCATCTCAACAATCTACCCAAACTTCTATTCACAACCTCTATCTATCCATATGTTTGTGGATAGAAAGTAGAACTAAACATTGACTCAATACCCATCTTCTTCCACAAAGTCTTCCAAAAATAACCAACAAACTTATTGTCTCTATCAGAAATAATACTTTTTGGTAATCCATGCAGTCTAATAATCTCTTTGAAGAAAATCTCAACAATATGCTCAGCATCTAATGTCTTCTTACAAGGTATAAAATGAGCCATATTAGAAAATCTATCCACAACAACAAATATAGAATCATATCCCTTCACTGTCTTAGGAAATCCAATAAAAAAATCCATACTAATGTCACTCCAAGGTTTCTCAGGAACAAAAATAGGTGTATACAAACCAGTATTCTGACTTACTCCTTTTGCAACTTGACAAACTCCACAACTCTTTACAAAATTTTGAACATCCTTGTACATCTGAGGCCAATAATAATTCTCTTTGAACAAACTCAATGTCTTATCAATTCCAAAATGTCCAACCAATCCACCACTATTTTTTCTTAATCAAATTCAATCTCATAGAACTCTTAGGAATACACAACTAAATAACCTTAAACAACATACCTTCTTGAATAAAATACTCATTAAAATTATTTGGTTGTTCTGTCAAACTAGGTGCTCTACACTCTCTCCACATCTCATAAAAATTAGGATCAGTATCATACAACTCCTCCATCTCATCAAAACCAAGAACTTTAACTTTCATCTTAGACAACAAAGAATGTCTTCTACTCAATGCATCAGCAACTCGATTAGTGACTCCACTCTTACACATAATCACAAATGTAAAACTCTATAAATACTCAACCCACTTCATATGTCTCTTATTCAACTTATGTTGACTTCCCAAGTATTGTAAAACTTTATGATTAGTATACAACAAAAACTCCTTAGGAATCAAATATTGTATCCACTTCTTCTCTTGATCATACACATAATACTTCCTTTTAGCATCATTTAACTTCTCACTAAAGAAAGCAACAGGTTTACCTCCTTGACTTAATAAAGCTCCTATTGCACTACCACTTGCATCACATTCAACTTGAAATACCTTATTGAAATTAGGCAAAGATAATACAAGTAACTCAGCAACCTTTTATTTCAAAGTCTCAAAATTGTTATCAGCTCCATGTGTCCACTTGAATTCCTTTTTATCTCCTCTTATTATCTCAGGCATAGCATTATAAACAGAATTGAAATTCCTTATAAACTTCTTGTAAAAACTAGCCAAACCATGAAATGATCTTACCTCACCCATATTCCCAGGTGTAGGCCACTCCAAAATTGCTTTAACCTTCTCAGGACCCATCTTCAAACCATCAACTGAAATATAAAATCCCAAATACGTAATCACTTCTTGCATAAAAGAATACTTCTTTAGATTAATCATCAACTTTTCCTCTTTCAATCTCAGCAATACTTGTCTAACATGCTCAAGATGTTCTTCCTTAGTCTTACTAAATATCAAAATATCATCCAAATAAACAATCACAAACCTACCTAAGAATCTCTTTAGAACCTCATTCATCAACCTCATAAAATTACTAGGTGCATTAGTCAAACCAAAAGGCATTACCAAAAATTCATACGAACCATCTTTTCTCTTGAAAGAAGTCTTCCATTCATCACCTTCTTTGATTCTGATTTGATGATAGCCACTCTTCAAATAAATCTTGGTAAAATACTTTGCTCCACTCAAACAATCTATTATGTCATCCATCCTTGGCATAGGAAACCTATATTTCTTGTGATCTTGTTAATAGCTCTATAATCAGTACACATTCTCCATTCCCCTTTCTTCTTAGGTGCTAATACAACAGATACATCACATGGACTCAAACTTTCTCTGATCAAACCTTTTTGCAACAACTTGTGCACTTTTCTGTTAAGTTCTTCATTTTCAATAGGTGTCCATCTATGTGGTGCTTTATCCAGAAAAATAGCTCCAGGAATCAGATCCATGCAATGACTTATACTTCTCATTAGAGGTAAACCATCAAGTATATCCTCTACAAAAACATCCTTATACTCATTCAACAATTTTGTAATTTCTACTTACACTTGGTCAACACTACTAGTTTTTGTTGTCACTCGGTTACTACCTTTTGTCACTCAGTTGCTACTGACTGGCACTCAGTTAACACTATTTTCTGATAATCGGTTTCTACTAGCACAACTCGATCTCCTAGGAATTATGGAAAAACATATTTGATTCTTCTTCATCTCCTTTTCAAATTGATTTCCATTAACAATGCAAATTCTCACAGTAGTACACTTAACCTCATCTGGACTTTCAATCAAAGGCAACAATATTTTCTTTTTTCCATTTACCCAAAGAGTATATTGATTTAATCTTCCATCATGTGTAGCATATCTATCATATTGCCAAGGTCTACCCAATAGAATATGACAACAATCCATAGGCATAATATCACACAAAACTTCATCAAAGTAATGTCCAATCTTGAACTTTACAATACATTGTTCACTTACCAATATCTTATGCTCATCTTTGATCCATGAAACATGATAAGGTTTTGGATGTTCCAACCTCTGCAACTGCAACTTTGTAACCAATTCTTCTGATGCCAAATTTGTAGAACTTCCACTATCAATGATCACCTTGCAACATTTTCCAGCAATCTTACATTTGGTCTTGAAAAGACTTCTCCTTAGGACAAGTTCCTCATCACTTCACTTATTACGTAAGGTTCTTCTCACCATTAGATTTTCTCCAACCTCAGGTCCACTTGGTGAACCCTCAATGTCTCCTTGAATCATAACATTTATGTTACCTTGCCCACTTTCAGAGGATCTACACTCAAAAGATCTATGCCCTTCTTTATCACATCTGAAACAATTACCACAAAAACAACCTCTAGAATAAGAATTACCTCTTCCTCGGTAAGAACTAGTACCTCCTAAGTAGAAATCACCAACTTTCCACTTAGTCTTTCCTTTATCATCATTCTTCCATTCAGATTTTCCCTTATCTTGCACAAAACTGTCAAATCTGCCACCTTCTCCATAAGATCTACCTCTAGTACCTCTTTGGAATCTACCACCTCTACCTCTTTGTCTTTGTTTATGCTTCTTTTCCAAGATCTCCTTAGCTTTCAAGGCATATTGATATGCTTCTTCCACACTTCCCAATTTCACAAAACTTATCTCATCTTGAATTCCAGATCTTAATCCATTTATGTATCTTGCAATTTTATCAACATCATCATCCACATATCTAGATCTAATGTCCAATCTATAGAATTCCTTAGTATACTCCTTCAGAGTCATGTCTCTTTGTCTCAAATTTTGCATCTTTCTCAACAAACTAACTTGGTAATTAGCATGAAGAAACTTGTTTTTTCCGTTGTTCACCATCTTTTTCCAAGTCTTGATATTTTCCTTTCCTCTCCTTTGTTTATCAATTTGGAAATTCTCCCACCATAGTGAGGCATGACCCTTCAACCAAGTAAATACAATCTTCACCTTCCTATTATTAGGAGTGTTTTCATACTCAAAGAACTTTTCCATTTCAGAGATCTAATCTGACACAACATTGGTATCCAACTTTCCATTATAAGGAAAAACTTTTATAGTGGGCTTTGAATTTTCCCTAGACAACACTCTCAACAACCTCACCTCATCTTGATCTTCTTCAGGTTCTAGATTAGGGTTTGGTGTCGCTACTTCATCATCACTCACATCATCAAGATGTGCTCCTCTTTTTTAGGCTGTCTCTACAATATCTAATGTAGTTTCAATCTATCTCAATGTATCCAATACAACATTGCCAACATTTCCTCTACCTCAAACCATCTTGACAATTAGGTTCCTGCAAGATTATAACCCTCTACAAGTTATGGGTCAAATCCTCAAATATTCAACCCTAGAACCAAATTCCTTAGGGTTTTACATGATCCAATCTCCACAAGTATGAACCTCTGTTCTAATACCACTTGACACTGGGAGGGCTGAATAGAACTAGGGCTAGAGGCTCACCTAGATATCCAAGCCACCTACCTAAGTGAACACAATGAAAAATAACACACAATGCAAAAAACACCAAAGATAGAGAAGCAAAATGCCTTCATAGATTCATCAAAATATCAGATGCATGCCCAACTATAAGGCCTTTTGGGTTACGACCAACAATACAATTCAATTTCAATCTTAAATGATCAAACTTCACATCTCAACTTGCTTCTGCTCCTACTATGCTTCTATCTTCTAACCTCTTTTTCTAAGACTCTACTAAAGACCCCCTTGAATACACGTCTATTGCAAATAAAACAAAAAAAACTCTCATATTAAATGCTAGAATAAGACACAAGTCATCTCACAATAGATACCTCTCACTAAGTTAAATGCAAAGGTTGATTCCAATAAGAAACCATGCATAGACAACTTGGCAAATGAAGAATCCAACAAAATGTTGCAACTTAGCGAACTCAGCAACACTCGACAACTAAAGAAACTTGGCAACACTTGACAACCAAAGGATAACTTAGCAACCAAAGAAAGCTCAACAACTAAAGGATAACTCAACAACCAAAGAAATCTTGGCGACCAAAGGATAACTCGACAACAACTGTGAACTTGACAGACATAGAGAACTCGACAACCACTACAAAGCTCAACAATATAAGACATTGCAACTTGACAACAACTAAGAAAGAAAATCATGCAGGATAGCAATGCAACCCAGGATGCTCCTACATCATTTGAATCTTTCTTTTGTGGTGTTAGATTATCCTTTGCATTTGGTGGTGTGTTTTGTTATGTGTTCACCTTTTATTGGTGAACCCAATAGTTGACATTTCCACTTCTAATTTGGTGTTAGATCTTTCATTCAACAATATCTTTTATTTGTCTTTGTATTCTTTATAATATATTAGTTTCAAATTCATATCATAAGGTTAGATATCTTAGTGTCTTATTGCCTTGTTTGGTGTATGAACTTTAGTACTTTTATTCCTACCTATAGCATTCCCATTAGGAGAAGTCATAAACTTGTGACTCATTTTTATCCAAATTCTTCTTTTCCTCTTCTTTTAAACCTTAGTGACCCTATGGTTTCTCATCATCCTAATCCTCTATGGAGCATGACTCTCATCACTCATCCCATGTTGAGGATGGGGCTTTAAGAGTTCCCCCTGAACAAGTTGATAAGATTGCTATTGATATTGACAAAATGCATGATTGGCTTTTACAAGAAAATCACAATACTAAAATTATTGCTTCTTTTGATGCTCTTAAAAAAGTGTTCTATAATGGTGAATATGGTGTTAATATTTTGTGTGGTCTTAGTCACCTTGTCCATACTCATGTTAAGCCTGTGAATCAAGTTGCTTCAGAAGTAGGGATGACTCCTCTTGTTTCTACTGTTGAGCTCATTCTACCTACCTATGTGCCTATCTCTAGCATTTCCACTTATGTTCCTCATATTATAACTACTTATGCTCAAGTATCTAATCCTCTTAGTGGTCTTCCTATTCCTTCCTTTGCTATGAGTGTTTCATTGTCGACTTCATAGCCTTCATATAAAAATGTTCCTTTCACTTATCATAACCCTTCTATTGTGGTTCCTAGTGTCCTACTTGTGCTCTCTTCTATTCTAGCTAATTCATATACTTCGTCTAGTGTGTCAAATGTGCTTGTTTAATTTGTCCCTTCTAATGATTCCATTATCCTTGGTTTTTCTTAGATGGTGTCTTCAATTGCAACAAAAACTTTCTTCTTTCACTCAAACTAAATTAAATGTTCCTACATGTGATATGGGTAATCCTTTGTCTTTTGACATTATCTATACTCCTGCTCCATTACAAGCTGATATGCCTCGCCTTGACACTTACAATGGTGAAGGTGATCATGTCACACATCTTAAGAATTTCCAAGTTCTATGTACTGACTATGCTCATGATCACAAGATTTTAGCTGAATTATTTTCTCGCACTTTCCATGACAAATTTCTCTTTTCCACCGTATTCTATCGATTCTTTTCAAAAACTTGCTAATGCCTCCATACAAAAGCTTAGAATAATATTTGTCCTTCTATTTCTTTGACTGATTTGATGCATTGTAAACAAGGTCCTAAGGAGAAAGTAACTGATTTATTGGTAGATTTAAGCATTTGCATGCTCGTATTTCTTATCATGTGCTTGATATTGATATACAACATTAGTTTATTGCAAACTAACAAAAAGATATTCAAGATAAGATTATAATTACCGAGTTTACCTATTTTTGACAACTTTGTGCAGTGCTTCATCATTATCAATTACAAGTGAGTCAATTTGAGAGAAGCACTCCAATGGCTTCTGTACCTATTGATGAGTGATGCCACATCTAATCCTAATAAATTCCAAAAACCTAAAACTACATCAAGATCAATAAAACCATGAATATAGTAGATGATCAAGTAATTGTTGCCTCTTAAAGTGTCACTACTTCTTCCTCTATTTTTTGGATGAATCATAAATTTACTCCTCTCTTTGAGTCTCTGCATTCCATTATGATTGGGTTGGTTAGTGCTAATATGATCACACTTCCTCTTGTTAACCACTTTTTTATTCTACTACATCAAGTCCACATTTTAATCCTCAATCTTTTTGTCAATTTCATTGCCATCTTGGACATGATTCGGAAGCTTGTTATTCTTTGAAACATAAGATTCAGGGTTTGACTGATGCTAATGTTGTATTTGTTGAGGGTCAATATAGTGGTAAAAAATTTGTTGCACATCCTAATCAAAATCTTCCAATCTACACTAATCCTTTACCTCAACACACTACAAACACTATTGTTCAACATCCTTCTTCTTTTATTCCTCCTAACGTGAATGTTGCTTATAATACCTTACGACAAGAGAATGATACTACTACTAATATTGTGGAGCATGTAGTTCAACCTCCACCTCCACCTAAAGAATGCACTCCCTCTACATCTAATGATCAACCTAAACTGAAAAGTAAGTGTACTAGAGCCCTTACTATCTCATTCATTGATGTTGATAAGTTTAAGGCTCTGGATGGTCCTCTCTATATTGCTACTCAGATTGCTAAATATCTTTCTTATGGGTGTCTTGTTGATCCTAATTCTATGGTTAACATTATCACTGAAGAACATATTTATAATAAAGGGAAACAACATGACTTCTATGACTCAACTGATACTTCGATTCAGACTTGTAATGGTTTCTTGTATCCTCTACAAGGTTCCATCTTTTTTCCTATTGAGCTCTATGGTAAAGTGGTGAATAGTATATTTATTGTCATTCCTACTTCCAATCAATTTCAAGTGAAGCTTGGCTTACCTTGGTTGACTGTCATGTAAGCTATTGCTTCTCTTATTCATCAATGCATTAGATTTCCTTATGATGGTGAGATTAAGAAGATCAATCATAGTCTTTATCATCCTTCTAGACCTTGACATTGTGCTACTCTTGACTTATTTTGGCCTTCTCTTCCTAATACCCCTCCTACTCATCCAAACTATATGTTTCATTCTTATCAAGAATATAAATATTGAAAGATCGTCGAGTTAAGTAAGCCTTGTGGTCTTTTTCCTACAACTTCAACACTCATCTCTTCTAATTCTTCTATTTCAAATAGTCAAACACTTATTTCATCTCCTGACCCTCCTAGTGTGGTTCCTCTTATTAGCATGAACCTTCCTCTTAGTGTAATTCCTTCTTCTACATCTCAACCTTTTTTTTTCCACCTCCTGTGCCATCAAAAGGAAAGGAACCAATGGTTGTTGATCTTCCTTAATCTTCTCAACATATTTATAATAAAACTAAGTGTAACCAACATGCTTGGAAGCGTCGAAAGAACCATCAAGTTTGTGTTAAAGCCCGTATGAATGCTTCTCATGAACTCATGTCTATTGATGAGGTTAATGATATGCATATTCCTATTTTGGATTCTATTTCTATTAATTTAGATGAGAAAGATACTTTAGATAATGAGCATGATATTATTGATATTATTGTTGATTTACTTTACATGCTTTCTATGCAACTTACACTTACATCTACACTTAAGCATATTGACTCTTCTGAGAGTCCTTCTTTAGATTTATCCATTGTTCCTATTGTGTTGGACATAGATCATCTTGCAAGTTATCCACTTTCTTTGATTACTAGTGACCAGAATAAGGGATGGGGGAACATGCTTGAAGTGAGTGCTTTAACATAGTAGCTTTTTATGTATTTTCTTGTTGTTATGTGCTTCCCTTATATCATGTTTACTACATGTACGTTCAAATTTCTTTAAACAAACCTTGTTTCTCTATTGGCACAAGGTGATGAATAAATCTCCACGTTGTGACATTCTTCTATTTGTATCTTACTTCTTATATATGTTGTTCTATGTTATGTTGTACATGTGCTATTGTTCATACTTGTATCCTTGCGTTGTCTGCTTGGATTTGCGACATGGTAGCACTTGTTATTTTTTGTCTGCATAACTCTTATGTATCTTTCTTCCATTGTGTTTTAGTTCTACTTCCTTTGGGGGATTATGAAATGTCATACTTGATATAATACTTACATATTATCATATGATCCTACAAACCTCAGAGTTAATAATCATTTATGTTCTCTTGCATGTTATATTTTCATTTCCCTTGATTTGTCCACTGCTAGGGACATCTCATAGTGGAAACATCCTTTGATACTCTATTAAAGCAATTGCTAATTTATAAATGGTAGATGATATAGATAGTAGGAAAATAATTATGTGGTATGCATTTACTATAGGTGAAATATTTATTAGTTGGATTTCACAATTGCAAAAGTTTGTTGTACCTCAAACAACAAAACTATAGCATGCTATTGCTACAAAGGCTAGTAAAAAATGACTTGGTTAGAAGGTTTATCAAATAATTAAGAAAGTAGAAGGAGAATAACAAGTTCTACAATGATAGTCAAAGTGTCATTCATCTCATCAAGAACTGAACTCTTCATCCTAACACTAGGGATATACATGTCTTAGGTACCATGTCATATGATTTGTTTGGAAAGATGGATACTTGGAGTTAAAAATGGTAGACACTAGTTAAGATCTTGCACAAATATGATAATGAAAGGATTGAGTTGATATAACCTAATTTCTTGCTCAGTTTCTATTGACTTTCAAGCATGATATTGAAATGAGAACAAGCCAAATCAAAGTATGTCAATCTAAGTGGAGCTATAGGTACAACAATGTTACAATATGACTAATCTCTATGTGGAAAATTGTTTAATGTGATGTATAACTAGTCCTTAAATGAAAGATTTTTGGTATATGAAGATTGATAATGTGCTTGAGTGTAGATTATGGTGAATATGTGAATTGCATTATCTTTCCAAATTAATTAATGAGGGAGTGCAAGGGCTCATGCGAAGTGTGAAATCTATTATCTAAAAAAGGAGTTGGTTATTTCGGTATATAAATCAACCTTTATAAATTGTCAAAAGATTGACAAATAAGTGGCTATGAAATGTAAAAGACCATAATAGTTTAATTTTATCTTCATTAGATAATAAGAAGAAAGTGGCCAACTATATTTTTATGAATTGTTATTTTTACTTTTTTTTTTGTAATTTGTAATTGTAATTAATATTATATATTGCTACAATCTATCAAAACCTTAAAATTAAAATGGTAAAAGGATGATGAAACCATTCACAATAATTAAACCCATTAGGTTTTCATAATCCACGAATAGTAGTTGCATTGTTTATGGATAGTATATGTTCTTGTGTCAATATTTATGATCACATTCTATGATCCATCATTAGGATGAAAGAGACTGAAGTGAGCAACAATAAGAGATTTTTTGCATCAATGTTTTAGATCACTCTACGTGACCCTTCATCAAGATGAAAGAGAACAAAGTAAGCAACAATAAGAGTTTGGGCATCAATATTTTGGATCACACTTTTTGATCCATCATCAAGATGAAAGAGAGAAAAGTGAGTAACAATAAGTGTTTTAGATCACACTCCGGATCCATCATCAAGAAGAAAGAGAATAAAGTGAGCACAAGTAAGTAGACATATTGATATACTTATTGTTGTTCAATTTGCTCTCTTTCGTCTTGATGATGAATCACAAAGTGTGATTCAAAATGTTGATGCAAAAATATATACATAGTTAATCTAGAAATAAATAAAACCACCAATCATGAGAAGTGAAATAGCACTACCCACTTTTAAATATTCATCTATCTTGACATTTAACATTAAACAATTTTATAAAAAAGCATTTAACAATTTTACATTTTATCTTTTTCCAATTTTGTTTTTCATATTAAAGAAACCAAAAATGAGGGGTTGGCCCTTAAGTATAATACTCGAAGGTAGAAAAAGAGTGAAGAACCTTTGTCACCTAATTGACAACAACTTTCACACAAACATGTACCTACTTCGTACCAAGTGTTTGTTTATCTGCCACTATGGGCTAAACTAGCCAAAAACTATAAGTCTTTAAGTTCCTCGCAGGGCTGAACCAATAAGTATTTAAAAACCTATAAACCAAAATAAAACTAGTTACTATCATTAACAATGCCCAAAGAGAAACAAGGTTGCCAGAGTCATACACATCATCAAAATTGGAATTGAATGTAGAAACAAATTTTTTTTTTTTTTTGTTCACTGGCCTTAGAGAGCATCATCCAAGTCCACTCATCGATGAGAAATTTAATAGCTCCTTAGATGATCTTCTATTAGTTTCCTTTGTACCCAAATTCTCTTTCTGTAAGAGATGAAGAGTAGTAGTTGAATAACACATAACCTTAAGGGAAAATTTGGAGAGTGTCACAAAACTATCTTCTAGATTTTAAAATCCTTTTTAATTTTTTGAATTTCTCCTCAAGTAGCAGCATAAGACCCACACTCACTACTCGTGATAGTCTTATCATTGACAACAAGATTTGAACAAGGGAGGTGGTATCAAAAGGGGAAGTCGCTTTGCTTGCCACCTGAAGTTTGCTAGTAATGTCCAAGGATTCAATTGTAACACTCATGTACATAGACATGAGTAGAGCTACTAGAATCTTATGAGGCCTCTTTCTCAAACACTTTATTTTCAAGACTTTTAGAATCACTAGAAACCTTCTCTTCAACCAACTTTTATAATTTTACCCTTGTCCCAAGGTTTAGAAGTAACTTGTGTAAAGTGGTGGGGGTACTAGTTTCCTCCATAATTTCAACATATGAATCAATTTGATAAAATTTGGCCTTTCCAACATTTTTTAGGCTTCGAAGGGTCAAGTGGGTCCTCATTTTTTTATTAGATATTTTTAAAAGGGGCTCGTGGAGGCTGATAATGGTCTTCTTCTGACTAGCTCTAGAGATATCCTTAATACAACTAGGGGCAAAAATGAGGATGATGGGTCCCTTGGATAGAGCCAGAGGTAACAAGCACCACATAGTGGCGTGTACTTGTCATAATAATTTAGGAATTAATTATAATATAATTTTAGTTCTAAATTAATTTTAATAATTTATTCAATTAAAAATTTAATAATAGTTACCATTAGTACTAGAATAGTTAATGATTTATTTTTTCATTTTATCCAATAAAAGTTTGAAGATTAGAAATGATAAAATATTGCTAAAGAATATTTTGACTATTGATTAGTATATTTATATTATATATATTTTTGAATTATATTTTTTTAATACATCTTTTCTATATATCATAAAAAAATTTATATTATTATTATGTGCATACACATAAATTTTATATTAAATATTCAACGTACAACTAATAAAAGAAATATGTAAAAAAAAAACTAAAAGTTAATATTTTTAATTTTTAAAACTATTCTAGACCTAATATTTTGGAAAAAAAAAAAAGCAATATGGGAAGCCTCTAAAAAAAGTTCCTAAATCAGCCTATCAATTTAAAATATATATAATATATTTAAATATAAATAAATTGATAAACTTTAGAAATACTTGTTTAATTGGAAAATTGTTATTTATCATTAATTGATTGATGGAGAACTAATTCACTAATTGAACATAAGTGAATGCAATAATATTTGCCTACAACAAGTACATTAAGAGAAGACATAAAACAAGATGAAAGTTAAAAAACCTCAAATGAATAGTGTCTCCTTGATTTTTCTAGGTTATATATTAGGGGAGAGGGATCGGTAGTGAGGGCTAACTTTGTCAACATGTAGTCATTGCATGGAACATCGTAGGACCATCCTTTTTTTTAGAAATGTAAAATGGACACTTAACTACCTACAACTAATGTTTGAATGCATTACAAATCTTTTAAGGCATTAAAAAAGCAAACCTAGGGAAAGGTGTAAAAAATGACTTTTTAAACATTTGACCAAAACTTAATCTAAAACTCTTTAATAATTGAATTAAAAAATATCATTTGTTATTAATAGAATATTGTATAACTATATAAAATATAACAAATATGCAACTTAAATGGACTAAATAGTCATTATTAATCATACATATTTGTTATGTCTAACTTTTATATCCAACACAAAAAGACAAATACTTCAATATAAAAAAAATATTTGTTGTTGTAAAAATAACACATTATTATATAAAATACAACTAATATTGAACACAAAGGACCAATAGTTGAACACTATCTATTTTTATTTTTTTAACAATCTCACATATTTCAAGAGAAAATACAAGACATTTATTGTATTCACATTTTATATTTGTGCCAAGACAAATTGTTAACATGAAATATTCTAATGCATATACATGCCTATCCCAATAGTTGTACACATAAGAATAATATTTGTGCACCAAGATACTAATATTTGTTTAAGTGAGCATTCTATTTTATTTTATTAAGTGAACATATTATTTTTTAAGTAACACACATAATAAATAGCTATAATATTTTATTTGAGACAACAAATTATTTATTTCACTTACGAATGGATTTATTTGTGTTTTTACTATAACATTTATAAGTCCTCACATGTTCACATTAATATTTTTTATATCAACATTTTGATTTTTTAATTTACTTGTAAATTATTTAATTACAATTTATAAAAAAAATGTGTAGTAACATTAGATAATATGTTTACTAGTGGGTAAACCACTGTTAAGACCCTGGGCCACTGATGGCCGGTAACATCAGATAATATGTTCACTGGTGGGTGAGCGACTATTGAACCCTGCGCCCCTATTGGCCCCACTACGTGCTTTACTCTTGGACACTAGGGAGGGGTGCATATACATTGCTCCATATCCACTGGCCGCCACTGCCGGCCCCCTCCCCTATTTCGGGGAAATGTGCGTGCTGTACTCTTGGACATTACCAATTTTTGACCGGTAAAATCGCCCGATACAAGGCATCAATTTCTAGGTGTCTGATGGGATGAGTTTTTAAGTCGAGGAAGGAAACTGGACGGAAGAATCTGACATTGTGAATGCTTGAAGATGCATTTGAGTGAGAACGAAGGAATTGAAGGCCACACCTTCGTGGTTACAGGGGGCGCAGGGTTTGTAGGCACTGCGCTATGCCTCGAATTGATGAGGCGCGGGGCTGACGAGGTTCGATCTTTCGACCTCCGCAAGGACTCTCCCTGGCTCACCACACTACGCCGGAATGGAGTCGTTTGCATAACCGGTAATACCACATTTCTATTTCTTTCCAAAATCGAAGAGCAATAACCAGCAGGCTTTGGGTAATTTTAGTAAAATATAGAATTCCACCTTTGATGCACCGATTCTATCTTATAAGTAAATTTCCGTCCTTCTCTCTCTCTCTTTCCTACGCATTCACGGAGATGTACATGTTTTAAAATACATTTGTGATTTGTTAGAAGAAATGAATTCAATTTCGTATTTTTCCGCGTTAATTAAATGCTGCATTTGTTTTAAGTTTTTAATTATGATCGTAAATTTGCACCAGAATGGAAGATCTTAACATCTTTTAAAAAAAAAATCGGTTGATTCTTAGAGTAAGAAGGGCTAGTAGATTGTGTCTAAGGTTTTTGATGTTAGGATACGTGTGAAACGGAGAAATACTTGTATTTGCACGCAGTCATAATCTCATGTTGAGCTAAGCTACCTGACAGAAAGTAAGACCATTAAAGTCACTTTAAGGCTGGCATCTGGCCTGACAAGGAACAAGATTCCATCAAAGTTGCCTTGAGGCCAGTAGCTGGCCTGACAGCGACCAAGAGTACTTCTAAATAAATTACCCTTAAGGCTGGCACTTGGTTTTATAGGGGATTTCTAGAAATTAAACATTGACGATTAAAGTTACCTTAAGGCCTGGTTTGATAAGGGACTCCTAGAAATTGAACCCCGATGGTCAATGTTATCTTAAAGCTAAGTTATCTAAGGCTGGTGCCTGGCCTGACAGGGACTCCTAGGTATCGAACCTTAACGAATGGATTAACATGATATCCTCTATAACAAACATCTTCAGCTAGGACACTTGGTTTTGGTTGAAAGGAAGTAAAACTGTGGAATACAGTTCTGACAATAAGTTTTGAGAGAAGATATGTCCAAAAATCAAACTAATCATATGATTACAAGGAAATAAACAAAAAAGCACTACACTATAACACAATGATTAATATATGGAAATCCTTTTGGAAAAAATCCCTGAACACTTCAAGGAAACTCAATGTACTGTTCAATAATCAATGGTTACAATACACTTGTAACCATTCCATTTGCTAGCTGCCCCTTTCCTAAGCTGGCCGTACATCTCAGAGAGTGAAAGATCCCCAACTGGAATTCCAATGCAAATATCTGAATTTTGTATGTTTCCTTGTCTTTGACCAGTGCTTCGGCAAAGAAGTCTTTTTTTTTGTTTTTGCAATATGTGATTTTTTTGTGTTTTTTTAAAAGTGTTTTAAAATTTTTTTTGTAATTTTTTAATCTAGAAATGCAATAGTTGGAAAGTGAAAAAATCCCTGAAAGAAACTAACAACAAACATACAACTCCAAATAAGAGTAATTCTGATTTTTAATTTTTTCATCCAACGACTATTTCCATATTGTACCAGGGCTGTACAGCCAGTAATAAGAGTGAACAACAACAAATGGGATTGTGATACTGGCAATGGTCTGATTTGAATTTGCTGTTAATACTGAGCTGCCTCTGGAAGTCATAATTTTCTGAATGGCATCTGCTGCTGCTATAACTCCACGCCCAGCGAAGAGGTGGTGTTGACTGCTGCCTGGGCTGTACAGGTAGCTCTAGAAGCTCAGGAAATGTTTGGGATTGCTTTCATAGCGATCGATCTGCAACCGATAAACATATCCTGTCCTAGTCCAATCTGAAATAATAATATCCTCCAACAATGACATTAGCCCTTGCCTAGAGCCATTTGGCTGAGAAAAGACACCTGGAGCATGTGAATTTTGTCCTTTGGGCTCAGATATTTAATTATGATAAACTGATGTGCCCTTTATCCAATCTGAAATCAAAGTCCTTCTCCAATTTGCTGCCAATTTTGTTGGGATATGGTAACTCAACCTTATCATGGGAAATGTGGTACTTAGTATTATAACAATTCTCACCCAAATACGACCAATACACCCATGCTCTCTGCTGACTTGAAACGTAATTAGACAAACAACCCTCAACCTATTTATTAACTATTTTCGTCTGTCCATCTGTGTGAAGGTGGTAACTAGTGTTAGGGGTCAACTTCGTTCCTGCTGAAATAACTCTTGCCAAAAGATACTCATGAACCTGCTATCCCAATCACTAGCAGTGGTCCTAGGGAATCCATGAAGTTTAAACACCTCAAGAAAGATAGCTTTGCCACCTGAGATGTTGTGAAGTAGGATCCAATGGGGTAAAGGTGTGCATTTTTCATCAATCTATCCATAACTATGTAAATACATTCCTTCCCTTGGACTTTTGGGAGACTTGTAATAGAATCCATAGATATTCCTTCCCACTTCTGCTCTATAATGGGCAATGGTTGCAGAAGACCAACTAGAAAAGTCTGTTCTAACTTGTTCTGTTGACAAGTCACACACTCGCACAGAGGCTCCAAGACATCATCCTTGAAGCCCTTCCCTACAAAGCTCTATAATTTGCATGTATGTCTTAAAGTACCCCTGATGTGTTGCAAGTGGTATGTCATGGATAGTGCATAATATTTATTCTCTAATTTTGATTTAAGTAAATTATGTTCTTGTAATTTATATCATCAACAATCATTACCAAACCATCCATAATCTCACATGCAAACTTATTCTTGGAATACTTAACTAGAAATCGAGACTTCTAATCTACTGAAATATCACTAAGGAGCAAAGTCTTGCAATTGTAGGCCTCCTAGAAAGTGCATCAACAACAACATTATTTTTCCTCTTGACATACCCACTGTCAAAATTATATGCTTGTTTCTTGTTGACTCATTTTTGTCGGCACTTATTAAGTTCTTTCTGCTCCAACAAATATTTCAAACTATTGTGATGGGTACTGACAAAATTTTGCCAACACATGCATGATGACAAGCTTCTCCTTGTCATAGGTAGAATAAAGTCTCTTATTATCCCTTAATGTCCTACTATTGCAGGCAATAGGATGACAATGTTGCATAAGAACCTCTCAAAAACCCTCTCTGGATGCTTCACATTCTAACACAAAGGGTTGAGAGAAATCTAGAAGAGCCAAAACTGGACAACCGCTCATGACCTGCTTGAGCCTATCAAATACAACCTGTGCCTGATCTATCCATCTAAAAGTGCCCTTCTGTGTGAGTTTTGTTAAAGGAGCTACAAGCTATGAGTATCCCTTCACAAACCTCTTGTAGTATGCACATAAGCATATGAGATCCCACAATTCTAAAATGTTCCTAGGTGGTGGCCAATCGTGAATTGCCTAAATCTTCTCCCTGTGAACCTTAACTCCATCATTACCAATCACGTGCCCCAACCACAAGATCTTTGCAACTCCAAATTCACACTTGGACATCTTGGCAAACAAAGATTGTGCCTCCATAATGCCAAGCACCACATCCAAATGTCTTGTGCGCTCCTCCCAAGTCTTGTTGTATATCAATATGTCATCGAAGAACACAGTACAAACTTACTCAATTACCTATTGAATATGTGGTTCATGCATGATTGAAAAGTAGCAGGTATGTTAGTGAGGCCAAGTAACATCACTAAGATGCTTAGTGCCCATAGTGACATTTGAACGTGATGTAGGAGCATCTAGGGTATGTGCAATCCTCATCAGCCAAAAAAATAAATCTCAGTTTTGTTTGGAATCAGTCATCGAGAGTAATTAGGAGCCATCAAGAACTATCAAGAACCATCATGCTAATTACAATTTTAATTTTCCGTTTTGGCTTTGTTTGGGTTCAGTTGTTAGTATTAGGAGGAGCCATCAGGAGCCGTCAGGAGTGATCCAGGGCAATCAGGAGTTTTTAGGTGTTGTCTAACATAATTAATGCATTAAAATTAGGAAATAAAAAATATATAATCTTTGTCATGGTTGGATTTCTTTTCAATTCATCAATTTAAAGTTGGGAAGACTGTATATGTGTGTGTTTGTGTGTGCGTATGTATTTGAATGCAAATGAAAGAGGTTTCTTTTTGGAGAAATATTTCTAGATTTTTGTTAAATTTGGAGGCAAAACATTGAGTCCTTTTTGAAGGCAAAGTGTTTCTTCATGTCTCATAGGCTTCAAGTTTTTTTGTGGTGTTAAACCTCAATTTATTGCTGCAATTTATTTATGAGTTGCTACTGGTAATTTCTTGCTGCGTGTTTAGGCTTATCTCTAGGCATGACTGCTCCAAGTGGTATTTGACTAGGTTTGAGGAGAATTGAAGGTGTCAAAAACAAATTATAAAGGAGTTTTTGTTGTGGGTAAGAAGAAGACGAGCAATCCTACAATTGCAGAGAACTTTTGTGAAATGGCACGAGGAGGACGTAGAGGTGTGGATCTTATCATGATGGAGATGTTGAGAGGAATAACAGGTAGACATCACAGCGCAGAGGTATTCATGTTGAAGATGTAAGTGAGGAGGAAGATGGATAGGCTGAGGTAACAGAAGAAGAAACCCAACCTAGGCTCGACCAAGGAGAGGAAAGGAAATACCATATCTCATTTCGACCCTCCAAGCTATAATGGTAAGTTGAATCCAGATGAATTAGTGGAGCGGATCTTTGAAATGGAGAAATATTTTGAATTTGAAAGTACAAAAGAAGATAAAAAGGTGAAATATGCATTTACAAAGTTGAAAGGTTATGCATACCTTTGGTGGGATCATTTGCAAATTGATAGACAATGAAGAGGAAAAGATGAAATAAAATCATGGGATAGAAGGGTAACAAAGTTGAAGGTAAAAATTTCTGCCAGCAAATTACTAGATGAGTTCATTTCGAAAATTGCAAAATTTGAAACAAAGAGAAACAACTATCAAGGATTACACAAAAGAAGTCCATTGATTAAGCATATGAGTAGGCCATGTTGAAGATGATTTATAACAAATTTCAAGGTATTTAAATGGTTTGCATATGTCAATACAAGATGAAATAAGTTTATTAAAGATGCATATATTGAAGAGACCTATCAACATTTTTTGAAGGTTGAAGAGAAATTGAATAGAAAACAATAAACCAATAACAAAGGAAGAGGGAGAAATACACATAGTAGAGGTCAGCATAGTGGTGGAAGAGGGAATTCTATCAATCAAGATGAAGTTAGTACCTCTCAGGCAAGTTCACACATCAAGAAATGAGAGGTGGAAGTAATTTCAAAGGAAGAGGAGAGTTCTTTAGCGGATGTTGAAATTTTGGAAGAGGAAGAGGAAGAAACTTCACTGCTACATGCTAGTAATGTGGAGAAATTGGCATAGAGCCTTTGAATGTCCACAGATACAACAAGGTGGAGGTAAAGGAAAAAAGGCCAGACTTCATGTGCACTAAGTAGAAGATGCAGTTGGAGAAACTTGAAGAGAAGGAGAAAATCTGGAGGATGGAGAATCTTTAATGATGAGAGCCTTTGAATGTCCACAGATACAACATGGTGGAGGTAAAGGAAAAGAGGCCAGACTTCATGTGCACTAAGTAGAGGATGAAGTTGGAGAAACTTCAAGACAAGGAGAGAATCTGGAGGATGGAGAATCTTTAACGATGAAATGGATATTGTAAAATCCGGAGAAGAAAGAAGCTGAAACAATTCAAAGGAGAAATTTGTTTGGAACCACATGTACGGTTGGTGGAAAATGGTGTAAAGTGATTGTAGATAGTGGTAGCATAGACAATATTGTGTCTGAAGAAAAGGTAAGGAAGCTGAAGCTAAAATAATTGAAACACCCCAACTCATACACAGCTCAAGTGGGTTCAAAACGAGCATCAATTGTTGGTAAGAGAACATTGTTTGGTTAATTTTCAAATTGGTAATTATAAGGATGAAATATTATGTCATATACTGCCCATAGATCCATGTCATATCCTATTGGGTAGGCCTTGGCAATATGATAGGCAGGTTGTTCGTGATGGGGGAAATACTACATTTACTAATAAAAGGGATGGTTAACAATTTATTTTGAATCCCATGAAGAATAAAGAAGAAGATGTTGAAGGAAGTTCAAGAGTTTGTTTAGTTTTTGAGAAAATTTACTTGAAAGACTTGAAGAGAGAGGCAGTTTGTTTTCTATTGTTTCCTTGCCATTGCAAAATCGGACAACTGTTAAATTTTAGATCTCTGCAAATGTATTAACAATTGCCATTGTAATTGATTGTTTTCCAAATGCATATTGAATGACTTATAAATATAAGAGGAAGAGACATGTCTCATGAAGAGACATGTTTCTTGTGGTTAATCATCATTAGATATAAATAACATATTAACAATAATCTATAATATATAACTAAATGATGATTTATCAACAATAATGAATCTCATGATCAATCAATCTGACTGTAACTACAAACTTAACACTCCCTCTTAGTTAGAGAGGATTGATATATAGCACATTATGCTCGAGTATATGAAAAGATACTCCTAGAATGACATATTAAGGATATCAACATGAATCCATCAACACACACACACACACACACACACACATATTAACATATTTAACATATGGAATTTACTTCAATTCACTATGAGGCTAAATTCCTCAACACTCCATCTATAGTAAAGAGGCAATTGAAGCAAATATAATACAACATTAAATACCACCTTAAGTGTGGTCTATGATAGATTTAAGTTATGGTGTCCAACAATATCTAGCCTAAAGAACCATAACAAATGATTTTCATGGTGTCCGGCAAAATCCGGCCTAATAACAATGAGACAATAGTTTTCATGGTATCTGGCAAGATCTAGCCTAATAACCATGATGGATATCAATGTGTCCGGCAAAATCCAGCCTAATAACGATGACACCAATAACCTTCAACACTTTTGGTGTTAGAAGGCTGGTAATCTATTGATAAGATCGTCACTTCATAATAGTTACCTTCTATTCATTATCATAACTTTCGGCGCACCGGGACAACGACTCAATGTAGTATGTTATGATAACAGGTTCAGTTATTGATAATATCGTCACCTTTCAATAACTCCCCTCTAAATATATACATCAATGAAAGATCGTCATCTTTCATGACATAATTACAACAACATCATATAGTAACTCACATGATATCCACCATTAATCAAGTGAAATGGTGGACCCATCGTAGCTGCTACTAGATGGTGGAACAAAAGGTTTTCACCTCATACTTATCTCTCATAGAGGAGATCATATTATAAAGAATTTCTCTTAGAACTTCTCCTCATAGATAAGAATTTCATCTCAAAATTTCTCCCTCTGAACATTGATCCTGGGAAGTCAGGTCCTCTAGTTACTTCCTCAAAAACCCAAGGATGCCAATCGAACTCATTTTGAATTTGATATGAATTTTGTGATTTCCTAGTGATAAGTCATCACTTCCTCATTATATACGTAGGAGTAGGCCCATAAACATCATGCAATCATACACATGTTTTTCTAAACTCCCTCTGAGTATTAATCGTCTAAGCTCTTGTGTTGGCTTAGGAGAAGTTTCATACTTCCTCTTGAGGTAGAAGAATCTCATAATCTCAATCATCAAGGATGTTTGCTTCAAGAGCCTCACTAATCCATCTTTATCATCAGGGTCTTTGGAGCTACTGTCATTAGATTGAATTTGCACAATATTGGTAGCATATGTAAAGTACAAACTTTCTTTTCTTGTAAGAATATCCTCAAACACAAAGGGAAATATCGAGGCAAATAACCCTTATAGTATGTATAGAATTACAATTAAGAGAGAGACTACAAAGAGTAGATAAATGTAAAGGATAAGAATACTTATCTGCACATGAAGATTTAAATTTTGTCTTTTTAGGTTATTTGAGAATGGAACATCTCCCCTCTAAATAGGGATCAAGTAGGAATGGAACATTTATTATTCCCCCCACAATGTAAAATTTCCACTCATTCTTATATTGTTGAACAATTTTGTATCAAATATGACAACTCCTTTCTAAGTTCCAACTTGCTCTTTTTGTCCATTGAAGGCCCAAACATTCATTTTAGCTTAATAGTATAAGTGAACACAAACTTGTCCACAATACGCCAATATCTTGATTGAGTATGATTGTGCCACTTGAATGACTCCATAACTCATACGTCAAGTTTCATTTATCATTTGTTGTAGATGGTTCAATTTAAGTCACCACTTTCTTATGATGTACACAAGGGTTAGGCTCATTGAAATCACATAGTTGCATGAATTATAGTCCTATTACAATTTATCGATCATTGAAGATTCCATCACAACATGGTTTACTCCCTCTGAATCAATATGATTGAGATCACTCAAGTTTGACGAAACCATATCCACTATCTGCTCCCTCTCTTTCAAGGTTGCCTCTAATAAAATGTCAGGTTCCCTCTGAATCTCAATCTCTTGAGCTCTTCATCCAATAATGCTTCTGATGGAGTGTTAAGCTCCCTCTGAGCTTGACATTAATCCTCCTTTTCATGTATATACTTACCTTATAATCTTTCTTGCACTAGCTGACATGGGAGAAATCGGGGAGGGTAAGTTTCATTAGAGTCTTTATAATTACTTTCTCTTTTCTTTTTAGCATAACCTCTAACGAAAGGGTAGACTAATAGATAATGTGTTTAGTCGACACATATCATTGATGACTTCACCACTATTACGAAAATTTGGGACACCTAGACTAATCCCTTTAGATGTTGATATCTCAGTTTCTTGGATTTGATTAAGCCTTCCATTCACCTATGTAGGTTCTCTACATTCGATGTACTACTTCTCACATCATAGAGTGAGTATACATTGGCTTTGATAGTAAATTATTCCTTGCTAACATTCATCATGTCACGGTGGTGGTATTTAAACTATTCAAATTTCGTTCCAAGGCTCCAGGGTTGGGAGGCTTTACATATGCATGTCACATTTGGTAGAAAGTATTCTAGTTTCTACTTGATGTTCTCCATAGTTCTTGAATTCATTTTGTTCACTATCACCATGAATCTCTATTTACCTATCTCGACACAATTCAGGAGCTATGAGCTCTCATGACAATCAAAAGGGTACGATCAAAGTCTTATGACAATTGCGTCAATGATCAAGATTTTACTAAGAAATGAAGCTCGTATGGTAAATATAGTGAATCAAACATCCCAACAAGAATACCCAAAGCTCGTATAACATCGTTCAAAGCGGAATGCACCAAGTATATATATCGGGTGCATACGAATTGTTTGCTAGAATGGATTGAACTCTACCATGACAACAAACCTTCATCCAAATAGAAATGCTTAGACTGAAGGCCTTCACATAGACTCAAAGCTATTGGGGAGTTTTAGTTTGGCAGATTTTGTGAGCTCTTAATTGTTAGGAATAAGGTGTCTCAACCTTGGATAATTCCTATTCTTATTATTTGTTTTGTAAATGTATTTTTACAAGGTGTTCGACAAGTAGGAGAATGTTAGGAATAAGGTGTCTCAACTTTGGATAATTCCTATTCTTATTATTTGTTTTCTAAATGTATTTTTTGCAAATAATGTAATCAAGTGTGAGTGTAAATGTCTAGTTGGCATTTTGATGTGTCACTCCACTTGCATGTGTCAGCATCTTGAATTGTGTAAAGAAATCATGACCGAAACGGTTATGACAGATTCCTATGACACGTAAGAGCTACCTTTGGAAGATTTAATTGTGTGTAAAGAAATCATGACTAAAATGGTTATGATGGATTCCTATGACGCGTAAGAGCTATTTTTGGAATATTGCCTTAAAAAATGGAAAGTGCATTATATAAGCACTTTTAGGGTTGTAGATAAAAGAGTGTGTGAATAGTGTATTCTTGGTAGCTACTGGATAAGTCTTCTGTGTCTTGAAAGAGCTTGCACTTGTAACCTTTAAGTTGAAGATAATACATTGTGCAAGTTTTGGAGAGGTGGGGTTGTTTTACTGAAAGGTTTTTCCCCACCGACAAATCTTTGTGTTTATGTATTTTCTTTCTTTCTCTGTTTTCTGTATTTATGGTTGACTACAATATTATTGTTTTCATAATATCGAATCTGAAATTGTAAGGATTTAATGGGAATTTGCATAATACCATCCTTAAGAGATTAGTGTAGGAAGCTGTTTCCTCACCTGAGTCTTACAAGTGGTATCAGAGTTTGATCAACTTTCGATTCTAGTTGTTGGGTAGGGATTTTTGAGCTAATCTCAAGTTGAGTGGGAGTTTTGTGCAGAGCATTTTGAATCTTATTTGCAGATTGAGATGGCTAGTTCATCATATGGAAAAGTGGAGGTGGAGAAATTTAATGGCAGTAATTTCGAGTTGTGGAAACTCAAGATGGAAGACTTGCTTGAAGATCGTGATCTATGGGAGGCGACTTCACTTGATGTGAGACCCACAACAATATCTCAAGTAGATTGGGATCTCAAGGATCGGAAAGCTAAGGGTCTCATTAGACTCTCTCTAGCTGATTCAATTCTCTTGAATGTCCTTGATGAGAAGACCACAAACGGCTTGGGTTTGTGTATCAGGCCAAATCTCTGGTGAACAAGTTGTTCCTGAGGAAGAAGTTGTATTCTCTAAGAATGGAGGAAGGAGGATCTTGTTATAGATCATCTAAATGCTTTTAATTTACTGATTGCACAGTTGACATCATCTGGTGCCAAGATAGAGGAGGATCGATGTATGACCTTGTTATGTTCCTTGCCGGATTCATGGGACCATCCTGTGATGGCTCTTAGAAGTACTTTAGTCACTTTCAAAATGGATGATGTGGTGTCTTTGTTGTTATCTAAGGAGACAAGGAGAAAATCTTCAAATTCGACTAAGGAAGCTCTTGTTGTTCGCGGTAGATCCAACCACAGAGGCAAGCAAAATGACAAGTCTCGAAAGGGTAGATCCAAATCTCGTGGAAAATCAAAGACTCCTGGAAAGTCCAAGGCAATGGGCACTTCCGTAAAGATTGTAAAGAGCCAAAGAAAAAGAAGGCCTCAAATTCAGGTTCAGAAAAATCTCAAGAAGATGGCAATGCTTTTATTGTAGCCTTGGCAGCGCATGCATCTAATGATGTGTGGTTGATAGACTCTGGTGCTTCTTTCCACATGACCTCTCATCGAAGCTGGTTCTCCAAGTATGAAGTTTTTGATGGTGGAAAGGTGTACTTGGGTGATGATTCTCACCTAAAGATAGTTGGACGAGGACAGGTCACTATTAGAGTCCCTGATGGATGAGTAAAGGGGATCAACGGGGTAATCCACATCCTTGGTTTGGCACGAAACCTATTATCTATAAGTATGTTGAATGATGTAGGTGTGCAAGTTATTTTTTCTAAAGATGGATGTACGATGATGAGAGGAGCTATGGTGCTTGCTAAGGGTACTAGGAGAGGTACTTTGTTTCAGCTTGATGCATGCATTTCTTAGTGCAATAGTTCTTCTGTTTCAAAGAAGAGAGCAACTATCACTTCATCCCCACCATCTGAACGAGCAATAAAGAAGACTGTGGTTATTGGTTCCGATGGCAGTGCAACATGTGTACCTAAGGGTGCAAACACATTGGAAGGAAAGCTTCTTGCAAAAAAGACAATGTTGTGGCATATGAGATTTGGCCACATTGGTGAGGAGGGTCTCAAAACCCTGAAAAACAAGAACCTCATTGAAGGGTTAAATGATTGTAATCTCAAGTTCGACTTCTACGAGCATTGTGTCTATGGTAAACAAAATTGTGTTTAGTTTTAATCTAGTTCTCACAAATCTTCTGATGTTTTGGATCTTATTCATTTTGATGTATTTGGTCCTGTAAAAGTTCCTTCGATCTCCAAGTTTGTATTTTTTGTATCTTTCATAGATGATTACAGTAGGACATGGATTTATTTCCTAAAAAGTAAGACACAAGTCTTTAGTTGGTTCAAGGAATTAAAGCCCTTGTAGAGAATCAGACTAGTAAGAAGATTAAGTGTGTGAGAATTGACAATGGTGATGAGTTTTCCTCAACAGAGTTCGAACAGTTTTGTAAAGAACGAGGTATCGAGAGGCATAAGACAACTCCTTATACTCCACAACAAAATGGAGTTGCAGAAAGAATGAACAGGACACTGATGGAGAAAGCTAGGAGTATGCTTAGTGGAGCTGGTCTTGAACAAAAGTTTTGGGCTGAAGCTGTGGCCACTGCTTGCTATTTGGTCAACAGATCTCCTACATCAGCTCTTGTTGGTAAGACACCCATGGAGGTGTGGTTTGGTAAGAAGTCTTCAATTAGACATCTTCGTGTTTTTGGTTGTGAAGCTTATGCACATGTTCCAAAGGAGAAAAGATCTAAGTGGGAAAACAAAGCTGTTAAATGTATTTTCATCGGATACGGTGTTGGTATGAAGGGATACAAGCTTTGGGACCCTGTGACTAGTAAGGTGTTGTATAGCAGAAATGTTATTTTTAGAGAGCTAACATCTTCTATTGTGCTACAACTAGATGAAAAAGAAAAGAAGGAAGATATTGTTTAGTTGCTTCCTACCCCTGAGAAGACTGAATAGAAAGACCATGTTGGGTCTAATGATGAGGAGAGCTCTAGTAGTTCTGACAGTTTAGAAGAAGAGGAAGAACAACCTTAACCTCAGCCCTTGAGGAGATCCACGAGAGTAAGAAAGCAACCAGAAAGGTTTGGTTATTCTATGTTAGATTCCAGTTGTGCTTTTGCTTTGATTATTAACACTGATGAGACTAGATCTGTGAAAGAGGCTTTGGATATGGAAGATGCAGGTTCCTAGATTGAGGCCATGGATGATGAGATGACTTCATTGGATAAAAACAAAACTTGGGACCTTGTACCTTTGCCTAAAGGATGAAAACTTGATGGTAACAAATGGGTGTTTAAGAGTACAAAGTTAGATTGGTTGCGAAGGGGTATTCATAGGTAGAGGGAATAGATTATGGTGAAATATCCTCTCTTGTTGCAAAGTTGACATCCATTAGATTTCTGTTATCTCTTGCTGCATCATATGATTTAGAGATAGAACAGATGGATGTGAAGACAACTTTCCTTCATGGTGATTTGGAGGAAGAGATTTATATGTCAGAGCCTGAGCACTGCATTGTTAAAGGTAAAGAATCTTTGGTTTGCAGATTAAAGAAGTCTTTGTATGGTTTGAAACAATCTCCTAGGATGTTGTACCTTAAGTTTGATGCCTTTGTGTTGTCAATTGGATTTGTAAGATCGAAATCAGATCATTGTGTTTACTTTAGACTTGAAAATGATCGCCTTCTTATCGCTGCATTATATGTTGATGATATGTTGCTGTTTGGGAAGGGTAAGGATATGATTTCTGATTTTAAATCTCAATTGTCAGCACAGTTTGAGATGAAAGATCTTGGGGCAGCAAGGTACATCTTGGGTATGGAAATTAGTAGAGATAGATCTAACAGAAAACTTTGGTTGAGTCAGAGTAAGTATGTGAAGTTTGTGTTGGAAAGGTTCAGCATGGCAGATTGTAGACCATTGTGTGTTCCTGTTTCTATGGGAACAAAGTTATCTGTAGATGATTGTCCAAAATCTCCTAGTGAGGTGGAGGACATGAGTAGAGTACCTTATGCTAGTGCAGTTGGCAGTCTTATGTATGCTATGGTTTGTACTAGACCAGACATTGCCCAAGCAGTGGGAGTTCTGAGCCGGTTTATGGCTAATCCTGGACGGGTACATTGGGATGCAGTTAAGCGAGTATTCAAATATTTGAGGGGTACATTAGATTACTCCATTTGTTATCATGGTAACTCTTCTAGAGCTCCACATTCACTTTGTATTCGTGGATTTGTGGATTCAAATTGGGCAGGAGATATTGACAGCAGGAGGTCCACCAGTGCTTATGTGTTCACTATGTTTGGTGGTGCCATCAATTGGATGAGTAAGCGACAACCTGTGGTTGCTTTGTCCACTACAAAAGCTGAGTACATGGCTGCTACTCATGCTTGTAAGGAAGCCATTTGGCTTAGGAGATTGTGTTCTAATATTGGTGTTGATGCAGGACAGATTACTATTTGTTGCAACAGTCAGAGTGCTATTTGCCTTGCAAAGAGTCCAACTTTCCTTACCAGAACGAAGCACATTGATGTGCAATTTCACTTTGTGAGAGATATGGTGGAAGATGGAAAGGTAAATTTGGAGAAGGTAGATACTATAAAGAATGTTGCAAATGCATTGACGAAACCAGTGGGCATAGAGAAGTTCAAATGGTGTTCGAAGTCTATGGGCCTTTCGACCTATAGCAGTTAGTTCCTATTATGTCTGTTGCTCTTACAAGGTGTTCGACAAGTGGGAAAATGTTAGGAATAAGGTGTCTCAACCTTGGATAATTCCTATTCTTATTATTTGGTTTGTAAATGTATTTTTACAAGGTGTTGGACAAGTGGGAGAATGTTAGGAATAAGGTGTCTCAACCTTGGATAATTCCTATTCTTATTATTTGTTTTGTAAATGTATTTTTTGTAAATAATGTAATTAAGTGTGAGTGTACATGTCTAGTTGGCATGTTGATGTGTCACTCCACTTGCATGTGTCGGCATCTTGAATTGTAAGGAAATCATGACCGAAACGGTTATGATGGATTCCTATGACGCATAAGAGCTATCTTGGAAGATTTAATTGTGTAAGGAAATCATGATTGAAATGGTTATGATGGATTCCTATGACGCGTAAGAGCTATTTTTGGAAGATTGCCCTAGAAAATGGAAAGCGCATTATATAAGCACTATTAGGGCTGTAGATAAAAGAGTGTGTGAATAGTGTATTCTTGGTAGCTATTGGATAAGTCTTCTGTGTCCTAAAGGAGCTTGCACTGCAAGTGTGTTGTAACCTTTGAGTTGAAGATAATACATTGTGCAAGTTTTGGAGGGGTGGGGTTGTTTTACCGAAAGGTACCGACATATCTTTGTGTTTATGTATTTTCTTTCTTTATCTGTTTTCTGTATTTATGTTTGACTACAATATTATTGTTTACATAATATTGAATCTGAAATTGTAAGGATTTAATAGGAATTTGCACAATACTTTCCTTAAGAGATTAGTGTAGGAAGTTGTTTCCGCACCTAAGTTGTTTCCTTACATTAATGAGGGGTTCGAGATCTTTGACTCATCAAAACGACTCCAATTGATGGCTATGAGCAAGCATCTTGCAATGTATACGAAAGCCAAGATTGACATTTTAAATTTGACCTTTAGCGGCTCAATGTAGGAAGTCAAAATTGACATTTTAAAATTTGACACTTAGTGGCTCAAACCTCGATTATTGTCCTGAAATGGTGGGAAATAAAAAGTGCAGAATGTAGAATCCATACATAACATCTAGTTTGTTGAATCAATTTCTCTTCATCTGGTGATTATTCACAATTAATTCACATTTTTTTATCAATCAGTAAAGAGATTTCATATGGCAATGTGGATTAAATGCTTTATTCTAACGATCGTCAGTTGCCAAATGAATGGATTTGTTGAGAGCCACAATGATGATGGAGGATTTCATTGTTTCAGACGACGATGCAAACATCCAAGCATATTAGATGCCTAGATTTGTGACTCTAGATGGAAAGGGAGATGAATGGGGTGACCCCAGTACAATGGGGTACACTTTTCCCTTGATGCCTGCCCTCCATCCCGATGACCATGATAGTAAATACGAGAAAGGTGAAATGACTCTCAAGATCATTTGAGAGTAATATTACCTGTTTTTCTTCTTCATCTTCTCTTACTTGAGTTTGATTTTATATTGATCTATTTGCACGATGGACACATCTTTTTCCTGCTACAAATGTTAGGGGACTATTGTTTTGTGAAGGGGTATGCTTAATTCGAAACCATAGAATCAAAATATTTCTCAACAAACTAATAACTAACAGAATGAATCTGATTATAGAGAAAAAAGAGGGAGTCTTTTATGGCCTCATTCATGTGGGTCGTGCTTCTTTTCATTCCTTTTGCGGTCCAATATCTCCCGGTTTGCCAAGAAGAGAATAAAATCAAATTTTGCTTCTCTTTCACGATTGTGATGTTGGCTTGTTTTGTCTAAGATATAATTTCGAACTTTTCATTCTATGCATCACAAGTTGCCTTGTCCTTTTGCCATCTCAGAACTAAAATATTTGAAAGACCAATTGGTAATTTTTCTTTTCAACCTTCTCTTTCATACATTTGCAGTTGGCTTTGATACCATGTTAAATTTTAGATCTTTGCAAATGTACTAACAATTGCCATGTAATTGTTTGTTTTCCAAATGCATATTGAATGACTTATAAATATAAGAGGAAGAGACATGTTTCTTGTGGTTAATCATCTTTAGATATTAGTAACATATCATAGTTCCAAGAATCACGGCGATTCATGCGATTCACGCGATTCGGCGATTCGATTCAAGCCAAACGATTTTTTGTGAATCAATGAATCGAATCAGCGATAAAGGGTTTATGAAATAAGTTGTTCACTAAATTTCAAGGGTTTTTTTAATTTGCCGATTCGTGGGCGATTCAATTCCGATTCATGGCCGATTCATGATTTGATTCGGCCTTGCCGATTCCGATCCGATTCCGATTCTTGTTACTATTATATATATATAAAACTAAATGATGATTTACCAACAACAATGAAACTCATGATCAATCAATCTGACTAACTACAAACTTAACAACAACAAATAAAAGAATTTTCCTATGGAAATTCAAGAGCTGATTGATGAATATGTAGAGATTAAAATGAAAGAATTACCAAATGAATTGCCACCAGTAAGAGAAATCAGTCATTGTGTGGATTTAATTCCAAGCTCAAGTTTGCCAAATAAAGCACCATATAGAATGACACCTCAAGAAAATGAGGAAATAAATAGACAAGTCCAAGAGTAGTTTGACATAGGGCTAAGTAGAGAAAGTCTCAGTCCATGCACTGTAGTGCCAAAGAAGGGAGGTGAATGGAGGATTTGCTCAAATTCCAGAGCTACTGATAAGCTCACCATTAAATACAAATTTCTAATATGCAGAATGGATAACTTAACGGCTTGTTTGAGTGGCGCAAGGTATTCTACAGAATTTGATTTGAAAAGTGGGTACTCTCAAATTACAATTTGTGAAGGAGATGAGTGGAAAACAACATTTAAAATAAAAGGTGGGTTTTATGAGCAGCTGGTCATGCCATTCAGGTTGATAAATGCACCCAACACGTTCACTAGATTGATGAATCATGTGTTGAAGCCTTACCTAGGTAAGTTTGTTATTATTGTATATCTTAATGATATTTTAATTTTCAGCAAAACTAAGGAAGAACATTTGGAACATGTTAAGATGGTATTGCAAAAATTAAAAGAGGACAAACTAATGGTGAATTTGAAAAAGTGTACTTGCATATAGAAGGAATTAATTAATTTGGGATATGTAGTTTATAGAAGGAATTAGTATATTTGGGATATGTAATTTATAGAAGGAATTAGTATATTTGGGATATGTAATTGATTGGCCATCTCCAAAAAGTATGTTTGAAGCCCAAAGCTTTCATGGGCTGGCAAGTTTCTATAGAAAGTTCATAAGAAATTTCAGTGTGATATGTGCTTCCATAATTGAAACAATGAAAGGGAGTAAGGAAAGAATTAAGGTGGACAACACCAATAGAGAAGAGTTTCCAGTTATTAAAGAAGAAAGTGACAGAGCAACCAGTGTTGGCACTGCCAAACTTTGGAAAAGTATTCCAAGTTGATTGCGATGCAAGTGGAACAACAATAGGAAGGATTCTCAATTAAGAGGACAAGCCAATAGCATACTTCAGTGAGAAGTTGAATGAGCAAAAAGAAATTATTTTATATATGATCAACAATTTTATGCAATGATGCAGACACTTAAGAAGTGGAGACATTATTTGTTACCAAAAGAGTATGTGTTGTACACTGATCATCATGCATTGCAATTCCTTAATAGCCAAGATAAGTAAAAGCAAAGGCATATGAAATCAGTTGAATTTCTTCAAAGCTATTCTTTTGTTTTAAAACATAAAAGTGGTAAATCTAATAGAGTTGTTGATGCAAGTAGGATTTTGTTGTTAAATGAGCTGAAAGTGAACTTTGTTGGATTTGATTCTTTGAGTGAGATGTATGAACAAAACTCAAATTTTAAAGAAGCATAAGTAGTGTGTAAGAATCCAATTGGAATGGATTGAAGCCCATGGTTGGAGTATTTTATGCAAGATAATTTGTTGTTCAAGGGCAAGAGGTTGTGCATGCCTCAAGGTTCCATGAGAGATATTTTGATAACAGAGAAGCACAATTTGTGGATTGGGTGGACATTTTGGCATGGATAAAACTATAGCTTTGTTGAGTGAGAGTTATTACTGATAGGGATGAGTGCTAATGTCTAGAAAATGGTTCAAAGATGTAGAATATGCCACAATATGCAAAGTGGATGAAACAAAATACTGGGTTGTATCAACCACCACCAATACCAAAGAGGCAATGGGAACATATTAGTATGGATTTTGTTTTGGGATTGCCTCAACATAGAGAGGTAATGATTAAGTTTTTGTTGACATTGATAGATTTTCTAAAATGACTCATTTTCCCTGTCAAAAGACTAGTGACGCTTCCCATATTGGCAATTTATTTTTCAAAGAAGTAGTTCTGTTGCATGGTTTGCCTAAAAGTATTGTTTTAGATTGGGATACAAAGTTTGTTGGCCATTTTTGACATACATTGTGGAAAAAGTTAGGTGCACGGTTGAGTTTTAGTTCAGCATGCCATCCACAAACAGATGGCTACACTGAAGTTGTGAACACAACGTTCAGGTAATTTGCTGCAATTTTTTAGTTGGTGAACAAGCAGACTTCTTTCTGTGTTTTTTATGGGTACAGCTAAGGGGTGTGGATGAACTCAGAGATAGTGCAGATATAGTGAGGAAGAATGTTGTAGTTGTGATTTGTACAAATTGGAAAAGAGTACTGCCAAATATAAGACTATGTTGATGTGCATAGAAGAGAGCAAGAATTGCATGTTGGTGAGCTGGTATGGGTTCATCTGAGAAAAGAAAGGTTTCTGCATGGAACCTGTAATAAATTAAAATGGAAGAAGATAGGTCCATGGCAGATCTTGAGGAAGTTTCCAGCTAATGGCTCTGAAGTGGACCTTCCAGAGGACATTGATATCTCACTTATATTCAGTGTTAGTGATTTGTAAAGACATAATGAGGGAGACTAGTATTACAACACATATACCAACAGGGGCAGGTAATAAACCAGCGTGGATTGAGCAATTGCTTGAAGAGAAAGTTGAGAATGTGGATGCTATTTTTGATTCTAGAGTCGTAAAGAAAATCTGAGGAAAGGAATACATGGAATATTTGGTTTGATGGAACTATAAACCTGCTGAGGAGGCATCGTGGTTGAAGGAAAATGAGTTGGCTAAGTATGGAATTCCACTTCCAAATTGGCCCAAATGATCACGAGTTCATTCTCATGAATCATTTCTCTACCTGGGGTGTCTGATGAAGGAGCATCTGAGTGTATGTGCACTCCTCATCAACCAAAAAATATATTTTGGTCTTGGTCTCAATTTTGGTTTTGTTTGGAATTGGTCATCAGGAGTAATCATGAGCCATCAAGAGCTATCAAGAGCCATCATGATAGTTACAATTTTGATTTTTCAGTTTTGGTTCTGTTTGGGTTTAATTGTCAGGAGCTATCAGGAGATTTTTGGAGTTCTCCAGAGTCCAGACCAATCAAGAGTTGCTGGGTGTTGTCGACAGTCTAACATAGTCAGTGCATTAAAATTAGGAAGTAAAAGTTATATATATTCTTTGCGGCCATTGTACTTCTTTTCAATTCCTCAATTTAAACTTGGAAAGACTATTCACTTTCCTTCTCCTAACTATTCATTTTCTCCTCATGTATGTATATGTATTTGAATTCAAATGAAAGGGTCTTCTTTTGGAGAAATATTTGTGATTGTTGTTGAATTTGGAGGCAAAATGTTGAGTTCTTTTTGGAGGCAAAGTGTCTCTTCATGTTTCATGGGCTGTAATTTAAGTTTTTGTGTGTTGAAATTCAATTAATGGCTGCAATTTAATTGTGAGTTGCTGGTGGGTAATTTCTTGCTGTGTGTTTGGGCTTACCCCAGGCTTGATTATTCCAGAACGCTGTCTTATGTATGTCTTCATCCCAAACATGAAGTTGATGGTACCCCGATCGGAGATCAATCTTTGACAAGTACACTGCACCATGAAGTTTCTCCAACAACTGATCTATGTGTGGAATAGGATTTCTATTCATAATTGTTTTCTTATTCAATGCACGGTAATCAATGTACATGTGCATAGTGCCATCCAAAGTACTTCTCTTTTCTAATATAGAAACAATACAAATCTTGTATTTTAAACAGAAATAATATTAAACACCACAAATTGTGACATCTGAATGCACAAAGAATTATAATAGCTACATTAGGCTTAATAAGAGTATCTCAAATCATGATGTCCATTATATTCTGATTAACATGTATTATGTTGTAGCATGGTATTGGTCCATAGTCCTTTTCCTTCAAGAGATAGAATTTTTTTAGAATTTTCAGAATGTTGATTTTTTTTAAAAACCTATAGGTGTGTAATAAGCTGAGCATAAGCCCAAGTGGCATTCTTATTTCAGGTTTCTTAAGACATTCTTGTGGGCATTTTCACCTTTTTTGCACATTTTAAATGCTATTTTGGTATTCAGCTACAAGTCGAAAAAGAAAAAGAAAAAATCTAATAACTAAAAAGCTTCTTATTCTTCTACACACCACTAGAAAATAAAACTATCTTCAATATCATTATCTTTAAGCAAATGATTGCTTATAACTAAACAGCGTAGAATGCTTCTTGTCATTTAGGTGATGTGAGTAGGAACGAGGATGTTGAGAAAGCTCTGCAAGGAGTGGACTGTGTTTTCCATCTTGCTTCCTATGGCATGTCAGGTAAAGAAATGCTTCAAGCAGGCCGGATTGATCAGGTGAATATAAATGGAACTTGCCATGTGTTGGAGGCCTGCAATAAGCATGGTGTGAGGAGACTTGTATATACAAGTACTTATAATGTTGTGTATGGTGGAAAAGAGATAGTTAATGGTAATGAATCCTTGCAATATTTTCCACTGGACGATCATGTTGATCCATATGGACGTAGTAAAGCTCTGGCTGAACAGTTGATCTTGAAAAGCAATGCTAGACCATTAAAGTATGTTTACTGACAATCTCAGAGCACTTTTTTGCTGATTTAAACAGTTTCAGTCTTTCTTATCCATAGCCCAGTTGATCAGGATATGAAAGTAAATTATTAGGGAAAACAATAGCTAAACAATTCAATTTTCTTACTGAAGCCAAGTGATCTTAGATACCAATGAATGTTTTTATTGCATGCTGAAGTATTTTCATCTATCATACAGAGCCCAGAGCTGAGATTGTATGGATTTGTCAAGCCAATATATTTAATTTAAGCATCAAGATTTTTGCTGTTAGTTGTTTAACATGACTATTCATTTCAGTCATCTGCTAAAATATTTAGATCATGCAGTTCGATAAAGAATTTAATGAATATCAATAGACTACTCTTGCCTTAGAATTCAATTTTCTAGCAATATCTAAAATTGATACTGCAAACGTTTGCTTTTACATGGGCCCAAACTAAATCAATCTGATGGTTGATGTTCAACATTGCCAAATGGAGTGGATGCTAAATAAATAAAATCTTGCCTTATTTTAGGTGCCACTTTCAAATCTATTTTCACGGGTTCAGAACTTGCCTAATTAGTTTATGTTTCAAGTACATATAACATGCAATTTTATGGCTATTGTAAGCATTTAACTGCCATCCGCCAGTGTTCACTCAAAAAAAATTGAAGTTTCTTATTTTTTGGTTTGATTAACTATGATACACAATTGTTTCTTTGAATAGTTTTTCCCAATCCATATGGGTATTCTTGTTTGACATCCTGTTGAGAGGCATTAAACTATATTTGGGCTTCAAAATACACGAATAAATGATTTTGAGAAAATGCAAGCATTTTAATACTGGCATAATATTGCATATCAAATATCCGTACTAATACATTGCCTATCCTATCTTTGATATATTATAGCATGTACTAAATATCATAAACCTCAACTCGTTAGGGTAATAACCTAATAAAGTACGAAATCTGCATTAGTGTAGTAGAAAAGAAAGCAGAACAATGATTTTCAGAAATCATCTCTTGGTCTTTCTTCATCTCTAATTAGTTGCTTCCAAAATGATGTTGTCTTGAGATTAGCACTTCCTCCCCACTTAATTCTTGCTTATGTATTTTAATTTAATTCATGATATGCTTATTCTTATGAAATGAAAACTTGTTAGGGTGACACAGGTTGAGTTGATTTTACGAAGGCTCACTGTTGGTTTTTCTTACTACAAGTTGGCTCACTGCTTTGTGGGCTAGCTACCCTTAAAAAAGAATATGGTTAATCACCAATACATATAGGCTCACTGTTATTACATGTTGGCTCACTACTTGAATATATTGAAAGAGATTGAATCTACCAATGAGCTCACTATCAACGTTTCTCTGCAATACAAAAATGATATAACAGTCTTCTATCAATTGCATCCACATGCACAATTATCAACACATTTATCTCCTGTAACAAATTTGTAATCACTTCGCATGCAAGCATCACATATGCCACTCAAACAATTGAAGACCTCACTCTTCTTATATTGCCTGATTGTATCAACCACATTGGCCAAAAAATTGGAAAAATTCCCATGATGGTAAGGAATGAAAGATGGTCCACCTCGATCAATGTAGCACGCCTCGCACATACCAACATGAAACACTATCTTTAAAGCCATCCATATGGGTACACTTGTTTGGCATCCTGTTGAGAGGCATTAAACTATATTTGGGCTTCATAATACATGAATAAATGATTTTGAGAAAATGCAAGCATTTTAATATTGGCATAATATTGCATATCAAATATCCGTACTGATACATTGCCTATCTTATCTTTGATATATTATAGCATGTACTAAATATAAAAAATTTCAACTCATAAGGGTAACAAATGTACAAAATCTGCTTCATTGTAGTAGAAAAGAAAGCAGAACAATGATTTTCAGAAATCATCTCTTGGTCTTTCTTCATCTCTAAATAATTGCTTCCAAAATGATGATGCCTTAAGATTAGCACTTCCTTCCCACTTCTATCTTGCTTATGTATTTAATTTAATTCGTGATGCCTATTCTTATGAAATGAACACTTGTAGGGTGACATAGGTTGAGGTGATTTTATGAAGGCTCACTGTTGGTTTTGCTTACTCCAGGTTCGCTCACTGTTTTGTGGGCTAGCTACCCTCAAAAAAGAAAATGGCTAATCACCATTACACATAGGCTCACTGCCATTATACGTTGGCTCACTACTAGAATATATGAAAATAGATTGAATCTACCACTAAGATCACTATCAACGATTCTCTGCAATACAAAAATGATATAACAGTCTGCAACAAATTCGTAATCACTTTGCGTGCAAGCATCGCATATGCCACTCAAACAATTGAAGTCCTCACTCTTCTTATACTGCTTGATTATATCAACCACATTGGCCAATACAATTTGAAATAGGTCACATTGAAAAAATTCCCATGGTGATAAGGAATGAAAGGTGATCCACCTTGATCAATATAGCGCACCTCACACATACCAACATGAAACACTATCTCCAAAGCCATCTGTTCTAATGGATATGATGAACACGTTACACAGTAACTACTTGGACCGAAACATAAAAGAATACAATCCATATAGGACCAAACCCAAATAATCAATCCACCATATGTTGCATGCTAAGTAGATCCAACAGTAAAACAGATAAGGATAAACATTTGAAGCACATCCTTCGGTGAACACCTATATTAATACACTAGGGCTATTGGTACACATGAATTGGAACACCAAACTATGAATATGCATAGGATATGTTGACATCAATGACGACCATTAATGGCAACAACATGAATAGCATAAACTTCACATTCTAACAATCTCCCCCTTTGTCATTAATGCCAACATTCATGAATAACAATGCAAAGCGCTTTAAAAGATATCGACAACTATTGACCTCTAAACCAAGTTGACCGATCCACATCTGTCATTTTTCACTAGACACTTAAATATTCTTATGGGAGGTAACCAATCGGTCAGAAAGAGGCCATAACAAGAAGTGCACCAATAAGAATGCTTTGATAGTGGAAGTGAGGAGGAAGGGAAAAGTCACCATTGAGGTGTCTTTAGCAAGTGAAAGTGTTTCAAACGTCACCCTGGCAGTTATTAGTGAGGAGTATGACATATATGAGAACATTTCAGCCACTTTACCTATCACATCTAGTGGTATTCCAACTGGCAACACTACCAATACAATCACTCACAACAATTCCAACACCACTTCCATGACACCAATAGAGAAAGTTACATGTTAATGTACAATATCATAAGCACCACAAATGATGCCACACCTTCACCGATAGTAACAATGCACCGATATAACAATGGAAATGGAGGTGTCACCTACAATGAGATTAAAGGAGGGGGAAGTGTCACCATCCCTAGAAGTACTACACTCACTAGAGCCTCCATCTCGAAAACCAATGACAAAGGTGCCACTTGTATGGAAGGGTGAGATAGTGCAAGTTGAGGGTGATGAGGTTAAGCTAGTGCTAGTAGAGGGAGGCAAGAGTGAAATCCATGCCACGACTCATGGTTTATTTGCCAAACTAAACTAATAACTATTGAATTTAAAAATAAAATTGAAATTTGTAACAAGTTACAATCAAACGAAGGAAACTAAATTCTTATCTTAAAAATTTAATAAAAGCAATCATGAAAGAAGCTATTTTTCTTATAAAACTAGTCATAGAAGCCTATCTCTTTGCTTGAAAAATGCTTTCAATCCATTGAGCTAGCATCATTCCTCTTCTTGCTCTTATTCGACCCAATTGCTCTTCATTCACTTTTTCACCTTGCACTTGTAGGGTGGTTGTCTCACTCACTACTATTAGTGTTTTGTTTCCTTTTTTCGTCGAAATGAGGTTAGAATTCAGATTCATAGATTTTTGTAGGTTTTGGTGGGCCCCCCAGGCCATTTGGGCTTAGGCCTAGGTCCTTAGGGTTTAGATGTCTCAAGGATGTCCCTACATATTCTAATAGTTTCCTAAAAATAGTTGCTCTAGGAATGCCCCTTTTGGGAGGGAGAGGTCCTAACTCCCGAGAATAGTGACGTGGGCGGTGGGACAATAGGAAGGCACCCCCTCCAAGTCCCCACATCTTAGAGACATCCTCTTTCTAGAAATGTGACGATTTGGTGGGGGGGTGCATCCATGTGGAAAATTGGTCACTGCAGTATTCCATATCCATTGTAATATTCCCTTCCAAATTTACCTTAGAATTTGCCCTTGAATCACAAATGCAATTAAGCAAGAGACAAGTTAGGGCTAGGATTAAATCTTTACCAAGTAAAATATCTCAAGAATGTCCCAACATCTCCTAGTAGTTCCCAAAAAAGAGCTTCCCTAGAAATGCCTCTTCTCAGAGGGAGAGGTCTTGACTCTCAGGGATAGTGATGTGGGTGGCAGGACAATAGGTAGGCATTCCCTCCAAGTCCCCACATCTTAAAGACATCCATCCATGTCAAAAAGCGTTTACTGCAATGTTCCATATCCATTGTAATGTTCCCATCTTGATTTACCCTAGAATTTGCCCTAGAATCACAATTGCAATTAAGAAAGAGACAAGTTACAGTTAAGATTAAATTTTTACCAAGTAAAATATCTCCTTTAAACAATATGAGCTTTGATTTAGATCCTACAACCATGACCAAGGATGCTCTCATATGTACATACAACAAATTAGGGTTAGCTAATAACATTTGATAATCCTAAATCAACATATAAACAATATCTATATTACCCTCTACTATTCAAACACATTAGGGTTAAAAAATAAAAGCATTATAGGTCCACTGATGCCTTCCTACACTAAGCCCAATAGGCGACACTCACCCTCTTGGCCCCATCAATAAGTATCATAGCCATCTGCTTGGGGTGGTCTACTTAATGGTGGTGGGTGGATGCATCCACATGGATCACTAATTATTTGGTATTCCATATCCGTTGTTTTGTCCCCTTCTAGATTAGCCTAGAATCTGCCCTAGTATCACAATTAAAATTAAGCATGAGATGAGATAGGGTTAGGGTTATATTTTTAGCAAGTAAAAAATATCTCTTCTAAACAATATGAGGCTTGATTGAGATCCTACAACCATAACCAAGCATACATAGATACATGCATATGAGGTTTGATTGAGATCCTATAACCATAACCAAGCATACATAGATACATGCATATATGTTTAGGGTTAGATAATAACATTCGATAATCTTAAATCAATGCATAAACAATAGCTTTAGTACTCCCTACTATTCAAACACATTAAGGTTTGGAGGAAAAAGCATGGTAGATTCACTCGAAGCCATCCCCCACATCTAGCCCAACAACAAACACTCACCATCTTGGCCCCACGAGCAAGCAACATGGACATACACTTAGGGTGATCTTCCTAGTGGGGTGCTTGTACCTACTTTACCTATCCATGCCTCATCCCCTAATGTCAATAGTCCATCATAGTAGAGTCAAAGAGATAAGAATAAGGGGCTTCTTGATTGTTCTATCTAAGCCCAAGAGCAAAGTTTTGCCATCTTGGCCCCAGTGGCAGGCAACACGGACATCCACTTGGGGTGAATCAATTATTCCCTCACTTATTATAAAACTTTTACTTTGTCGGTTGACTTTAAACAACAACAATATCAACTTCTGATTTATCAATTTACTTCATTAAGCATTCATAACATATGTAAGCCTGAAAGCACAAACACAAAGAATACCAAGATTTATGTAGAAACTTAGACTGGGAAAAACCCTAGACAAGCTAATTCTTATGAAATGAACACTTGTTATGGTGACAAAGATTGAGGTGATTTTTACGTAGGCTCATTGTTGGTTTTGCTTATTGGAGGTTGGCTCACTGCTTTGTGGGCCAGCTACCCTTAAAAAAGAATATGGCTAATCACCAATACAAATAGGCTCACTGCCATTACATGGTGGCTCACTGCTAGAATATATGAAAGGAGATCAAATCTACCATTGAGATCACTATCAATGATTCTTTGCAATACGAAAATGATACAAGAGTCTGCTACCAATTACATCCACACACAATTATCAACACACAAATCTCTTGTTACAAATTCGTAATCACTTCGCATACAAGCATCATACATGCCACTCAAACAACTAAAGTCCTTACTCTTCTTATATTGCTTGATACCATCAGTCACGTTGGCCAAAACAATTTTAAATAGGTCATCGTAAACATTCCCACAGTGCTAAGGAATTAAAGGTGGTCCACCCTGGTCAAAATAACACTCCTCGCACATACCAACATGAAACACTATCTCCTAAGCCATTTGTTCTAATGGATATAATGATCATGTTACACAAGAACTACCTGTGACCAAAACATAAAAGAATACACTCCATATAGGACCAAACCCAAGTAATCAATCCACCATATGTTGCACGCTAAGTAGATCCAATACTAAAACAAACAAGGATAAACATTTAAAGCACATCCTTCGGTGAACACCTCTACTAATAGTAATACACTAGGGCTATTGGTAGACATCAACTGACCATGAATATACATAGGATATGTTGACACAATGACAACCATTAATGACAACAAAATTAATAGCATACACTTTACATTCTAACTTTCTCCCCCTTTGTCATTAATGACAACATTCATGAATAAGAAAGCAAAGAGCTTCAAAAGATTTCAGCAACTATTGACCTCTCAACCAAGTTGACCCATCCACATCTGCCATCTTTTACTAGACTTGCATAGATATATTTATGGGAAGTAACCAACCAGTCAAAAAGAGGCCATGAAAAGAAGTGCACTAACAAGAATGCTCTAACTGTGGAAGTGAGGAGGAAGACAAAAGACACCATTGAGGTGTCTTTAGTGAGTGAAAGTTTTACGGACCTCACCTTGGCAGCTATCAGTGAGGAGGATGACATGGATGAGAACATTTCAGCCGCTCTACCTATCAGATCTGGTGGTATTCCAGCTTGCAACACTACCAATATAGTCACAACAATTCCAACACCACTTCCATGGCATTAGTAGAGAAAGTACATCTTCGTGTACGGTATCATTAGCAACCGATAGTAGCAATGGCGATGGAGGTGTCACCTTCAACGAGATGAAGGGAGGGGGAAGTGGCACCATCCCTATAAGTACTACCCTCACTAGAGCCTCCATCTTGAAAAAAATGACAAAGGTGCCACTTATATGGAAGGGTGAGACAATGTAAGTTGAGGGTGATGAGGTTAAGCTAGTGCTAATAGAGGGAGGCGAGAGTGAAATCCATGCCACCATCAACTCATGGTTTATTTGCCAAACTAAACTAATAATTATTTAATTTTAAAAAATAAGATTGAAATTTGTAACAAGTTACAATCACATGAAGGAAACTAAATTCTAATTTAAAAAAGTTAATAAAAGCAATCATGGAAGAATCTATTTTTTTATAAAACTAATCATAGAAGCCCATCTCTTTGCTTGAAAAATTCTTTCAATCCATTGAGTTAGCATCATTCCTCTTCTTGCTGTTATGTGACCCACTTGCACTTAATTCACTTTTCACCTTGCACTTGTAGGGTGGTGGTTGTCTCGCTGACTACTATTAGTGTTTTGTTTTCCTTTTTAGTCAAAATGAGGTTAGAATTCAGATTCATAGATTTTTGTGGGTTTTGGTGCCCCCCTAGGCCACTAGGGTTGAGGCCTAGGTCCATGGGATTTTGATGTCTCAAGGATGTCCCAACATCTCCTAGTAGTTCCCCAAAAAGAGTTGCTTGAGAAATGTCCCTTTTGAGAGGGAGAGATCCCAACTCCCAAGGATACTGATGGGTGTTGGGACAATAGGGAGGCATCCCCTCCAAGTCCTCACAACTTAGAGACATCCTCTTTCTAGAAATGTGATGATTTGGTGGTGGGGAGATGTATCCGCGTGGAAAATTGTTCACTATATTATTCCATATCCATTGTAATGTTCCCTTCTAGATTTACCCTAGAATTTTCCCTAGAATCACAAATGCAACTAGGAAAGAGACAAGTTAGGGCTAGGATTAAATCTTTACCAAGTAAAATATCTCAAGGATGTCTCAACATCTCCTAGTAGTTCCCCAAAAATAGATGCCCAAGAAATGTCACTTTTCAGAGGGAGAGGTCCTGACTCTCAGGGATAGTGATGTGAGTGGTGGGACAATAGGGAGGCATCTCCAGTCCCCACATTTTAGAGACATCCTCTTTCTAGAAATGTGACAATTTAGTGGTGGGGGAATGCATCCACGTGGAAAATTGGTTAGTGCAGTATTCTATATCCATTGTAATGTTCCTTCTAGATTTACCCTAGAATTTGCCCTAAAATCACTTGCAATTAAGAAAGAGACAAGTTAGGGCTAGGATTAAATTTTTACCGAGTAAAATATCTCTTTGAAACAATATGGGCTTTGATTTAGATTCTACAACCATAACCAAGGATGCATACTTACATAGATACATACAAATTAGGGTTAGATAATAACATTTGATAATCTTAAATCAAGATATAAACATCTATATTACTCCCTACTATTCGAACACATTAGGGTTTAAAACTAGAAGCATGATAGATCCGGGGGAACCCAACTAACTTTGACGATTTTCTTCAAAGACTAAAGAGGATAATCTCACTTGGGCCCATTAACGGGCTAGATTACCCTAGAATCTGTCCTAGTATCACAATTGCAATTAAGCAAGAGATGAGTTAGGGTCAGGCTTATATTTTAAGCAAGTAAAAAATACAGCTTCTAAACAATATGAGCCTTGATTGAGATCTTGCAACCATAACCAAACATACATGGATACATGCATATATATTTAGGATTAGATAATAACATTTGATAATCTTAAATCAATACATAAACAATATCTTAATTACTCCCTACTATTCAAATGCAATAGGGCTTGGAAGAAAAAAGCATGGTAGGTCCACCTGAAGCCATCCCCCACATCTAGCCTAACAATAAACACGCACCATCTTGGCCCCAATGGCAAGCAACATGGACATCCACTTAGAGCGGTCTTCCTAATGGGGTGCTTTTACCTACTTTCCCTATCCATGCCTCATCGCCTAATATCAATAGTCCATCATGGTAGAGTCATAAAGGGCTTCTTGATTGTTCTATCTAACCCCAAGAGCAGAGTTTCGCTGTCTTGGCCCCAGTGGCAGGCAACATGGACATCCACTTTGGGCAGCCTACTTAGATGGCAATCTTCCTTACACCTCCTTCCTTCCTCGTATTATATGCATTTTATATCCAATTGTACATATATGTATTGTAAAAGATAAATGTTGACAAATAATCCATAGGCAATATGTATACCACAAGAGCAAATTTTAAAATGTTAGATGCTTGTTATAACAGTTATGAAATGACCAGAGGTCTGCTGCTTTCCTATGCCAAATCTGTGTTATCTTCCTGATCGATCACTGTCATTTTTCTACTTTGTGATTTTTATTGCTGTCTTTGATGATCTACTCTCATCGTGGTCATTCCAATTTGTCCCTTATAGTCTCCATGGAGAGAGAGGACTACTGGGAAGTTGGTGCTGTTTCAGAAAGGGTTGTGTCTCTTCAATTATACTCCCTCATAGCCAATCGTTATCAGTAATGACACTTATTAATGTTTCTTCCATTGCTGATGTATAATGTCTAATTATTGCTGCTGTAATGATGGCCACTGTCTAATATGTATTTTTCCATTAATTGCTGTTCCCAATTGATGATTGTTGGTCTCCCTTTTATACCTTTTTATTGAGGGAGTCACAACCTTTCACAATGGCTACCTTTTTGAAAGACTACAACACTTCATCCTTCATCACTGAATTGAACTCTTAATTTATATTTTAATTAAATCCTCAATTGCTGATCTGGGCATGTGAATTGGATCCATGGATTCGTGATTTTTTTCCCCAAATTAGGATTAATGAATATATATACTAAAAATGAGAGAAATATACATAATTCTAAAACTAAATCATTTCATAGCATGAATCTATGAATCAAAGCCATTACGGTCATAAGAAAATAAAAAAAATAAAAAATCTGGACAAATCCAGATCCGGATCCAGCCTCTAGGGCACGAATCCGGTACCTAGGATTAAATCTCTTTTATTTAGGAAATCTCTGCCTTTGATAAATTCTTTAATTTAATTTTAATTAACTTCCTCTATGGATCGCTTAGCGCCATCATCGCTTAGCACCATCTTTGGTGCCATCTTTATTGAAATCTTCTCAGTTAGACTTTTAAGGGGCTGCGATTATATACAGGTTGCAATCTGATTATTTTAGCAGGGACATGACATCCATATTTGAATATATGGAGATGGAATAGTGCGAATAAAATTTCTAGATTCTATTTGGAAATGTTAGCAACTTGACCAATATAATTGAATAGAAAACAAATATTGAGGTGTATCGCCTCTATTCCTCTATTCTTTCTTCAACCTTGCAGCTATAATCTTCTCTAAACTAGAGACCTGGAAAATGTCAAATGAAGATAAAAGTAAATCCACTATTACAAGTAAAACTGAATTCTCAAAGAAAATGATTGCTTCTTTAGGAAACTTGGAGACGACATATAGGAAGAGGAAAGTAAATTCTAAATAAAAACAATTGTCAGTCTATTTGGATACTCAGATGAAAAAGAACTTTTCTTGGAAACAATCAAGGAAAAACAATTAATTTAAGAATTGAAGTAAAGACTATGAAAGATGAAACTGATCAAATGATCTAATTAGAAACTCAATTCAGTTCTGGAAGAATTGAAAATGGCTTGTTATCCTTTTGATAGCAATGGAAAAGTCTAGCTTACCTTACTCCTTTTTTGGGTTTTGTACTAAAGCTAGGAAAGGGGCTGATTAGATTGAACTTTGCATCATCAATAAGTGTGACTGTATAAGTGCGTGTTTATTTGTTTCTAACATGGTCAACTTGATCTATTTATTGCTGAATTTCCAACTTAGCAGGTTTCTGACATTTGAATGAGCATTTATCTTGCATGACAGAAAAAGAGATGGAAAAAAGCTTTATACATGTGCTATTAGACCAGCAGCAATTTATGGGCCTGGTGAGGAACGACATCTTCCAAGAATACTCAGCTTAGGTCAAATGGGCCTTCTAACATTCAAAATAGGGGAGCCTAGGGTGAAAAATGACTGGGTTTATGTTGATAACTTGGTACATGCTCTGTTGCTGGCAAGTATGGGACTTTTAGATGATATTCCAGGAAGAGAAGGAACTCCAGTTGCAGCTGGCCAAGCATATTTCATTTCTGATGGTATTCTTCAAGTCTCTTTGCTATTAATGTAGGAGTTTTGATAGTTGATAGTTTTCTCCATTGGTAAATTATTAAATTCTCTTTGCAGAGTGTCCTTTGGCTTAGATGCCACACCTCAATTATTTCTTTGTCAAGATCATCCATGTTCTGTCTCTGGTCCCGTCTGTGGGAATTCAATGCCAAGCATTGGCTGTGCTAGTTTACCAATTGCTCAAGCTTGTATATTAGAAGATACCGAACTGCCTCCAGCTTACCCCATTGATCTCCAACTAACTCTCCCTTTGAGGAAACCAGACCAGGAAGATGAGATCCTGCATAATGTAAAGTATAATTGGATCTCAAGAAAAATAAAATAGAAAAGCATTTCATTTCACAAATGGAGAATTTTTTCTTATAAAGTCTGGATGAGGATTAGCTAAAGTCAAGCCTCACTTTATTTTTTGAATTCCTTTGACATGCTTGAGAGGCAATCAAGAAAGCAGTAGAGAATCTCTCCAATCGTCTAATCAATTCAGTGATGCACATCAAGAGTAACTATTAATAAGTAACCAAACAGGCACATGAGCCAGATTTGAGTGCTTCTTCCAAACTCTAGCAATCTCAGGATATAGCTTTATATTTAAATTCAACCTATTCTTATTTGGCTACAACCTAATTTAGATAGTAAGATAGAATCTTTATATATGGTTGGCAGTTAAGGGATTTGGGATAGTTTAGTTTGCAGATTGCAAGAAATAAATGATGTGATTTATTTCCAAGCATAATTTCTCTACATTGTTTTTGAGTAGATTTATGTATAATAACAGGTTATGCAGTTCCGATGTAATTCAACATCCAATTTTAACATGTTTTATTAATGCAATATTCATTACAATTCATGATGTTCTAAATGATGTATTTGAAATTTTTTCAGAAGGTAAGAGATTGCGTTCTCTTTGATCAAGGAACTTCCACGTTATTAATGTTTTGCCTGCAATTTTTTCAATGGATTTAAAGGTGGATCTCAAAGCTTATTACCATTTGATTTGTTTCTGTATGTCTGTACCCATACTGGCTTTGTAGGGTACATTTGTATAGGTTTTGGCATGGTATGGTGTGTAATAGCCTGCTCTATCATTAATGGACAAGATTGTGACTACACGGTTTTTTCTAGTGTAATAATAATCAACACTATTCTCAACATAGTTACTAGTTTCCAAATATTTGTTCTATAGCAATATGGAAATCTGGAAATCTAGATTCCAATTTATTATTCTCTAGCATGGTTACTTGATTTCAATTTTCTATTTTTCAATTTGGAGGTTAAATTTTTTTGGAAATCTGGAATTTAAAAATAAATTCAGTCAACTTTTATAGCAACCAGAAAGTTCAAGTGAATCGGGCAAGCCCAGCTGGTCCAAAAAATCAGATCAAACCAGATTTAGTAACTATGTTTCTCAAATTCTTACCGCAAGCATTCAATGAGCTGAAAGGCTATCCTAAGCTTTTTGATGGGGTTGCAAAGTGTTTCCTGGTGTATCCTTTGGATGCCATGTTAATAATGGAAAATATAGTTCTTCCTATTCATTTGTAAGCTAGTGGTACAATTTTTCTAACTGTCCCTCTTCTTTCTACACATTTTAATTCATCTGTATGTATAATAGTTGGCATTTGTTAGTCTCATGGAAAAATGTTGTTGCAAATAATTAACTTCCTATTATATGTTTTCAATTGTGAATACTTAATATGTCAATTGTCTAGTGCTTGCTTGTTTTATATTTATTATTATTTAATTCTCTGGCTAAATGTTTTTCAAAGTATTGGAAAATGTTTTTTTTTGGAAGGTGCTCCAGTAAATTCATTTGAATTTCTTCATCCGTTAATTGTAAGCTTGGAGTACACTTTCCCAAAGATAACAATCAGCGTTCCAACTGCTCTTACAATTGCCTGGAGTTTTTGGGGCATCTATAGTCTCTGTTATCCTTGGTTGAACAAGACATGGTTTCCTCGACCATTGATTCTTCCTGCAGAAGTATACAAGGTAATTTGATCCCTTCTAGTAAATGAGAGGATATAAGAAAGATATTTCTTTTTTTGCACACACATTCAAGTCATTTGCACTCATTTTTCCAAAAGAGTTTTCCATAATCTATTGATGAAACAAAATAACTTCAATCGCTTCAATACATATAAATAAAAATGGGCACCTTTTAAAGAAAAGCAATTTAAATATAATTTTAATCTAGATGACAATTATCTTTGTGCACAGTGTATGCAATGCATAATTGTGTGTTTTTGGCTCTTTGAAACTGAAACAAGTTGCTTAACATAACGACACAAATATTCACGGCAGGCAAAATTAATGACATGCTTATCCACATGATATGCAAGATTGAAGGTTTTATTGATAGTTAAATGATCGAGTAGAAGCGTTGATGTGCTTTGAGTTTATGTACTAAAGACTGATTTTGATGTGTGTGGAGTGAAGAAAAAGTAGTTCCATTGGAAAATTTCCAAAAAACACATAGTTGAACTTGAAGATTTATGTGCTGGTCTGTGATCAAGTGTATGGCTTGAAACTTCTTGTTATCATCAGATGTGGAAATGAATGAAAGACCATCTCAACAGATGGGCATTTTCCCATAAATGATAAATAACATCTGATATTAACTTGCAAGAGATTAATAAGGTGAAGGTGTAGTGGCTAGGTTAGCATGCAAAAACAAGATCACAACTACATGTCTAAAATAAATAGATTATAAGTTATTTCAGTTTCAACCATGCTTGATGGCTTCTTTGTTTAAGTCAGCATTATAGTGATCACTCAGACCATATCCTCTTGTAAGTTTAGAAACTTGGGGCATTATATTGGCCCATTAGAACATTTCTTTATTATGTGCCCAATTACTTACCATTTCAACATTGATTTGTAGATCTACTTTTATTAACTCTTATTAGTGATGTACTCAGACATTTCTTCACAAACTACTACTGCTATTGTTTGATGACCTTTAGTTTCTATTATTATGGAAATCCCACTTGATAGTGATTGCGGTACAATCATGCTTGGCTGTTTGCTCTATTTTTCATGTTAAACGAGCATTCATTTATATTGTGTATTCACATTTTGTAGACTGCACTCTTGACCTGGGTATTTTCCCTTGTGCGCTTAATTAAGCCTCTTAAACACCACACCCCACTTTTCTCCATTTCACCTTTTTATCTTCTTTCTTACCCTTGAATGGTATGGACACTTTAGTTACTCTCATGATCTTATGCTGAATTTTGATTTTGCAAATATTGCTTCTGTTTCACATCTAAAGTCTCCAATATGTTTCATGATATTTTAGGGTTGATACAATCCTCAAAACTTATATTCAAACAACTGGCATAATCCATGACAGAATATAATTGTTATAAATCAGATAGTCTAATATTTGTACCAAACCTGGGATTCCCTGCTTTGTTTTAACTTCTCATTTCATTCAAAATATAGTATCTGCATGCCACTTTTTTATCTTCTTATTGAATGGCCACTTACTGGCCTCTGTATCAATGCTCCCACCCCTTCAATTGAACATATCAATTGATGGCATAAAATTGCAGTTTTCTTGTGAAGGAATCATGGCAGTGCTGATAATCATTAATACCATTTTTCTTCAGTAATACTCCCAATTTAAGCAATTTATGGTTGGGCTGTGATTCTTTCCACGTCAGAACTTGAGGGTATTGATATCTTGAAACTCTTGTGGACAGTGAATCAGTCCAAGCAACATCTTGTTACTCTTGTAAGTATGGACTGAGCACTGTAAGCTTTGCAATGATTGAAATCCTTTCTGACCCTTGAGAGTCCTTCCTATGATGCTTAAAGCTGTCAAGGCAGCATACCTAACCTATATACTCAATGTTTCTTGCATGGCGATTTGGATGATTTTAACATAAACTTTTCTTCCTACACAACCCTGCTTATCTTATTTTGCTAACCATCATAATACTATTTTCCTCCAGTAATACTCCCATTTCAAGCAATTTTTGGTTGGAAAGTAATTCTCTCTCCACCAAAACTTGATGGTTTTGATATCATTGAGTGCTACTGCTTGAAACTTTTGTGGACGGCAATTGGTTCAAGCAACTTCTTTGTCCTCTTTTAAGTATGACAAGAGTACCATTGGGAACAGTTCTTTTTGCTTGATATCTATTTAAAGTTTCTTGTACATGGATTTGGCCGATTCAATATCAACTGGATGATTCATCCTCCACAACTGTGCAGATCTTATTTCTCTGACTTGCTGCTTCGTTCCTTTGCCTCTGTGAGGTCAAATTACTAGTTAGTTATCTGTGTCCACTGGCATATAACATTTTTCTACATTAACATTTTGGTTCATCAATGATAACATACACCAGGCCTAACCTGTTTCTTCAACGGCTTATGTGATATTCAGTAACAGTTGAAGTCAATGTATGAGAACAATTAACTAATGAAAGTGAATAAGAACTACAGATATCAAAGGATGGATATTTCATTTCTTCAATCTTCTCCATACAAGTACAATTAAAGGTTTCTCACCAGAAGTTGTGGCTTTGGTAATTCCCTTTCAAAAGAAACAATTAATCTTACTTGTTGGTATAATAAACTGAGGACTAAATAATTATTCATATTCAATAAGTACCTATCATGGCACCTACATAAATTTAAGTCAGAAAAAGATTGGGTGTTGTACCCTGACATTTTCCTGGGCCTCCATGGTAGAATGTGATATTTTTTCCTCTTGGATTCTAGAAAGAAGATTATTTTTTGAGCATTTTGCATTTGGAATCTATAGTTTCCTATAACTAACCAGAGACCATTTTATCAATATGATGAATTGTTAGCTGATTGCCTTTTGTAATCTTTAAAATATTGTCTGACAGGTGGGGGTCACTCATTACTTCTCTATCTTGAAAGCCAATCAAGAACTAGGCTACATTCCAATTGTAAAACCAGAAGAAGGCATGAAAACAACAATCACATATTGGAAGGAGAAGAAAAAGACGCAGTTGGACACACCTAATATCTTCATATGGTTGTATATCACTCTTGGAATGTTTCAATTATTCTGTGTTGCATTTATACCACTACCATATCTTGGCCCCCTCAAGTGGGTAAGGTGGCTTGGCATTCTTTTGTTCCGCTCTGTTAGAAATTTACAAATCCTTTTTTATGTTGCAACTCTACTTCATGTTGGAGAAGCAATTTATGCCTATTTCTTGGCACAAAGGGTGGATCAAGCCAATACAAGAGGTTGGTTTTGGCAAACTTTCACTCTTGGCTTTCCATCCCTCCGTTTGCTTTTGAAACGAGCCAAACAATGATATGAGGAATATAAGTCGAGAAGGATTGTTGAGGTCCAAATTTTTTCTGAGAATCACAAGGTCAAAAGCTAAGAGGGTTTCATACTCTGATTGTGATGTCTAGTTGGACATAAAGACCTTTATTACTATTTTCTTAATAAGGATCAATGCACTAAATATCAATAGAGAAGAATGAACGGATATTTTCTGTACTTGAGATCTGTAACTTGAATTTTCAACTTGATCTCATTTTTCGTGCTTCCATTCATTAAATGTTATTTACCAGTAAAATATGATGCATATTTAAACATTATTCCGGAAAAAAAATGAGGACTCGTTAAAGAAAACCATATATAATTAGTTTTACACATTGATTTTGATTGAATCAATGTATTCCTCCAATTAGATTTACAGAAAACCAGTATTTTGAAGTAGTACATAAATTTCAACGCAATGAATTAAATCATCACCATCATCAAATTTGGTAAGTTTATGAACTGACTTAATGCCTAGTGTTAATTTATTTTAAAGTAAAATTGCAAATTGAATCCTTAACATGATAAAGTTTGGGATATGAATTGGGATCTTTGCGTTGCCTCTAAAATGATCTAGAATTTAAAGATCACGATTGTTTTGACCTGAACTTGTGGCTTCAATAAAGGACTAGTGAAACTAAGATAAGCCACATGAAGTGAAATGTGCATTTACAAAAATCACTTCACCACTTACAATTATATGGTTCTTGCAAGACTGAAAAAATGGTGGCACTAGAAACAGCACACCACTGCAACCATCCTCTCTTATGAGGACACCTTATAGGTTTATAATCTAGCATTATTTTCATAGATATTTTATCAATGTCGAGCGACTCAATATCCAGTTTCCTAAACGTGTTGAAATGCTCAACTGAGCATTTTAAAATGTGCCTAATTGATAGTTAGGGAAACATTAGAAATGAAAACCCATTAGGAAGAGAACACGCCACTTTGTGAGGTAACATGCTTCGTTTCATACCTATTTTAGGCAAGGAGTTTGAAATTTAATCTGATAATCAAGGGTGTTAAGCACACACCGTGGCTTAAATGCAAGCCTCTTTGCCTTGTGAAACCCTGCCTCAAACATTCAACCGAAGTTGGTGAATGTAAGATGAAACCTTTTACATGACACTTTAATGGATGTATAATACAAAAATGATGTCATACCATGCAAATAATTAATTCAAATATATGATTAAAATCTCCAATGATGTAATCGATGGGAAAAAAGAGAGCTTAAGATTCTTTGATATTTTTCACATTTTGTAGTATTGAAGTTCAATTTTGATGGAATTTCAGAAGTTGATTGTGGTCCACAAAGGCCTTGATGGACAACCTATTTTGATCTTGGTGATTGATATTGGCAAAGACCATATAACAAATCAAAGCCATGGCACTGCTAAATGGGTTGCAAATTACAATGACCTGATGTTGGAAGAATCCTTTGCGGAAAATCAAATTGTGATTTACACAACAAATGTCCTAAGGTGTGACCATGGAGGTAACTCAGTAGCAAATGGAACAAGGTGATTTAGTAGTAGTTACAATGAAACATCTTCATTCACGTGAGAAGCTCTAACATTATATATATACTTATTGTTCATAAGCTTCATTTGAGGCCTTTGTTAACTAATAGATTGCATTATTTAAACGATTTTTAGTGCAATTGATTCATTCTTACAACTCACTATCTTCATTCATTGGCTTTAAAAAGGAATTCCTTTTTATTGCCTCTCTAACCGTTAATCATTTTTAAAAATAACACTAAATTTGTACCCTTTTTGAAGTTAATGGTTTCACAAAAACTAATTAGTGTCCTTTAGCATCCTTGTTAAGAATTAAATACATGCCCTTGCATAAGTATGATATCTCATTATGGGGATGCAAAGAGATGTAGTTTTCAGACTATAATAACTGACTTGGTTGTCTTTGGAGATAAGATAAGATAAATCTATTAATTTCCAACAAAAGAGCACCAAGAGTCTAAGGGATTGAAATCATACAAGCAAGGAAGCAACGGACTACAAGACACCAAACGGTCTAGGAAAGAGTAAGTGAGATCAAAATAAATAAAATGACAAAGGGGCCAACAAGGAGGCAAGAACTAAGGACCCTTCTTCCGCTAAAAGAACTCCAACACTGAACAAGATGAATCTGGGCATGGACCTCTGGTCTATTGTTGTGACTTGTCGGAGTGGTGCCACTGAGGAGTGAAAGTAGTAGTAGTAGTAAATCTGGTTTTGGGTCTCATAGATTGAGAGTGGCTAGCCATGGGGGTATTGTTGGTGTTGGAGGTTCGCTTCACTGCCCTTGTCCGAAACAAGGGGGAGAAGAAGAAGGTGGTGATGAGGGGCTGATTCGTGACCTTCTAGGGGGTCAAGCGCTACAAAGTGAAGTCCCAGAGCTACATCGCCACCTTGAGATAGAGCACCAAGCATCTCTAATCCGTATACATGAAGAAAGTTGTGAGGGAACTATACTCTTTGTATAGGCAATAGAACCTTCCCCTGATCTCATAGTATGACGACCAGCGGAAGATGAAATGGGTCTTTGTCTCGGCCTCAGACAAGAAGCATAAACGATAGATTTGGTCCTCTATGCTCATATGATGATCAGTCTGTATCTGTAACTGGTGGGAGCCGACTTTGAAAGATCCAAGGGAGATGCGTAGGGCATGGCACCGGTGCCGCAATAAGTAGCTAGGTCATGTAATAACCCCATCAGTGATAACAAAGAAGTGCTCAACATAAAAGGCCATCTTCGGACGTAACCCCCTAACTGGGTTACTCCAGGTCGTGGTGATATGCCATCTATAAATATTTGTCTAACATGCCCCTTCAACACCTGTGGTGATGGGAGAAGATGGGCAAGAGCATCCAATGAAAACTAGAAGGGAGGGAGGTGGTCAATATCAATCCCAGTAGAGCTCAACAAAGAGGTCGCCTGAGCGTACCAACATGGACCCCTACAGGAGGGATCTGAGGTAACAACTACAATAGAGGAGCAATAGGCCAAGTAAGAATATCGGTGACGACTAACCGCTGAGTCTGCAAAGCCACGGAGACAGTGAAGAAACTGGACCAAATAAAAAATGGCACTAACTCTGAAAGGATGAGATCTGAATTCTGCCAAAATAATGTCACCGAGGATGAATCTATGGTATCTAATAATGTGTCTAAGAAGCAAAGTCTGAACATGCTCAATAAAGGCCCAATCCGAGTCAAGAAGAGATGGTCCCCAAACCACTAAACCATAAAAGCACTGTCGGCCTAACCAAGGAGTCCGAAAAAGACAACTTGGACATCGTGTCCTGGAAGTGGTGTCTAAAGCATTGTCGCTCTAGCATAGCAAGGGAGCACATCCCCTTGTTAACTCTGGGCTAGATGGTCGATCTCATTCTGAAGCGATGCCTTGAAAAATTGACACCGAGATATTTGTAAAAAGAAGTGATCTCAATCTCTTGTCCCTGAAAATAAAAGTGCAAATCAAAGCTCTTAAGATGGTTGAAGACCATAACCCGAGTCTTACTCAGGTTCATAGTCAGCTATCGTAGGAGCCCAGGTCATCAAGGAGCCTCTGAAGACTATTGCAAGAAGATGCTAAAAGGACCACATCGTCAGCATAAAGGAGAATGGAGATCAATACCTGGTGTAAGTAGCAACCATCACCTGGGAGCAAAGCCTCTCTGAGGAAGGTCTCGAGCTCATCAATATAAATGTCAAACAGTGTGGGGGAAAGAGGGCAACCTTGTTTCAGCCCAATAGTGCTCTGGATAGGAGCCGAGAAACCCTCAAGGGTCCTGAATCTACCCACAATGTTCTCATATGACCTCATAATAGTTATCAATAAGATCTCTGAAATCTCGATTCTGAGCCGTTGGAAAAGAGCCCCCTGCAGGACGGTGTCAAAGGCCTTATGAAAGTACGAAATAATAGTAAACTTTCGCAACATCTGAGAAACAAAGTTTGAACATGCTCAATAAAGGCCCAATTTGAGTCAAGAAGAGAGGGTCCCCAAAGCACAACCATAAAAGCATTGCTGGCCTAACCAAGGAGTCCAGAAGGGATAACTTGGACATCGTGTCCTAGAAGTGGTGTCTAAAGCATTTTCGCTCTGGCATAGTAAGGGAGCACATCCCCTTGTTAACTCTAGGCTAGATGGCCAATCTCATACTGAAGTGATGTCCCAAAAACTTGACATCGAGATATGTGTAAGAAGAGGCAATCTCAATCTCCTATCCCTGAAAATAAAAGTGTAAATCAAAGCTCTTCAGACGATTGAATACCATAAGCCAAGTCTTACTCAAGTTCACAGTCAATTGTCGTAAGTCACAGAAGGAGTCCAAGCTGTCAAGGAGCCTCTAAAGACTCTCGGGAGAAGATGCTAAAAGGATCACATTGTTAGCATAAAGGAGAATGGAGATCAATACCTGGTGTAAGTAACAACCATCAACTGGGAGTGAAGCCTCTCTGAGGAAGGTCTCAAGCTCATCAATATAAATACCAAACAATGTGGGGGAAAGAGGGCAACCTTGTTTCACCCCAATAGTGCTCTGGAGAGGAGCCGAGAAACCCTTAGGGGTCCTAAATCTACCTACAATGTTCTCATATAACCTCATAATAGTCATCAATAAGATCTTTTAAATCTCGATGTCTTTGAGCCGCTGGAAAAGAGCCCCCTCACGGGACAGTGTCAAAGGCCTTACGAAAGTCTACAAAATAACAGTAAACTTTCGCAAAGCGATGTCAAACATCCTCAATAATAGCTCGTAATGACAAGGGAATAAAGTGCGCCAAAACAACTTGGGATTCTAAGAAAGCATGGCGAACAAGGAGCAACATTGGGAGTTAATGAACGACTGTTTTCGAAGGAAAGGACGGTAAGCAGGACAAAGGCTGGTGTAAGGAGTGATGCAAGTGTCAAAGGTCGAATGCAAGTGGTGATGATAAGACTTACATTCATAATTGAACCATTGGTTCATAGGGCATGTATTACACCGCTTGGAGCAACGAAAAGGACAATGGGGGATGGAAAGGAGAGTGGACTCCCATATCACAGCTGTCAGCAAGTCAAACATAGCGGTAACTTGGTTGATCACGGAGAAGCTACCAATGGGAAGAAGTCGTGTGAGATGGAAGGTGAAGAGGGCAGGGTCACTCTCGGGAAGTGAAAGTAGGCAGGGGAGCAGGCTAGGGAAACAAGGGGTGGGGAAGGTGAAGCGAGGGGGGGAATAAAGCTGACGGCGGGGGAGAAGCTAAGCGAAAGGCTAAGGAGAGCATGATCGGCCAAGGGAAGGTGAGAGATGGAGAAGTGGCGAACTGATTGAATGTATGGGGTTGAAGCAAGAGCGTAGTCCACAACACACACCACTAGAGTGTGGCTAGCAAGTGAAGAGCTCGGAACTAAGGAAGCATGAGAGGTTGTTCAGAATCACCATGTTGAAGGACTCACACATTTGGAGGAGGTGACGCCCATAACTGGATAGAAGCCCATCACTGTCTTTGAAGGTGCGTCGGAGCCCAAGGCTGGTTGTATAGTGCAAGACCAGTTTGAACCACGGTCATGTAAAGGTGTTTGCAAGTCTCTAGTTCGGGCATTAAAATCTCCTAAAATAATGTCACCCCTATCCGTAAACATGGAAATGCACTCTTGTAAGTCCGAGAAAGGGTCTTTGTCCTCTATACTATGAATAGCGTACTGAGAAGAGGCAGGCGGTAAGTAACAAGTAGCGATGAAGATATCTCTCTGACGATGTCTAGTGTGACTAGTATGTCTGATGCGGATCCAAAGGAACCTAGTATGTACATCAATATAGATGATCAAGGTAGCCTTGAAAAGATTGTCCTTAATTAGAAAAGCCACGCCTCCAAAACCTCGAACCGCACCAGAACTACGAACCTCCTCTCTGCATATGGATAATCATTGATAGCTTGCAAACCCCAAAAGGGGACGATTCAGACTCTCATGAGTCTCCATGATGATAAGGATGTCTGCTGAGCCAACTACGTCTTGAAATAGGCCAAGTAGGGACCATAGCGAGCCATTCTAACAGTTAACAAGAATAGAGTCAAAGGAGGACCCACTCTTGTCAAACTGTTGGTATGTGCGTCATTTGGTCTTGTCAGTCAGTCTTGATGCCCAAACACTAAGGGGGGAATCACATATAACTGCCTTGAGATTCTGAATCACAACCCACTTCCCACTACTCCTAGCCTCGACAACTAGGCCCCTCGAGTGTTTCAACTCTGCCACCTATGATTAAGCGAGATCTTCGTCCAAATAAGTTTTGGTAGGAAGAGAGAATAACATCTTCTTTGCTCTAAGGGCTCGTAGCCTATCTGAGAGGGAGTGAAACCAGATAAAGAGGGTGTCGTTTGGGCCTAGCCAACATCTGTCTAGTGAAATATCTAAAATGCCAAGTTGGTCTATAGGGAAAGAATGTCCAGCAACAAGAGGGTTAGAAGTGGAATGGAGACCATGCACCCGCAGGTTTAGTTCCCAAGCACATCTCGTCCACTCCTCATCTATCTTACCTTGGACCAACTTCTCAACACCTGAGACAAGTGTTGCAGTAGTAGTGTTACACAAGGCAGCCCAAATTTTTACCTTGTGTTCAATTTCAGATATGAGTGATGAATGTTTATCAACAATCTCTCTCTCTCTCTCTCTCTCTCTCTCTCTCTCCTTAATAGCTATGAGGTCTGCAGTTGTAGTGTTGAAAGTTCCTGAGAGATTATTAGTAGTAGTTATATTTGAGGGCTGCTTAAGTTCTAGGATTAATGTTGAGAGAGACTCGACCATGTCTTTAAGTTGTAGATCTGATTTAACCTGAGATTCCAGTGTAAGAACTCATTTTGTTAATTTGTGAGAGAGGTTAGATATAGTGAAGATTGTATCTTTCGATGTTGCATTGTCTTTCTCAATTATTTCAAGATGGTCCACAATCTACTACAATGGAATTGGATCGAGTGGAGGAGTCCTTATGTTAAATAGTTGAGTGATACATGTGTCATGGTCCTTCTCCAATATGCCAAATGTGTTCACAGATAATGCGATGTGCAATGATCAGAGAAAAGAGGTCGTAGAGGATTAACTTGTAGTTCCAGGATATTGTGGGTATACTGCTTGAGGAGGCATTTTGTCAAACACTTGGTTTGTGTCCTACAATGTGAATGGTGGTGCCTCTCACAATCACCAATTAGACATATATTGTCAAGCGGTTCACCTACACTAGGAAAAAGAAAAAGAAAAATCCTTCTCACTGCCAATTCACTCAATCCCTATCGAACCTAACAGCATGCACCGACACATAAAGACCATCCTACAACCAAAGCCCATCTTGTGCGCTATGGGGGACCACAGTCGATAGATAAAGAAAAACTCAGCCCACGACAAAAGGCAGAAGAGAAAGTCCACAGGAGCAAGTGGTAGCTAGGGCACGAAGGGAATTTGACCCACCAACAAGAGCACACGACACAAATGCTCATGAACACGGCTCAGGAGCTCGGTGCAGGAACAAGGTCACGACATAGAAAACACGACAGATACCCAGGTCTGCCAAACTTGAAAACTCATTTGTAATAAGTAAAACAATTACTGATAATTTTAAAATATGAAGAAAAGATTTTTTAATCTCATCTATGCATATATAATTGTTGTAATGTTGTAAGCTATTAATGACAAATTTTGGCTTTTTAAAAACATTTTATGACCAAAAATATGTTTTTTTGCTCTAGGATTCTATTTCAACATGAAAAGAGGACACTAACCTCGATTTTAATTTATTTTGGTTTTAATAATTTTAGTTATTATTATAGAATGATTTTAAAAAACTATATTAGTAATAATTAAGTGGACCTAACCAGCATTTTTTATTATCGGTAAACTACTTTGAAGTCTTTATATTAATTAAAAATAAAACATACAGAATTTTATCCTCGTTCAAGTGCAGGCACTGGGGAAAAAAGAATGGGGGGAAGAAAACCCCCAGTGTTGCCTAAGACTTTGCAATCCAAAATAAATAGAAGACATTTGCCTTTGACTTTCTGCAAAGGTCTTTGGAGAGGCATACCCCTCTTTACATTCATTCAATATACATTTTACATCTTATTCTTAGAAGCTGTTTCTTCCTTTTTCATGCTTTATTGTTTATTGATTGTGCACACTTTCTTTGGATCCATCTTCCTTTTCACTTTTGGACTTCATCTATTAGTCTATATCTCTTTGGTACCTACATTTTGTACTTCTCAGTCACTTGCACTTAAGGTTAGTAATTAGTGCAAAATCTATATAAACTTTCCAAATTCATTGATTAACGACTTTTATAACTCATATCAGTTAAAAGATTCATAGTTAATGAAAGCTTTTATATAAATAACACATCATTTGTCTTAAGTATACTTTCTAAGTTTCTAGTTCTATTTTTATATAAATTTCCTATTATTAAGCCGAGAGGCTTTCTACAGTGGTAGCAATCTTCAATGTAAACATTTTTCATTTAAAAAAAAAATTGACGTTCATTTACTCGTCACAGAAATAAAATAGAATCTTAACAGTTACATAGACTAAATATAATAGTTTAATTTTTCTATTCCATGATATTTCTAAATTATTTATCCTATATACAAGATACAAATTGCTCTAATATCAAATGAATCTATTGTGCTAAACACATTGCATATGCTACTAGCTTATATACATTCAAAGGATATCTCTGGGCTTATTTTATATATGTAGAATATGTATATAAGCTAGTTATTTTAGAATCTATGTTGGCTCACAAAATAAAATATTGATTTTAAGAGTATTATTCCAGATATGTAAATGGAATATATTGTTCTATGCCCATAAATCATTTAAAATTATCCTTTTATCTTTTCCTCAGTAGTTAATTATTTCTTTCCAATTTGATTACTATTTTTTATTAGAAACTCTAAGATTATATTAAAAATGATTATCTTGGATTGGAATGTTTGACGCTAAATTTGCTTCCTAGTTTTGCATCTACTTTACTCGAAAAATAATTGTAATAAAGTAGGAAACACTTATATAAATTAGACTCAATTTGGGTACAAATATTGAGCTCAGTTGTTTACTGAATTGTGTCAATGATTAGTTTTATTATCAAAGAACTGAATAGGCACTAAAGGCTGATGTGTTGAAATCAAGTTTTTAGGAAGATTTAAATGATTCCAAATAAGCATGAGATAATTTATAAGAGAATAGATTATTACTAAATTATTTCCAACATATAGTAATTGCAACTCATCTAAATTCTAGACTTCTTTATGTATAATGGTGAGATAAATTAAAAAGATTAAACATTACAAGTAGTCTAATTTTCCTTTCAATTTATTAGGGATGGAAATTTTGTTCATTTGACTAAATGAATATAATTTTCTTGTCTGGCATAATTTGAGGTGATGATGGTTCATCTTCTTCCTGCTCTTCTTAAAAAATTTGGCTTGGTAATTCTAACAAGTTGGCACCCAAAGTTGAATTGATGTCCTAGGCTTCGATCTCTTCTTCCGCTAGGTGTATGTCCATCCAATTGCTACCGCTTGTTGATCAACTGTGAAAGAAAACTAACAGAAAAGCTAGATTTCTCTTGATGATGGGAAACCACTTTACCAACCTGCTAGAGTCAAAGGATGAAATAAGAGGATACAATGGAATAAACTCTCTTTTATCTATGGCCACATCATAATGGCAAGGTTTCCTATGTATTCATGCTTCAATAACTCTTTCCATAAGGTTGAAATACTTAGTTTATTTGGTTCAAGTAAACAAGCCATATCCACAAACATGGTGGGAATGCCACTAAGGACTCTATACCAATCTGTATTGTTCACAAATTCTTTACCCAAAATCTTGAATATTGCCCTATTGATTAGATAATGGGTGTTATGTAGTATTAGGGAGAGATCCATGTCAGAAATGAGTTTGTCAAATGTAATTTGAGGAGAGGGACCCTTTGAATTGATTATTGAATTCATCTTAGGAACTTTTTGAGAGTACAGAAAGCCAGACTGATCTTATATAGAGCCCAAGCAGATATGTGACAAAGGATTTTGAAAGGAAGCATAAAAATGAAGAGACTACTAAGGAGTGGTCATACATAAAGTGGCTTGTCTTTTCATATAGTCTAGATTGGAGACTCTTCATCTATTCGTATTTAGATATGGTAATGAAACAATAAAAATCGATTTGGAGGCCAAAAGTCTTAATTTTCATCCTCTTTATTAACTTATTGCTACTTGTAATTAAGCTTAACGAAGCTTATATTGAAATGATCATTTCCTTCATACAGTTTGAAGACATGAGAAAAACTTAATTATTTCTTTTTTTCACAAAGATTTCTTGTTGGTCCACGACTGGTAGTGATGCAGAGAGCACAATAAGAAAAGTGATAAAGGTACTTTTCCACACCCACCTCTCTAGGTAGGGTTCCAAACCCTCTACTTTCTCTGATGGCCTTTAGGGTCTCAAGACTACCCTAACACACAACTCCACCCTTTCCAAGACTCTACCAATCACCTAAAGTTCAAACATCAACTTAATGCAATTCTGTCTTTAGGACCAAGTCCTTGAGTTTTTAGTATTTCAAGGAGCTTGACCTTGTCACTTCCACTAACTCCCACAAATGACTTGAATGGTATCCTAGATGCACAAATATGGTGAATTAATCATTTATTTGATTCCTACAATCACACAATGCCAAGATCTCTACTTGGGCTAGTAGACCAATTACATTTAAACAACAAGTTTTCCCTACTTCATTCTTCAAACTCCCAAGTGACCCATCAAAAAAAATGTTGATTCAAATACATAAGACCAAATCAACCCTAGGGTACGTAAGACCAAATCAACCTTTGTATGTGTTCTCCTCTAAATTACACCAAATCTCTGATTTCATGGACCACTGATAGCCTTCATGCAATCAAATGCAAGTTGGTACAAATAAAGAGGTCAAATACATGGGGATATTTGACCTAGGTTTGACCATTAAAAATAGTAAACCATTAGATCTTGTCTCCAAACTTTGGAATCCTATAGTACACATTCCTAACTTGTTTTCCCCAAGTGGTTATGAGATTCCATGGGTGGAAAAATAAGTTAGGGCTTCATTTTGAATGACCACCGTTGTATGATGAGGGTTTCAACCCAATCTCTACAAATCTGGGTGTAACTTTCACTAGGAAACATCAATCAATACCAAACCAAGTGCAAAAGAAATCTATTTGATTCCTCTATCCAACCATGTAAATTGATCTATTTCTCCAATCTATACACGGTCGTAAAATCATAGGGAACACCCACTAGTACATTTGGGCTCATTTTTTGACCTTTATTGGTCGAAATTTTGACCAAATTTCAAACAAATTTGATCAACCCATTGGTCGAAATTTTTCTCGTCAAAATTTTGACCAATACGTTGGTCAAAAATTTTCAAAATTGCTAGCACAATTTTTGCCAAGCATTGATCAAAATTTCGACCAATGCTTGGTAGAAAACTGTCAAGCATTGGTCGAAATTTCGACCAATTCTTGGTGGAAAACTGCCATGCATTGGTCAATTTTTTTTTGAGGCTCACACTTGTTGAGGTCCACTTCAGCAATGGCCCTTCTTGTGAAATTGTTGTCTAAAACCTTTCTAATGAGATAATGTGTTATGAGCTCTTCATCAATGGGATGGAACGTGAATCCAAGAGGCAGTTGTGCGTCACCCATATCATGACTGTAACTAAAGTTAAGATAGTTGGGATTCACGTTCCATCCCACTGATGAAGAGCTCATAACACATTATCTCATTAGAAAGGTTTTAGATAGCAATTTCACAGGAAGGGCCATTGCTGAAGTGGACCTCAACAAGTGTGAGACTCAGGAAGGGTTCAATTCCCTCCTTTATTGTTCACTGTGCGTATAATCCCACACACCCATTTGATCTCGAATGATGATATGTACTAAATGCTGAGTGTTCCAAAACCATCCATTTCATGCCTTCATCTATACACAATGTCTTTCTAGTTTCTTTCGACTCACACATCCATTTCATTTCATATGATTATCTGAAAATTGTCATTCTAAGCTCTCAACTGTTTCCTTTTGATTGATCATCTCATAACTGCTGATTTCTCTAACATAATCAGTTTTTTCCTGACATGTCACCTGCTAATATAGTGATTAATAGTAAATACTATGCTTTATCTCGATCCTAGTTTCAGTATTGGCTATGGTATTGTTATTATTATGAGCCATTTTGTTAAAGACTATCTCTCGAAATAGTGGCATGTACTAAACAACCTATTCATCATGTATTTGAGAGACAATAGCCTTCACATAAATATAAGTTTCTTCTTATCATCTCTAGAGAAAAATATAAGACAACTCAGGACTCAAAAAAAATGAGTGTAAGCTAGAACCATACCAAGTGTTCTCATCATGAACAAAACAGATCAAGTAACCATCGTCCTCCTCCAGATCTAACCTAGAATCCCTGGGTATAAATATTGCCTCAGAACCAAATCTTCTAGGTCCAAAGTCAAAAACCCTTAGCACATTGCCTCCAACCTCAATCTAAAACTTTCCCACCTCAAGTTGTGCTTGAAAATCAAACTTTACGAGTCCCTTGACCTTAGCTACTAAATCTAGTGTAGTACCATACACATAACGCTATTTTTTGCATGCATTTTCAATCATAAAGTAGAATTAGATATTTCCCAATCAACCTTGTATCCAAGGCAATGAGATCAAACAAAAATGGAGACAAAATCAAAGATATACAAGACTCCTAAGAGATATCTCAACTTGCTTTTAGAGTAATTTACCAGCCTATGTAGGATAATCATAAAATTGACAACAGTAATATGAACTTATCCACTACTAGTTGTAAAAGAGAAAAATGTAAGTTTATTAAATATAACATTAGAAAATGCGAGGAAAAATGAATCTTGAAGGAAACTTAAGGCAAAACGGTCTATAAGTTATCAAGACAATACTAAAATATTATGCTTGTGTCTTAACATTACCATTATGAAAGATGTAGCAGTTTGGTAGCTCAAACCATCTCATCTGAAGATCATTTTTGGCATATCGAGGCAGTATACCAAAACGTATTTTCATTGTAGTACCCTAAGAAATAATGAATTTTCCATCCTTCACCATATCCTGAGATAGCAACAAGTAAAATTGAGCAATTTGATTTATTCTGGAGAGATGTATAAACAACCTCTATCCTATATTTTCTTTATGAAGAAGAAAAGGGATCTAAAGTTCTAAGGCTTTAAATACATTATTCATACAGCTGAATTATTTGAGTTCAGATAGTTTCCAATAACTTCTCCATACTCTTCAAACAACAAGGCAATGATAAAAGACTACTCTGAAATAAAAATACCTTTGGGGAAAAATAGAGAGGAAGATCCATGAAAGTTGCATAGTTATCAGTTATTGCAAAGTCATGCATCATGATAGGCTTTGAAAGCATTGTGGGAACTAGATCAAGCATTATTCCCTCCTTTGTGACAACTCGATAAGTTGCATAGGGAGGAGTATGTTGCTAGCCAAATGTAAACATTTCTCCTGCACATAATGGAAAAATTGATCAGGCACATAAATCTATATTTTAAAGGAGTCTATAGCTTTCTCAAACATCCTTTACGAGTAATTACATTAACTATAAAATTCGAACGTGTTCTGCTATTATGATTTCTATGCGCTTTTATGTGGTAATTAGACATAACACTAGGTATTAAAATTTCATTCAATCACTTTTATTATATTTAGAGGATCACCAGATCGAATAGGTTCTATTCCTTGGCTTAACTGATCAGAAATACTGTAACGACGGAGGGAAGAAAGAGAAAGTCTTACAAGGCAGTAAGTTGGGCATGTTTTCTTGTTGGCACGAACACTAGAGCTGGTTTGCCTCCTTTTGCATGCTGAATTATTGATGTGTAAGTTGGCTTGGTCATTGTCTGCATTTGAGCTTCAAAGTTGGCTATATCAACACCCTGGATATGAATCTCTAATGTTACAGGACGAACACCAAGGGGGAAATTAAAAAGGTCATGTGCAGTAGCTCCAATCCACTCACCAAGATCTTTAGCATTTGCAAGTGAAGTGGAAAGAGCAACGATGTGAATACAATTTTCAATTTGATTTGAAATATACCTGATTCTAGAAACAATTACTTCCAATATGGGACCACCCTCTCCACTAATTAAATGAAGTTCATCAGCAATAAATAAGTTGACTTGTTGCACTTGCTTACATTATTTCCATTTGCGAGAAAATGAACATAGTATGAAATTGGATTGGCAAGATTGGAATATGGATATAGGGATAGGTGACCTAGGGATGGGAACACCTTACCAAAAAAAAATATAAGCATATCTCAGCAATCACTAGTTATTAATATTAGCTGATCATCTCTTCCTAATCCCTTTTTTTAGGCAAAAAGGGTCATTTATCTATGTGGCATATCAAAGGTTAGTAGCAATCACTAATACATTTGCAATCGATTTGCGACGACCAAGTATCGCAATTGCGACGCAAATGTGTCGCCACTGCAACGACAACAGACGTCGTTGTTTTTTAGTCGCAAATTACGACGTCTATCCCTGGACGTCGCAATTGCGATGCTCATTCGTCGCAATCTCACCATACTAAACTAGCACGATTTTCGTCGCAATGCCTGCAGATCCCGTCGCAATTTCAACGGCTTCCCCACGCATTGCGACGGGGTGTCGTCGGCATCTGCCGACGCGTTCACTGATCCTCTGGCGTCGCACTTGCGACAATTTTGGAAAATTGCGATGCGACAGTGTTAGCAGCGCGGTAGCGCTAGTGTCGACACCGCTGGTTGTCGCAATGTTTCCAAATGTGTCGCAATTGCGACGCATAGTCAAGAATTGTGACGGCGTCACTACACATGCGACGCACATTTCGTCGCAATGCCTGGGCTGGCGTCGCAATTGCGACGTCCGCGGATAGCAATATGGCAGGGCCGCTATGGCGGCAATGCCAACTGTCGTGGCCGCCATAGCGGCCTCGCAACAAGCATGCATCATGGGGCATATGAATTCATATGCCCCCCAAGTGACAGAAAACATGCATTCGTTTGGAAAGAATGCATGTTTTCTGTCACATACGGTGAAAAGGATATTGTGAATTCGAAATGAATTATAAGATTAAAATTACACTTTCAAAACTAAATACGGTGTTCTTATCAAAAGATTGTAGAAAGGAATACCAATAATAAAACTATAAAAAGACATCAAACAGTGGGAGAGAAAGCATCTAAATGTTTATTCTCAAAAGGTACACGTTGAGATAAATCACCATATTCCTCAAAGAGATAGGAGATGGCGTACTTTCTCTCTTGGATGCATAGATAATGAAGCACTTTATCGGTTGATGTCTTGGGATAAGGGGGGCGCATCACTATATGTAGAAAAACTTAGAGAAAAGTACCTAGTTAGGTTTATGTATTAGTCTAGTTTTAGATGTACTACTTGTTGAGCAGTTTTCACAACATCACCCCATTGCAAATAGTGACCCCCCCTCCTCTTTTTCTGATGAGCATGGCTAGTTGAGTAGGTTGGCAGCAATCTGGGGTGCAAAAGGCTGTGTTTGGATAGAGTATGAAAATTGAGAAAATTTGGCTAACTCTAAAAGGGGGAGTAAAGATAGAAATTGAGCTAAGGAAATGTAAAATTCGCTGAAGTAGTAAATGGAGCTGAGACTCCTCTTTGTTCCTAGCAAATGGAAATAAGACTCCAATTCATTCCTAGCAAATGGAGATGAGACTAGTCTTCATTCCTAGCAAATGAGATTCCTCTTCATTCCTTGAAAATAGAACTGAGACTCTTCTTCATTCCAGCTAGCAAATGGAGCTGAGAATCTTGTTCATTCCTAGCAAATGGAGATGTGAAGGGAGAAGCGGATAAGGCCCGAGATTGATCCTATGGGCCCAAAATTCAATCCCACATGGCTCAAAACTCTTAGTATTAGTAATAATGCCCTACAGCTGAGAATGTAAACTTAGGCTTGTGAGCAACATCTAATGCATATAGACAGCCCTTGGGTGTAAAACGTGGGGGCCGGGTCTAATAACACCAAGCCACAATTCCATAAGAATGCGGCTTAAAATTGGGCACTATGGTTGGTGAATGGGCTTGAGAAGGCCTAAAACTTAATAATCAGGGCCTGACAATGAAATGTTGTGACCTTAAAAGCCTGCTTAAGCCAAGATTCGAGTTTAATAAGCTCCAAATGGCCTTGAACTTTGCAATCTGAAAGTAATTACAACTCAAATCTACCCTTTACTGCAGAAGGCCAGATCTAAATCTAATAACAGTGGATTTTAAATTTGCATCTTGTGCAAAGTGTAGCCCTATATGAAGTATGGGGGGGATTTAAGGCCTTACTATAAGAACAAATAATTGAATGTATGCCAGATCTGGGCCCAATTTCAAGGTGGATCAAGCCCTAAGACAGTGGAGTTATACTTGAAATGAATTGAAACTTGCCCCTATTTGAGGTGTGTGGATGTAAGGCTTTTAATTAAGACCCATGTATAAGACGTGTGGCCTAATATAGGCCCAAATTATGATCAGATCAGAGAGTTCAATCAGCTAAGCCCTATCCTAGATAAAATGTATGGGCTGAGAGCATCAAAATGTGTTTGTGATTTGAAATGGGGTCTGCCCTATGGCTAACTTAAGGTGAATTAAGCCCAGATCTATGCTCAAAGACCAATGAAATGAACCCTTATGCCCAGAATGTAACATCAGTTGGCTAAATTAGGCCCTAAAGATGTAACATCTGGCCTTAAGGATTTAAATTTAAGTCGCTTATGCCCTAGTTCAATCCAAACAGCTGGATCTTGGGCATTAAACTCGAGTAGGGGTATGGAGGATTAATTGAATTAAATGCATGCATATCTGGGCCCAAAAGTCAATGGCAGCCCTTGCTATCACTGTCTTACCTTAACCTTTGTGAATCGAGGCATTAAATTTAATATCTTTTATCAGGTTCTACCCGATGCACAATCTTGAATTTCAGATTTCAAAGGGAAATGAATTAAATGCCATGTCTCTCACCCTCAGAACTCGAGGCAATCTTCATTTAATGAAAATTTGCAAGCATTTAAGATTAAGTTGCACTGATAATTGCCCCATATACCAAGACATTTACTATGAAGGCAGGGCAACAGGGCTCTATTTTGAAGATCTCTTGATTGCAATTGCAAGACAAGGGCAAAAATTTTGAACTTTCAGAGGCAGATTTCAATAAAGTTGTTTCATTTTACTAAGACTGTTGAGAGTAGCAGAGGTTTGATCCATCATTATGACCTGCGTTTGCAAATTAAGACTATTCTGGTGCCTGTATCAATCATGATAATCCATCCTCAAGCTGGTACTGTCAAGAAGATTATATCCCAAATCAATTAAAATTAAATAGGCTTTGACTTCAGACTAACACCATTGTCAAATTCTGAATTTAGATTAGCCTTCACCAGTAAATTAAATCTGATTGCAGGTCTAATATCAACCTTTTCTGAAGACCTCAGTTTCAAATTAGAGGGGCCACTTCTTAACAATCTGAATTTGATCACAGGCATTAGACTCAAGGAGATAGCTTGATCCCAGCCTGCCATCGCAGTTTTAGCTCCACTCATTGAGGTTTATTTTAATCGTCAGAGTTGTATATCAAGCCATATTTTCAAACCTAATCGCATCATTTGGCTAAATGTAGTTAATAGACTAGACTAAAAATTGAGCTGAGAAAAAACAAAAAGGAAAAGACTAAGCTAAGACACAACAAAACCCAACCTGGAAAACAACCATAACTGATAAAGCTTCAAATCCTGTCCATTGTAAGACAGGTATTTCAGTTCCATCCAAAGACCTTAGTCTAAAAGAATTAGCTCCAAGCACTTTGCAAATTAAACATGTCTTCACAACTGTAGCAAATGTATACCCGATTATCATCTAAAGCATGCCAGATGCCTTTGGATGAACGAATAAAGCAGAAATAATTACCAGAATGTGTGCTCCAGCCATCATGAACAAGAACACCATAAAGAGTGTTCTTAAAATTTCCCTCCTATGATTGATCAATAGACAGAGAAACTAGAATATCATTCAAATGTGCAATATTTATTAAAAAACCAGTAGATATTACAAAAACTATATTATTAGATTCCACTGAAAATGTGATCCACTGGCAAATAATATTGTAAGGGCTACTTACATGTGAACTGCTAACAAATGGTTTGAGATCCAACGTACAACCAAAGTCTACTTTTTTGTCAATTTTTCCTCCAGATCCAACTACACTGAAGCGCTTGAGATGAATTGCAAGAACATGTGGTGCTTTATCAATTTTGAGTTGTTCTAGAGCCTTCACTTTTACTTTGCATCGTTCACATTGATCTCTTTTCACACCCCCATCTAACTAATCCACTGCCGTGTAATGGCATAATGCTTTCAACAATAGATCGTTTCAAATCTTAGTACAACCTCAACGATGAACACAATTCTAGAACAAAACTTATTTATTGACCAAAAGAATACCTTAGAGCTTCTCTTAGATTGAGATTCTTGTGTAGATTTACTATTATTTGAAGGAAAAATAACAAATGAGCAGCAATCAAGTGTTGAAGAGCAAGGAGAACCTAACACCAAAAAGGTTCAAAAGGTTGTAGCAGAGGTAAAGAGAAAGGATGCTGATGAAGATAGAAAAAGAATTTTGTTGCAGGCATATGAGAATATGATGGAGATTCCTAGTGTGGGGAAGATAGCAATAATTGGTAAGAGTTATGTTCTAGAAGGAGCTTGTTATTGCTTCTTGTTTCTACCTATTGTTAGTATCTTATTGAGCTTCACTTTGTTTCGAGAATAGTTTAATATTCTCTACTAAACAGGGCCAACCACGTGAAGGTGGAAGCTCATTTGGCCCCACCCCCCTCCCCCTAACATCACTCTACATTCCCCGTTAACATCTAACATTCATTCATTCTTTCAACCATTAATAAAATGTAACATTCAATCAATATCACATGATAACATTCATTAACACATTAGATTCGTTAACATGCAACATTCATCAATATTTTGCATTAACACATAATTCATGAACATTCATTAGCACATAATTAAATTCATTGAGACATAAAATTCATTCATTATCAATTAAGGTATGTAGATGACAATCATTTCTTTTTTTTCTTTCTATTTCTTTTTTCTATGTAAGCTCTAAGAGGAGCATCAGTGTCATCATCAATTCCCCCATCATCAGTTGTTTTGTTCTCTGTTCTTGATGATCTCAAATTCCTATGATGTTGCAAAGGGGGGTCCTCTGCAATAACAAATAAAAGAGTTAAATTAAAATTAATTTATTATAATTGTTACAAGTATTTAATTATTTTAAATAACATAACTGTGGCACTCTTTACCTGATCTGACCACATCATTTTGTCTGGACTCAACATCAACACGGTCATGAACATCGACCCCTCGATCCTCTACAGCTGCTATACAAAATGTTACTTTAATCCAAACACCAATTGCAATTACATATAAAAAATTTAATAGCAAATGGATACCTCCACCACTGGGATGCACATCATGCAAACCTTTGGCATCCACAGATTGTGTAGAAGGATTGTCAGGCTGCATTTCAACATCCTACACATTGTTATCATTGCTTGCTTAAAACAAATATACTCACTTTATATTGGAACTTAACATCAAATAGACTAATTGGTAAAGTATTCAATTTGAAATAAATTTCATTTAGCTTATTTACCTATGGCTCAGATGCATCATTATTAGAACCTTCCACACTGATTTCAGCTCGTAGCCGTTCAGCCACGGCTCTATAGCCTTGTTGGAAGCCAATTCTCTTATCCTCTTCTGTGAGGCATCTCTTGAACTCTGAGCCCTGCATTTTTGCGTGGTATGGTGAATTTTAATTGCATTGTTTCATCAACCAATGGAGGGTAGTTAAAATATCAACAGCAAATCATCTATATCCATCACAATATAATAGGAGAAAAATCGAGCAGTTTTGATGGAGCAATCTACTATATAAATGTTGCGTGTTTGTATGCTTTTCTTGTACCAACATATTTTCTCCAAATTCTTAAGTTGGGTAAGAGTTAGTTCAGCTCTTTGGAAATAAAAATGGCTACAAGTGCTGCTGGATTCCCTCATTCTTTCAATCACTGCCTTTATTCTCAACTATTGGAGGAAAATTCAGTCTCAACCATGGCCTCCATTTGTGAGATTTCTTCATATGAGGATTTTGTGAACGAAGAGAAAAGTAAAATATTAGTGATTGGAGCCACTGGTTATATTGGTCGCTTTGTTGCTCTTGTAACTGTAAATAATGTCATATTAGTAAATGAAGGAATCTTCACTAATCTAGATTGCAGAATCTGAATTCAATTGTTGAATTGTTTATATTGAATATGAAAATCCACTACTGTTATTATATTCTATTGACCTATTTATAATTGATGAGCTAAATAAGGGAGTCCTAGCATTTCCCATCACATTATATAAAAAATTTGATACAATTTTTCATTTACTAATACTTACAACTCTTGCTTGAAGTTTCGAAAAACCACCAGAGCCGAGCTTGTGTGTCCCGTGCTTTTCTAGTCTTGCCTTTGTTGCCTTTGATGTGTCAGGAAATCTATGAAAAGTTTGAAATATGTTAGATAGTATAAATATAGAGGTTAAGTAGTACATAATTAGATTCTCAACAGTATCACATACCTTGTTGTACTCTCCACTGTTGTAATATTATTTTTCTTGTCAGCTTTATATTTTCCATCCAAAATCAGAGCCTGCCACTCAGCCTTAGGAACATAGGGCGGACGCTCGTACCTGGGGTTATCCCGTAATTTTTTTCTATACTAGTCCCTAATATACTTCAAACATAAACCAACTTTTTCAAGGAGCTTGTTTCTCTCGAATGCACGAGGTCCAAAGAGTTGGGTCATGCTCTCTATAAGATCATCCTTCAACGGTTTGCGTTGGTTATTCCACCTTTTAAGTAAAAAAAAAACATGTTAGACTCATAAATGAAGTGAAGCTACCTTTAATATATATAGTTCAAGAAATGGATGAAAAGGAAAACTATTATAGCAATGATATGAAATCAAAATAGTGGTTTGGGGTTTTAGTTAGGATATGATGTTCCACCAGGTACGCATGGTGGGCCCGAATATTCGCAAACACTCATCACCAAATTTTCTCCAAAAAAGATCATTCCCTACAAAACAATCATGGGATCATTAGTCGATGAAGAGTGATCAAAAACTAAATTACTATTATATCACTATAGAATAATAATAACTTTAAAGTACCTGGAACTTTGGCTACTTTTAATGGAATACCTTCATCGTCACTGACAATCAATGTGACATCCTTCACCGTTCCCGTACTAGGAACATTGGAACATCCAGGAAATGATGCTCCAGCTCCTATTGCAAAAAGTTTCATAAGTCTTTTTCATGAAGTATAAAAGAACAAATGATAATTGATGTTAAAAAGTTGTAAAAAAAAAACTGTTTGTTGTTGTCATAAGAGAGAAAAAGAGGGATTTGTGTACTAGAAGATGGTGCAACAGTCGATGCCTGTAAGTTGTGTGTTGTTGACTCAGCAGTTGGAAAGAGATTTGTGGTTGTCCTGGATGGAGGCGGCGTCATCATAGGATTCAATTGATGTGAAGCTGAAGAATAAAATTGTTAGAGCATGCATAAATATAGAACGCGTGGACTAGCATGGACAAGATTGTTAGAGCATAAAAAAAAGGATAGTTCGAGCATGTATTGTCAATGATTATGATCATTCCTATATATATTCAATGGAAAACAGAAGTGGGTAATGGAACATGCGATCTACCTGAACCACCTGCAACACCCTCATCATGGGAACGGGGCTCGAAATCACGCAAAAAAATCTGTAAAGACAACACATCCATATTTTAATTAATGCCATAAAAGAGCATAACATAAAAACCATTATTGAACTCTTGTTATAATTAAAAATTTCATTAATACTTACTTTTAAGGTTTCAGAGGTGTGCATCAATTCAGCTCCTCTTTCTCTTATTTCCTGAGTAGTAGGCTTTATGGTTTCCAAACGTAAAATTTCTCTGCCAATTTTCTTTAGCGACTTTTTAGTCGAATCGATCGGCTCATCGGTGTCTGCTAAATCAATATAAAAAGGGTCCTCCTCAGGGGGGGGGCTGCTGATCAGGGACTGCAGGTTCCTTTCCCTCCCTCCGACCACTGGCCCTCTGTGACAACAATAGTATTAGTATTATCAAAATTACTCCAAAACAATGAAGAAAACAACATTAAAAAAAATAACATTTTGCTTCTATCTAGTTTGCACAATTACAATGAGTTTTACCTGCTCGTGTGTAGATGAGTCGGGAACATCGCCAGTATCCCCTCCAGGCGGTTGCTCCATATTGTGCCCCTGTGTCAAAGATCAAGTATAAAAATGTTAGCAAAAAATTTATTGACTAAATGGTATGTTGGAGTCATTGATTAGAAGTTGGTTTAATAGTATGTACCACCCCCATGATAGTAGCCTCGTTTGTATCTATGCGGTTCAAATTGTAATCAATAAGAAGCTCTTCCCCTGCACGTATTGATTTTATCGCATAGATGAATACACGATTTCCCTCACGCGCCTCAAATATGCAATTGGGTTGCTTTATAGTTGACCCAGGTCGTGTACTATTTACAAAACCCACAATATTCCTTGTTGCTTTTGGCCTTCCATCAATGTATATAGCCACACTTTTACTTTGATTATTGTCTTGCTGTTGTATATAATTTGCTGAGAGGGCATACCTACGCATACTTTTTTTATATTTAACAATATGCATCCAAATTTTGTAATCGTAACATGGTCCAACATACTCCATCAATTCAGAAACTTTGTTGTAAGACACCTTTATGCCGTCCATAGAAAATAGGCCCAAACCATGTAGTGATGATGGTGCTATGTGATATATCCTCTCGTTAACACAAAAATCAGTGTTTATTGGAGGAAGTTCCTTGGGTACCCAATGTTTCTGTAGATGTTGGTACCTCAAGGGCACCTCGATGTCGCCTTCTGTCTCATCATCATAAGAACATGACCCCCCTTGAGCAAGGAAAAATTTCATGCGCTTATTGAATTTTCTTCTAATCCTTTGACCTCTAGTTAATCTCCCTATTCTAGATAAACTGCATGTCTCACTTTCCTCTTCTATTCCTATATTTCCCTCACTCGAGGAAGACACTTCTGACAAATACCTATTCGCTGATACCTGCAAATGGGAGAGATCTTAGAAGACATCAATCTTACTATTGATAAGTGTATTAAATAGACTGTCTATAAGGAGTATTGACTTATACCTGTCGATCCATGAGACTGTGCGGGATGCTCCTGAAAGGGGTTCAATTTCCTGCAAATGTAATTCAATTATCGTGAGCATAATCACATCATAATCATAATCACATCCATCATTAGCATCACATAAAATTTAAAAACATTAAAAGGTACACTTAAATCAGGCTCACATTATAAGCCTACTAGGGAAGTAGGCCTAGTGAAGGGCTAAAACTGGGTTTTTGTATCAGCTGATGAGTTGAGGGCTTAGTCACCTTGGGGACATGCTATTTGAAGTTGTTTGATGTGTGTGGAGGTGGAGGAAACACCTAGTTAAGGTGAAGTCAAGTTTGGCGCCTATTGAGGCATTGTGAGCATTTGATAGTTTGTTGATTAGATTGCTTGGATGAATGTATTGGATGGATTGAGGGACATTCATGAGATTATTCCAAAGATGTAGAACCTAAGGTGGCATAAGGATTTGGTGTCCACTATGATAGGTTATGGTGTTGGCTTGGATCAAGGAGAGGCGAAGTCCCTCTTGTTATGAATGATTGCAAGACCACCTAGGGTCTCTGCATCACCTACAGAGGCAGAATTATTAACCAAAAAATTGGGTAAGAACTTATATTATGTTTTCCCTATGATATTCTAGGTACAACTCCCTTTTATAGATATTTAATGAATTCCCTTTTCTAAACTAAACACTTACAAATGCTTTTGACCTGAAAGAAAATAAGGCTCAATACATTCACGCATCAATATGTGTTTTAAATAGTTTTATTTAATTAATTTAGATTAATAATTAATTTAAATTAGCAGTATTCTATTTGTAGTTGAAACTTGTAGCTTTTAAATAGATAATGAATAAATTATGTAACCATATATATAAGACAAATATATTTCTATCAAGAAATGAATATTAAATAGATTAAGGATTGATGGCATACCTCTAAATTCCATCATCATCATCCTCGTCGTCGTCATCATCATCATCATCGTCCTCGTCATCGTCGTCGTCGTCGTCATCATCATCATCCTCGCCATCATCGTCGTCGTCGTTGTCATCATCACCATCATCATCAACATCTTCATCATCATCATCAGTAGCAACATCATCGCCATCATCTTCTTCTTCTTCTTCATGAAAATTTGTGTCAGGAACATCATCCAATAACTGTCGATCGTGATCACCATCTACATCATCTTCTACTTCTTCAATATCTTCTTCTTCCATCGCATTATACTTTATTGGCCTTCCTCTCAGTTCATGTCTAACAACAAATGACCAACCCGGTTTATGTGGAACCTCTGAGTAAAATACCTGCTCACATTGGCTTAGAAGAACATAAGGCTCATCCCCAACTGGCTCAAATGACCTTGTATTAACCATTGTAAATCCATTATCATGTTCAATAACAATTCTATCAGGATCATTTGGATTAAGTCGTAGCCTGTACCATTTGACAACGAAGAGTACTAATTTGAAGGAACTAAAGTCACACTCAAGTATCTCATCCAAAATGCCATAGTATCGATTTTCAAACTCTTGAGGATGTAAGTCGTTTCTAGATGAAATATTAGTCACTTGAAAGACTACAGTTATTCCTGAATCACAAGTTTTCTTCGTGTCATCCAACACTTTGACCCAAAAATTTTGACCATTATAGAACATAGCCTTGTGGTGTTTAACCTACACTAATATGTGAAACATATCAAAATTATTGTATCGTGAGTTGATAAACATACGGGTGATTAATAAATTTGTACATACTTGGAAATCTCTTGAACCACGTGCTAAATCTATTTTTCTTTGCGTAACATTGGAATCTCCATTACGATGAGCTTCTTTAACCAATGAAGATACACCTTCCCATGTTAATGTGCGACCAGAATGTTGACATCGTTCAATCCATACTATCATCCAATCAAGATTGTTTGCAATATACAAAAGTAGTGCATCCCACTCTTGAGCACCTGTACAAAAAAAAAAAACAACTTACAACCGATTTATTTTGAAGATTAAGAAATAATTTATTACAATAACATCTTATAATTTATTACCTCTCACTTTCCTCAATGTACCTTTCCCCATCAAGTACTCCCCTTCTAATTTTTTAAAACGCTCGAGATCCCAAATGTGATCTACATGGATATTTGATGCAAACTTAGGAAGATATTTAGTAATGTACACCATAGTCTAGTATACCATATATCCCTCTACCATAGAACCCTCAAGATATGCTCTTTGTCGAACCAAAGCCTTCAAAGATTTCAAATGCCTCTCAACCATCCACATTGACCTAGTGTGTACAGGTCCACACAATTCAATCTCCTCAACTAGGTATATGAGGTAGTGTTCCTGTGCATTGAAAAAAGTTGGAGGTAGACACTTTTGCATTTCACATAGTAAATGAGGAATTCTTCTCTTCCAATAGTTTATATCTTCTTTATGGATTTCTTTAGATGACAACCACCTACATTAAGAGATTCAAGTCACAAAAAATATATAAATATGAGACTTTACAAAATAATATACAATAGATTACATAGCAAGAAAAAAAAATCGCGAATATAATAAATATATACAACAAATTGAACAGATATTACTGCTTACCTCATATATTTTCCAAGATCGTATATCACTTGTTTGATGTTATTGTTGAAGTTCTCTGGGAGAGATAGAGGAAGCACGTACTGCAGTAATTATAAACCAATCATTTCATTGTTTTCTAACATAACATAACAAACAGTACACCTAGTTTATGAATATATTGTAAATATAGAAGAACATAAGTTACCTTGACGAAAGTATTCCAATCATGCGTTTTGAGCCCTGGCCCAAATTCACTTTTTTTTGATATGAGATTGTTTATGTTCGCAGCAAATCCTGTGGGAAATCAAATTTTTCGTATGACTTCTTTTATGGCATCACTTTGTTGCTCTGTTAATAACCATGGAAGGGCACTTATATTAATCTGATCTCTGTTGCTATTTGAGTGAATGAAATTTTTCAATGCATGATTGGATTCATGTATGTCATTACAAATTTTGACAATTTTTTCTTTGTCACGCCTTCCATCCAATATTTTCCACAATGTCTCTGTTATATTCTTTCCAATATGCATAGTATCAAAAAAATGTACAATTTGTAAGTGCTCGTAGTAGGGCAACCTGCTAAATTGTCTGGGATAGCTTTTTAGTCCCTTTGGAAGGTTGTCAGTATTGCCTTGACGACCTTCACGATCATCAATTACACAATTAGTCAACAAAAATCACAATAGAAATATATAAATTACAAACATAAACCATTAGGTGGAACGGCATTACCTCGACGATTAATTCTATTATATTCCAACTTCCATAGGCGAGGTGTCATTCTTCGTGGCTTTGATGTAGTCTCTTCTTTCCCATTGAAAAGAAGTTTTTCCGTGCTTCGATACTTATGATTCCTATGGAGGAAGTGTCTACACTCATCAAATACCTGCTTTCCTAAACTTTTTGAATGACGAGATTTCATCTTTGGACCACAAACTGGACATGCAAATTTTCCCTTTGTTTGAAGACCTACAAGATAATGATGTAATTGGATTATTAAATATGTTGATTTTTATAATTAGAATTATTGTGCGCAACTTGAATTCACTATAACATACCACAAAAATGTGTTAGCCCTGGGGCATCATGTATTGTCCATGCAAGTATTGCATGGAATTGAAATTGTCTTTGTCCTATTGGTCTAGACATGTCATACATAGTGGCACTGTTCCATAACTCCACCAACTCATCGATAAGAGGCTCAATATATACATTCATATCTTTTACTTGATATTTACCTACTTGAATGAACAGTAACATTACATAATTATTGTGACCGTTTTACTGCAAGATTTGTAAGTACGTGTAAATTAATAACTATCAAATGATAAGATACCTGGAACAATCATTTCCAACATAATGTGCTCCCTCTTTATTGACATCCACGGAGGAATGTTATTGTTGATAACAAAAATAGGCCACACCGAGTAAACAGATCTCATCTCTCCAAATGGATTGACACCGTCTGCTGCCAATGAAAGCCTGAGATTACGAGGTTCTTCTTTGAAGTGTTGCCACTTTTCCTCTATGTGCATAAATGCCGAACCATTCGTAGGGATTTGAATAATGTCATCTCAACTTCTATTGTGTGCATGATAATCCATAAATTGATCCAAGCTACTACACCTGAATAATTGTCGCATCCGTGGAATAATGGGGATGTAACGAAGAACCTTTTGAGGCACCTTTTTTGTTAGTCGATTTGTTTGATATCTACTCATATGACATACAGGGCATTGTGTTGCAAATTCATGTTCTTTATAATATATAATATGATCATTGGGACAAGCATGTATTACTTCATACTCCATTCCAATATCTTTCATAGCAACAGTTAATTCTCGATATGAGCGAGGTAGAATATTTGATGATGGTAACAGAAACTCGCCTATCAATCTACAGCAAAATGTTAATATAAATAATATTAGTGGTACATTATTCACCCTTTGTTAACTATAAAGACATATATGACATACCTTAACATACGTGACATTGTTATGTTGGATAAACCATTCATAACCTTCAAGTTCAACAACAACAATACAGCAGAGAGAAGAGTTGTTTGGGAGTCTTTTTATAAGGGCTCGTATGCCTTCTGAAGTAGAGGTACATCAAGGCTATCATCATCATCATGATCAGATACGCTTGGACTAGATGTGTCATGGATCAATGTATTTATACCATCCTCTTCAATTATGTTTTCTGGCGCATGATCGTCATCTTCCATGGGATCATTATCTTCACCTTGGATATTTGCACCTCCATGTTCCTCCACTTCGAAAACCATATTCTTCGAATTGTTGTGGTGCATATCATGTACTTCCCTGGGAAGATCAACCTATATAAAATTGATTAACATAAATAAACCATGATCATCAACTCATCATCAAGTGATTTCATATGTATATATATAAATTGTTAAACTGATATAATGAACGACTTACCAGTGGATGATAGTCATGCCCCCCTTCAATGTGACCATTCTCCCTACAATGTCTCTTAACTGTTTTGATTAGCAGTCTTCTACGGTTTAAGCCCTTACAAATATTGCAAGGACAATAACATTTTCCATCACCTTTTCTTTTCAAGTTAGACCACAATCTAGCGATTGTCTCCCTGTTTTGTTCTTCACTTATATTATTTGACATGATCGTTCTTTGCAAGAAGCAAAAATCAGGCTATGAAAACTTCAGTCTACAACTTTCACAAACTAAGCAAAATTGTCGAAAGTACACAAATCTTCTTAGACCTAGCTAAATACTTTAATATGTTAAAAATACTTTCTTTGACTTTATTTCTAAGATTATTTGTAAAACTTTGACCAACCGCCTGGAGGTCTTATTTCAAGAGACCTTAGAACATTAAGCCACTAAAAGCAATTTCAAAACATATAAGCTAAAAGTCTAGTTAAAATATACATTAGAATTTAAAAAAAAAACAATTTTCATACTCGAGCGCGCGGCTATAACTCGTGCAACGGCCTTCTTGCTTAGCTGTAGAAGCTCTCCAGCAATGAAATTATACAAACTACAAGGCCTAACTAAAATTTCAAAACATATAAGCTACAAGTCTAGTTAAAATATACATTAGATTAGATTCAACAATAGCAAGCAATGTTATTCAGAATTAGATTCAACAAACCTTAGCATTGTAAATAGCCATCTCCTCTAAATTGGACTCTAGACACGAGGGGGCATTCACATACTCTTCCCCTAAAGGTATCCTAAAGAACAAAAGCCACTATTCTTGAGTTTGTGAATTGCACCTCGAGATGAATGAAGCTTAAAAGGAATGAAAATTGTTTTCATACATTTAAATTAGGATGTAATATTTATTCATAAGTATATGCCTTGCAAGCACTTAAAATTGTTGTTATATGTGTTGCGGGAAAAGAAGAAGTTTATACTTATGTGTATAGGCGCACTTCCTGTATGCGATCCAAAGCTCGAATGTTATCAAGTGTGTCCAATGATAGGGAGAGACCTCTGTGCAAGCAGAAGATCTGCAATGAAACAAAAGAAAAGAAAATTTTCTTATAGTAAGAACAAGTTTGTTGTGCTGCACAGGGTACCAACAAAATAGTGTATAATATCTTTTTCTTTACCTGGCTTTCAATTCAGCATGAGAGCCTTTAATAGAAAAGTCAAGTTGATAACATATTTAACAAGAGCTGCAGGGCAGCATAGTTCCTGCGTAAGTCCAAGAAAATGTGTGAGGATTTCAGCATAGTGCATCTTACTTCAGCATTTCATGTAACACAGCCAAATCCAAAAGAAATCTCGCAGACAAACTACCTGAGATTTATAACCTTTATCTTCCAATATCCAATGGCTCCTTATAGGCGTTAATACAAAGAAGCCAACTGTCAAAAACTGTGGCAGTGATATAAACATTTTGAAAAATAAAATTGTATTAGGTATAAATAAAAAATAGTGAAGAATGGTGTAGACTTGTAGCCAGAAGATAACACAGTGAAAATTGATGAGCTCTTTGTTATCACCCACCTCTTTGTTCATACCTCGTTGTATTGGTAATTTATGTGTTTCATTATTCTTACTGGTTATATATTGCCTTTATTATGAAAAGTCAATTTAACCAATTAGAATATGAGTGCAGGTGAGTCCATGTATAGAAAGAGCAGTTCTAGATCAGTTATCTAGTTACTTCAGAGAACGACTTGCAGGCTATCCATCAACTTCTAGTGAAGATGAAAGAGTGGTAAGAATTTGTTCCCTTCATGTTGGGGATAACTATATCCTTACACTTTTTCAACCAACATATGTTTCAAAGTGATTTTTTACAACATATTTGCATTGCATTAGCTTGCAAACCCAAGTACGGACCCCAAAAGGCAGGTGGCAACATGGTTGGTATGTATAGAGAAAAAATGCTTAACACATGCCTAGAAGCAGTTAATGAAATTATTGATCGATTACCCGATCTTGCTATAGCTCCATGTCCCAGTCCATACAGTCCCACATTGAAATGAAAATTTCATTTGGGGTCTGAGTTGGAAGATTGTCTCTTGGTTGAGGCCATTCTATAAGTATTTGATGTTTAAATCTGCTGTATGCCATTCTGTAAGTATTTGATGTTTAAATTTGTTGTATGCCTGATGTCATGTAGCTTATTACATAATGTAGGTCTTCTTGGAATGAAAATTTCTCAATTATTATTTTCAGAATTCGTTATTGGTATAATCTCATAGGTTTGATATTTCTCATCAGATATCAATTCTGTAGAATATATACTTTAATCGACATGCAGATTCATGTTTTAAGCAAAGCTGTGCGGTGGATATTATTGTATGATTGCATCTTAAATGTCGGCAATTAGAGGGCTTCCTATACAAGTCTAATTTTTAACTTGCACACTGAAGTTCATGGCAATATATTGACATGTGATGGCACTTTTCTACAACCTGAAATTAGTAGCACGTGAAAGCAATAATGAATGGTGATGACACACTGAAATATTGAAGTGCAAAGTGTCAGAATCAACAATATTCATGACTGAGGGAAGAGAGCAATAGTTTTTCATATTAAAAATAGTGACAAAATTTTTCTATTCAAGTCAATGATGGGTTGAGGTGTTTGTAACATTGTACAGTTTGAATAATATCTTAATAATGCCATGTTATCTTGTTTATGGATTTTCCATATTGCTTTAAAGGCTATGAGACACGTTTTGGTTTTTGAGTATAAAAATAAAAATTAACAATTTTATTCAAACTGCAAGTTTCTTACATATATTTTTTGGAAAAGACATTTTCTTTCTCCCTTTGACTGAGACAATGATGTTGGGAATCTGTAAATCTGTAAAGTAACTACTAATTACTCAAAATAATTAGATCCCATTTCTCCAAGGGCCAACAGCATGACATCCCTTTCTACTGCCCATAGCATTATTTGTCCTTTTGCAAATATACAAACTAGGATCCACCTCCCTTAGGCTTTTACAAGCTCAATATTAATGGAGTGTCCAAAAGTAATTCAGGGCGGGCAAGAATAATGAACACCATAGGAGGTCGCTTTGAATGAGTTGTGGTAACCTTTTGCCAAGTGATCCACACTAAAACGATTGTGGAAGCCTCTTAATATAGGTTCACAGAAATGTGAGGCTAAAGAATGAAAGGCCTTCCTATTGAAGGAGATTCCCTCTCCATTCTTTGAGGCTAGCAATTTCCATAATAAAGAGGACGAGGAAATGAAAGTTTTTGATTTTATGGGTAAAATATGTTTTCAAGGGGCCCTGAAACCTTTTGGAAAGCCAAACATTGAACACAAAAATAATAGCAAAAGAGTAGGCAAAAGAAATATGATATTAAGCGACTAAGACATGGAAACACTGAAAAACATGGAGAACGTCTCTGCCGATGCGCGTCTCTGAAAAATAATGGGTTTATTTGTCTTACACCTTGCTGATGCGCGTCTCTGCCCGACCCTCTGAATGCCTCAAGTTCGCCTCTCCTGCGCGCACGCCTTTCCTTTTAGAAGAACCCAGCTGTGTCGCACAATTTCATTCAAATGAGGGTTTTTGGCTTTTTTTTTCTCTTATATCCCGCTGGCGTCGCAATTGCGACACCATCGGGCTAAAATTGAAAAAAAAAAGCCAAAACCACATTACCTTCTCTTGTCGTCGCAAATTAACGTTGCAAATTGACCCCTAATGTATTAGTGAATGCAGAGTAGCAACCCAAGCATCTATTAAATAGATGCTAATATTCATTAAGCATAAGACTTCAAAGCTACAAGAGGAGACAAAAGAAATTATTTCAAAGCAATTGCATTTATCCACTCCTGATATGAAAAGAAAAGGAGGATAATCATAGGATTCAAGATGCAATATCTACAGATCAAATCAAAATAAATAAATAGAAATATATGATCATCCTTAAGATATCTGATAATCAACCTTAAGATATCTGATGATCATCAATGCAATTCTACTTTCACAATATCAACAATCCTGAATATTAAGTCCTAGAGATCATATCCATCCTCTGCCTTGACTAAGAATCTAGATTATAATTAGCTTATCATTTCAATACAAGAATTCAATAATAAAGGCTCTTAACTTTAGTTACAGTCATGATATGGGTGATGCACAACTGCCTCCTAGATTCATGTTCCATCCCACTGATGAAGAGCTCATAACACATTATCTCATTAGAAAGGTTTTAGACAACAATTTCATAGGAAGGGCCATTGTTGAAGTGGACCTCAACAAGTGTGAGCCTTAGAGAGGGTTCAATTCCCTCCTTTATTATTCACTAGGCGTATAATCCCACACACCCATTTGATCTCGAATGATGATATGCACTGGATGTTGAGTGTCTGTGCCGAGTGCTCCAAAACCATCCATTTCATTCCTTCATCTATACACAATGTCTTTCTAGTTTCTTTCTACTCGCATGCCAATTTCATTTCATATGATCATCTGAAAATTGTGTCACTCTAAGCTCTCAACTATTTCCTCTTGATTGATCATCTCATAACTGTTGAATGAGAGCTTTGGGATAAGCTATAGGCATCCATCAAAGCATAAAGGATTCTGTCAGACAGTGTAGATGAAGTAGTAGCATTTGCCTTGGGAGACATGCTTGCAAAATGGAAGCATAGATAAGTAGTGTGAACTGTTTGACAAGATGCCTGAATGTAATGTGGTCATCAAAAGCCATGGTTTCTGGATATGCACAAAATAGATATATTAAGAGAATATATTTGTTTAAGTTGCAATTGCCTTGGTAGACATGCATGCAAAATGTGGAATCATAGGTAAGGTGTTTGAACTATTTTATTGATTGCCTCCATGAAATGTCATCTTATGGCAAGCCAATATTGTAGGATATGCATATTGTCCCAATAAGAACCAGTAGCAATATCACATTCAAAAATCCAAGAATATCCACAATGCATACTAGTTCTATTTTACTTTCAAGTGTACAAAACTGAAAATCCTTATATAAAAGGAAAACTATTTTAGATATGACTATATACTCTATTGAAGCATTGAGAATTTGGCATATTGTATAACCCAAGGCGAGGACAGACAACAATCTAATTTTCATCTTCCATCAAAGCCCCACCTAAAAACTATGACGTTAGAAAATTGATCGTACACAACCTAAGCAAGTGAGTTAAAACCTAGGTTATAGGTTAGAATGGTTCTTAAAGGAAGCAAAAGAATTTGCCAAAAACCTTTGGTATATTATCCTTTACTTCTTGTTGGTAATGTCTTAACCAATTAGTATGATTGATGACATTTGGAAAAGGCTTATGTTGCATTAAATGAACGAGCATCTAGGGGTAATGCTAGTTGAAGCTACCATTAATTTGGTACAATATCCTTGACTGCATCATCTGTTCATCAATGCAACTAATGACCTAGAGGGGTATGTTATTTTAGATTCAAAATATGTTCTCAATTTCCAAAAACATGATAAATGTCAAAGACAGTATTGGTTAGCGTGTTTAACTAGAAATAAAGATACTCCGAAAATAACTAAATTTAAAACCTTCAATGCACATTATGGTTCAAGTCCATAACTGTACCCTGAAGCTATGCAAATGAGACACAATATTCATGATAGTATTTTGGTGTCACCGTGTGTTGTGTACTATAGTAAAGACCAATTTGCCAATTCCAGCTCTTTAGATGGGCAAAGAATATCAAATTATCACAATATAGTTGTACTAGTTTCGTTATTATAGAAAATATCAGCACTACCTTGCAATCTAATTTCAAATTTATCAGATGTCGAAATAATGAAAGGTCTATAAACCTAAATCTCTAGGAAAGGAAATTTTAATCCTACAACATCAAGATGCTGAACCAAACTGTAACAAGAATTGACCCCACAGCTTAACCTGCCAACATACATAATGGTAAGTTTGTTGAAAAATTAGGCAGTTAAAACATCTCAAGATCTATTAGTGACATCATCTATAAGATATTATGTATTTGAATTGATGTTCTCAAATAATGATGCACAATGCACCAATATAGAAAATTTAGAATAACAACCCTTGCAATGCAGGAAATTTTGGATGCAACAAGTGAATTTGATAAAAATACAACATAAAAGACTACAAAAACCAAGCCACGTCGGTTTGAATTAAATAGACCACTCTACGTCATTGTCAAAAAAAATACTGAAAAGAATAAAATCAGTAAACTCTACAAAGAAACTAGGTGACAAAAAAAGCAATTATACACTATCAATGCAAGATATAAAGGACATCTTTCAGGTTCAGATCATCAAACAGAAAAAAAATGATAAATTTGTTATAGTAACATGTCTATTAACACTCTAAACAAGGCATTAAAGGTCCAGAGGATGTATGAGGCTCTTCTAATTTTTCCCATTAATGTGTTTAGAAATAATAGCTTACTTCCATTGAAATGATGTACCCCAATCTTTGCAAGCATAGCATAGTACTCTATTTCTAATCTACAAAGAGGAGGGCAGTTGTTTGCAATTATAATAAGCTTTCCTACAAACAAATAAAACATACAATGGTCAATAACCTGTCATTTACAAAAGAAGTGTACTTAGAAGCCATACACATTACATTTGAATATCCCATTCTCTTCAACATCTGGACATGCACAAACATAAATGTAAATCCCATGAACCATAAATTCTCAACACTCACCACATAGCTCCTAAGATCTCAAAGCACTTAATGTTTAATTCTATACCGCCCACTTGCAATATTAGTGATGAAATGTCATTTATCAAATGCTGACAAAGTCCATGCAAATTTTAGACTTCCTCATCCACATGAAATATTTTCTCCAATATCACAACATTAACCAACATTTAGAACATCCAAGTAATGTTTTCATAAGAAATCTTATACAAAATTCAGCTTCAAGATGCATACAACTTAACATATTCAAGCTCATGCCAAAAACCAATTGGATTGTGCATGTTCTTTTATCAACATCACATGAAAAATAAATATCAAATCTATTCGTTTCAAATAGTGCTCCTGTAATCTAAACCAAAATTTAGAGGAAAATCTAAACAAGAATGACATTAACTCAACTAGATTGTTTCCATTCTTTCCAAAACTATGACAGCTAGCACTATTCAGTTGCAATTATTGAATTTTCAATCTTTCGAATCCTCCATTTCTTGTTCTTCAAACTAATATGACCTAGATTCTCTAAAACATATATAGTACTTTCTTGGAAGTTCTTACAACACTTTTTCGTTCCTACATTTTGTTTGATAATTGGTTACTTTTTTTATTAAATTGTTTTTGGAAAAATTAATGTCTGGGAGTATGTCCTAACAACAACCCATTTCATGGCCTAAGTTGCAATTCCTCCTTCATAGAAAATTTAAAATTATATACACTACACTATTTTTGCATTAAGAGGGATCATAAATCATGAAAATGACAACATTCAACATTTTTTATTTCGTGCAAAAGGACAATTCCCTCATAAAACTAATGGTACAATTTGCATGTCAAGGACCACCCAACTTCGTAAGACAAAAAAGAAAACATCCCACCTTAGAAGTAGGCATACAAACCTATTTATTGATCTCTGATCTTGCCATAAGACGTCAACAAAAGAGTGGTAGGCCATGGAAAGAAAAATGTAATCTACCTGAAACAAGTTCAATCAACTAGTCCACATTTTATCTACCATGTGATGGATGATTAAGATTTTACACATTCCAAGGATATTCAACAATACATAAGTTAATAAACCATTCTATTGTAACAACATATATATGCATTTGATATAAGAAAAAGGTAAGAAATCTTGGATGTCTCACCTCAATTGGTGTCATCAATTCTAAAGGCTTCTCCCAACTAGATTGCCTTGTCCTTTTATTGTAATAGTATCTACATGAAAAGTGGTACTTGACCATGAGAGAAAAGGCATAAGAAAGTCATAGCTAAAGCAATGAATCAGTAAAGTATGTTGAACCAAGAGAAAAAAAAATTAAAAATATTTTAAACAACTTACTCCAAGTATTTCCAAGGGTGCAGAGCTCTCATAATCCAGCTGTGTGTAGTCAATGGATTACAGTCTCCCTGGGCTTGCAGTTCTGTTCGTAATAAGTCCTCTTTGGCATAGAATGCATTGCTATGAATGTTATTGGCACTAGGTTCTTCAACTTTGACATTAACCTCTACAACCTACATACAAATTTTTGATTATTCATAGAACCACCAAAAAGCATCATTGTACAATACATAATGAGCAAATTATTTTATTTTTCCAAAATGTTCTAACTGTGGAAGTCTACCACTAAAATATTGACACTAGAAAACCTAAATATATTTGCAGCCACTAAAACTATCATTAGCTGAGATGGTACAATGTCTTAGTATAGTAAATGACACAATACCATAAGAAGGGCCCCCAATCCTTCATATACCAAAAAACTATATTCAACAAACAAAACACTCAACCTAATTCACTGCTTCACCAGGTTACAGTCTATAGCCATGTCCATACGAGAAACAAAAAAGTGTTGGTGCACACGTGCATATAAATGAGGAGCAATCATTGTTCCATACTTCCTTGTTTCACCTTGTTGTAGTGTCCCTAGATTAAGAATCCCAGTAAGTTTAACTTCTACTTCTATTTTACCATCCTGCATTTAGAATAATAAAGAGAAATCAGCTCTAAAAATAATAAATTATAAATTACTCGTGCACATACAATAATAAGCATAAAGATTCTATGTCCAATCAAAAGAACAAAAACTCTACTTTTTGCAGTGTTTGATTAATTTTCTTGCAAACTTCAAGGTCGAAACCCGATTGGCATTTTTTTCTCAATTCATCAGTGCTCCTATTAATTACATGTATTAAATAAAATTTTACCTTTTGCAATTAGATTATATCATTACAAAGTATGAGCCAAAACAAACTGAATTAAATTCTTGCCATCCATTCTCAATCATTTCAACTTTACATTTTTAGGTTGCAAATTCTTAGTCTTATTGAGAATGCTTGATTCTTATGTCTGAATATCGAAATAGTAGCAACATGAGTGTGAAATCAAAACCTGATAAAAGTTCTAGACTAAACAACATTTGTACTTGATAAAAGTGCCAAAAGAAGTCATATTCATAGTTTTCAACAATACAGATAAAGGACATTGTTAGACGCCTAGATCTATGAACTTTTGCTAAGCATGTCCTCCAATCTTGATGTTTCCAAAGAATCTCAGGATCTTCCTCATGCAAGTAGACACAATTCTCAATAGTTTCGACTCCTCCAGTGGAATTTGTGAAGTGTGCATCAAAATATTTGATATAACCCAAACAATCACACCCCTAACACAGGAAATATTGTTTCTCATTAAAAGTTTTTTGTACTTATTTGAGAAAACATCTAATTTCTTACACCTGTTATTAAACAAATGCATTTATACATAATTTATAACTCCTGCTACATTTTAGAGCAGATTAAAACAATTTGATACATTATTCATTTTATTTTTTTGAAATACTACCTTCTTTAAAGAATGAGCATTTTTACCCAGACCATCCTCTCCAGCATCAAACACATTTTTCCTATAATGTGGCTCATTTGGATCTCCATAAGGAACAACCATCTCCACAAAACTCAACCTTTGGGCAATAGATCTCTGACCTCTACTACCATCATCATATGTAACAGAGTGAATTACCAGCCCCTCTCTTGGAGTAAAACCTACCCGAAAATTCCACTGAATGTGATAGGAGGTACACAATGTTAGCATTGATTTTTTTAATAATTATGACATAATAAATATCATGTATCTTAACACTAAGTCAAAATGAAAGAAGAAAAAAATGCAACCTTCTGCCACTCTACATGGAAGCCATTGACACAAAAACTTGGTCCTTCTGATTGCACAATCTGTATAGGCTTGAGATCACTTCGATCCACTCCCCCACGAGTTTCTCCTACAGTATAGTTTTTGAGGGGATCTAGAGGTGGAAAAGGAATTAATTTTTGATCTTCAAACTCTATAACCATCATTTTTTGCATATCAACCAAAACATGTATGCCCTCGACTGGTCGAGCATATCCATTCTCCATTGGGCAATCACTTTCAGTTCTATAGAATATAAGTGGTCTAGCAAGCCTTCAACTTGGGCCATCATCTTCACTATGATATCCAACACACCTAAAAAGATGGTGTCATGGTGATTTAAACAAGTGACATTTATTCAATGGAAGATGCTAAAAGTGTGCATTGCAGTTAGCATATAAGGAAAACATTTACTATGAACATGAAATTGCAAAGTGTAGAAAAATAATAGACAACTTACCATGGATCCACCATTACCAAATCCATATCTTCAATACTCCTCTTCTTCACTGCTTCCTTGAAAGGGGTGTAATCTTTGATAGCAGACTCACAATCAACATACTCCATTGCATCCTGGACCAAATCCAAGAGATTTTTAAAAAACACTCATTATCCATCAAAGCTATAATGCAACAAGCTTCACCCATGAAGTTCTTATTCTATAAAAAATTAATAAATCCTTCTGTGCTGAACACAGTGGAAACATATTTCTAATACAAAGAATAAACAAAAAACAGTAAAAAAAAGTAATATCAAAATTGAAAAAGAGGCAATACAATGTAAGAGACGCTCCACTTATTGGCTCTAATAATAAATTAATAATGATGAACAAAAAATGGGAGGTATAACACAAGTTCCATCTTTTCAAAAGCTTTGAACATTAGAACTAGTAGGCCAAACATGAAATCATAATCCAATAAGAAAATACAATGAAGAAAAGAAGATTTTCATCACCAGCACATCCTCAAAACTTAAAAGTACTATAATATCAAATCAAGAAATGGGATTTCTCACATTTCATTTATGTTATTTAGACAAGAAGACAAACTGAAATGGTACAAAAATTTGGTTTCCAATTACAGTAAAAAAGAAGAACCAAAACAAAGCATAAAAGAGATTGAAATGACAACAGGATTGCAATGTAATTGTAATGTGAAAATATCATAAAAGTGGTCTCGACTTCCAATGTCCCTCATCGCAATACAATGGCACATCGACTAAGAATTGTTTTTGCAAGATTGTATGAGGAAGATTGTGACATAAGTAACATTGGGTATAAAAACATATGATCCAAGTACAAAATCTTAAGAAAGCTTCTCATAGTCGATGTTGATTAAGGTGGGACACAAAATCACCTAAGATTTTCATTAAGAAAAAAGTAAGGGGTCAAAAAAGTAAATGTGATGACAGGAAAATTGACACAAAGAACGAGGGAAAAAAAAAAGTACTCAACTGTATTATTCCAATGAAAAATGAGATCAATAAATTCCCAAATATTTATCTTTGTGCCATTTATGCTATATTACTTTGGCCACCAGTGACCAATTACCTAAATATTACAGGAAGTCATTATATGCATTGACCTTGGACATAAAGTAACTAAAAATGCAAGAACATTTATTTAGATTTTGCACTTGCAATAGACATGAGGTGAATAAAAATTGAAAGTTATACCTTCTCATATCATTCAACCATCATGTGTACAAGCTACAGAGCTGCACTAGCAGAAGCATTTAGAATTGTAAAGTATATACAAAGTGGAAATGTTGCTAATGGTTATTATTCACACTTAAAAAATTAGTGTGAAATTTCATTTGAAACTTTATGCATACAAATTCAGAGGCAGTCAAAGATATCCTACGCAACTGATTCCTGACCAAATCATCACTATCCTAAAGGATGTTCAACTTCACAACCTCTTTTCAATTGGAAATAATGTATGCTTTGCTCAGCATGTTAGCAATTCCTAACAAGATCAGTGATGATGTATTGACCTTAAAACAAAAAAATCTCAAAACTTAAACAAAGGTACTTAACAATATGATAATTCAAGGATGCCACCCACTATACACTTTACTGTAAAAAGTCTTACGGTCAATCCACAACATGGACACATGTTACTTGCAACCATTTGTATAATCCAGCCTATATTACAAAAACTTCAAAGTCAAGAAGTAAAAATAGACAAAGGAAAAAAGAATGTGAAGAAAACAAACTACTTGCGCTACTTAAGCATAAGAAATAATTTTTGGAACAACACATACCACCACCACAACACTAGAACTTAAGTTCCATAAACACTAGTTGATACGGTGGCATATGTCTATTAAAAATATCGTCACTAAAACCCCAACCATGAAGAACTAAAGATGCATCTAAAAAAAGCATGTTAACTATGATAAATTTAGTAACATGATTATATGAGATAGGTGGAATATCACTTGGTTCTAGCATTGCACTTAAAAGAGAATACATGGTATTAGCTTGGATAGATAACTCAGGCCACGGGTTGAAACATGATTGCAAACTTGAGGGTGATACCATTTCACATCATGGGATGATTAGTTACTCTCCAAGGACACCACCACTTGTGATATATGCAAATGAAGAGATAGACTAGGAGTGCATCGCACTTGTTATGGTGCTTGGGAATATAGTTTCTTCATGTGATGCATTGGTCTTGGAGATCAATCTCAGTTGGGTGTCAATGTTGGGATTTCTCAACAAGAAGTATTGGAACTAGTTGGGATTCATTGGAGTGACCTTGGAAGATATAAGGATGAAAGTTTCAGACATTTAGGTGTTATTCACCACTTTACCAGTCACTTTGTGTCCCCGTTTCATCTAGAGATTGATTGGGACAAGATTTTCAATAAGGATTGGAACATTGATCAAATTGGTACACTTGAGATTGTTTCTTGGAAATCCTTAGCGAAGGAAGGCCCATTCCTTTAATTGTGAACTTATTGGTTGGTTGCAGACCAGCCACACCACTCTGTGGTTTGCCCTAATACTAGAGAGTTGGCAAGCTCTTCTTGGCCAAGGTAGGGAGAGTTCATAGTCTTAGACTCGTACAGGCTTCTTCCAGCCACTTCTGAGGCAATCTGGACTGAGGCATTACTTCAAATTCATGCTAAGACTATAGACCACTCCTATGCTTCAAATAGAGTGTTGAAATTGGTGATATCATAATGTATTTCACAAATTCATGTTATGGGCAGCAGTAGTCGTGGATCATTTTAGACCTACCACATGCAAAGTGTCCATTTTATGTTAGTTTGAGCTTCACTTGGTTTCAAGAATACTATAATATTCTCTACTTAACAAGGCCAACCACGTGAAGGTGGAAGGTCATTTGGCTTCACCCCCTCCCCCTAACATCAATCTAAATTATCCATTATCATCTAATTACATACTTCATCCATTCATCCATCCATTTATGAACTATAACATTCAATCAATACAATCACATAACATTAATTAATATGATATAAAATTCATTAATACACAATACTAATCAAGACTTCATTAACACATAACAATATTCATTAACATTTTAAAAAAATATTATTAATACGCGTCATTCATAGATAATTACTTAAAACAAAGTTCTTTCCAACAAGGTTTATCAAAGAGCATTTTTAAAACATCATTTCTTCTTTTGGTTTTTCTTAGCTCTCTTAAGAAAAGTGCTCATAGGAGCATCCATATCTGCATCATTCTCCTCCTCTTCTGTTACGTGTAATGTCAAATTACGATGAATCCTTCTCTTTGAAGGAGCAGGAGGCTGCTGCACTAAAGGGGGCTTTGTTGCAAGAACAAGTAAATGGGATAAATTGGCATACTCTTTTTCTTATTTTAATTGTTACAAGTCTATAATTAAGTACTAGTACAACATAACATGCATTTTTCTTACTTGGCAATGCCGCATCATGTACATTAACATTTTGATCCGTCGCCACGTCAACATGTTGAACACTTGGAACATGCTCCACTCCTTCAGCATGATGTTCAACATGCTCTGAAATATTCAAAAAAATGATACACGTCAAATTGCAATTGAAGATGTTAAATTGTATTCATAATTGCATAATTAATTTCCAATAGCAAAATTAATACCTCCACCACTATAATGCACATCATGGCCTTCATCACGAGCAGGTTCCATGGTAGGATATGAAGGTTGCAGTAAAATGTTATGCACATTGTTATGCAATCAATTTACATTCAAAACTAATACCAAAAAAGAATCTTCTCAACTATTCAATTTCATTTACTTTTCATCTGACCAATTTACCTATGAGATATCATTTGGTGCACTAGATTCTTGGGCAAGGCTTTTAGATTCTTTGCGTAGGCGTGTAGCCACAACTTTATAGCCTTCCTTCAAGGCAATTTTTCTATCTTCATTTGTGACCTCCACATTGAATTTTGTGCCTTGTATTTTTTGCTTAATATCATCCTTTTTCCATGTATGGTTTCATTAAACCACATTTTTTGCAACATTATATAAAAAAATTAATATGAAATTTCATTGCTCCTACTTACAAGTCGAGACTAGAGATTCATATAGCCACTAGAACCAAGTTTGTGTTGGCCAAACTTTTCTAGTCTCACTTTTTTAGCCACAGATGCGTCTTGCAATCTATGAACAATTTCAAACATCTTAGATTATATATTTACAAATATCAATAATTAGTGCATGATTACAATGTACTTAATACTATCACAACATACCTTTTTTTGCCTTGTGTTGCTTCATTTACTCTATTTTCACATAGTCTTTTCTCCTTTGCATCTTCTATTATTTCATTGCACTCCATTGGTGGAATCATAGGAGGATGGTCATACTTTGGGTTATCCTTAAGAGCCCTTCTATATTGATCCCTCATAGTCTTTAGATGCTTTGATGCTCTTTTGAGAAGTAGGCCAATGTCAAAAATATTTTTTCCAAATTTCTCCTCAAAAGATGCAATTAGCTGATTTTTTAATTCCACAGCTTGTAAATTCCACCTACTTAAAAACAAATAGATTGTTAGATCAATAACTTTAATATATTACAATAAATGGAAGAAAAGAAAAATTATGTAGCAATGATATGAAACTACATACCTTTTATGTATGGTGGGTCCAAATAGTCTCAATGTGATATGAAAAAGATGATCAAAGAAAGCATTATTACCTACAAAAGCATAAAGGGTTTATCAGTCCAAAACAAGTAATGTAAAAGTAAACTAAATTTACACTTTAAATAATAACAATTTTAAAGCACTTGGAAGCTTTTTTTCTTTTAACGGAAACATAGTTTTCTTGTTCAGCAATAATGTCCCTTCATATGAACTAGTACTAATCACACAACCTGCTCTAGGAAATGGATCAGGTTTAGAAGTACTGCTCTCTATTGCTCTATCAATTGAAACATCATGACAATTAAAGGAGACACCAAATGAAATGAAAGACAGAGATATGCCACTAGTCACACTTTGTTAATATGACCAATTAATTTGCTACCTAGAAACAAATGTAAATTATAATGCTGACCAAGTAGAATAATGTTTCAAAATGGTCATGGCCAACTTAACCTAATATGGTCAACTTTATAAAAGATTTTAATTTACTGACAGACTTGACAGCTAGATTATATATCTATAAGCTAGCAAAAGTATCTCAACACTGAATATTCAAATTGAGTTTATTCATAATGAACAACAATCACATTACATCAGTAAGACTATCAATCAAAAAATTGAAACAAATGATTAGAGTGTGTTGTAGAAAAGTTGTTAAGAGAAAAGATACAATAATTATAGAGTTTGTTTGAGGACAGTGATTCATAGAAAGGAGAAATCTTTTATTATTTCAAAGAGAACAATAATGATTATTGTTTTAAAAGGTGTGATTCATAACTAGAGAAGCATAATTAAATGTGTTTTGAGATATATTAATATGTGTTTAAGAAACAAGTGCAATTAAAGGAAAGGTAACAAAACTAAATGGATACGTCCATTTCAAATAGAAATTTTTCTACATGAAGACATGAAGGTATACAAGATAATTGAAAATCATTAAGAGAGGAAAAGAGTGTAAGTTCTACAATATAACATCATACAGAATGGTGCAAATATAGAACATAAGTACATGTGTGGTGTGTACAATGAGAAATATCTAAGTAAAGAGAAAACATAATGAGGGTAGGTGCAATTGAATATGTGTGTGTCGTGTGTATGATAAAGCTATATCATATAAACTAACAAGAGATATTAGATGCAAATTTATAATCTCTATGGCAGACTTATAAGAGTAATAAGTGCACATTTGAAAGGATAATAAGGGTAGACATTGAAGGATAAAAAGTGTAGATTTGGGAAAAGGATAAGTGCAAACAAGGTGGATTTATATGAAGTGAATATAAAAAGGTACGTATATTAAAAGACATTATAAAAGGTGGATTTGAGAAGATCATTGAAGAAGCAAAATGCAAGACGAAAGGTATAAGATATAAAGCGATTATAATGTCCATCATCTGTTGAAGATAGAGACATTGTCAAGGTGAAATTTCAGACTTAAGTGAAGTTGATTCTTTGCTTCGAGGGGTTGGTGGCTACAAATTGTCAGAGTTGCTGCTTATAGTGAGCTGGCGCACATACACTTAGGATTTGGTGCCTCTAATAGGTTGGGGCCTACAAACATTGTAAAAGAACAAGATATATAGCAATTATTTGTTGCAGTTGTTTGCAACAACTCTTCAAAATTTAGATTTGGGAATGGTTATGGACTTGACATGACATTTTTGATGAAAATTGTAGATAGGCAGTATTAGCATTGCTCAGAGAGTTAATTACTTTATTCACATGAGAAGAATTGTAAAAAAATACTAAATTATTGTGGAATTGCTGGAAAATAACAGTAGGCTCAGAGAAATTTATTGACTATATCATGATAGCATTGTTACAGCAGTATAACATGATGGCATAATAAAAGAAGCAATAGATATATCACGATAGGAAATAGCAATACAACAAAAATAACATCAATCATTATGGTAGTGACATCAACATACTATAGTAAAACATAAGTAAAAATTGTGATTTAGATTCATAGTTGCTGATATAACAGTTAACATGGCAATAATTTGGATTTATGATCTTACTTTTCAGAAAGGTTTCAGACTTCAAAATTCTTGATATCATTGAATTCCATCATTATTTAGTTGAAAAAGAAAATAAAGGTGCATTAGCCATACTTTGGTACATTGTGGTATTGGATGTGAAGTGCAAACAAACAATGTCTTTTTGGAATGTGGTTGGCATGCATGCTTCTGTAGACATCATTTAAGCACTAATATGCTAGTTTGTTGTTCATCAACTTGTAGAAATGTCTCTTTGCCTATCTCCATTTCTCTCTATGTGTGGGTATATATATGTATGTATGTATGTATGTATGTATGTGTGGTGTGTGTATGCAGGCTTCTGTAGACATCATTTAAGAACTGATATGCTACTTCACTATTCATCAACTTGTAGAAATACATTAAAAAATATAGAAAAACAAGGTTTTACCAATTCTAGTGGGCATAGATGAGGATTTTTGCATGGTCCTTGTTGCCAACAATGCACTAGGCAATACTAGACCACCAACTGAAGGAGGAGTCTGCACTTCATCATAAGCTGAAGAATACAATATTGTTAGCAAAGACATTTTCAATGGATAAAAATCAAATGGGATACTAGCTAGAAGCGTCCACAAAAAAAAAGGTAAGTGTTATAACGTTGATGAAAACAAACAAAGAAAGTGTTACTTACGCGAAGGTTGTGCGTGATAACCCTCACCATGTTCATCATGGATGTCACAACTAGGACATATGTCTATACAAGAACACATAAAATTAGAGATCATGATCCATAAGATACTATAAAATATTAACATTTATTGAACTTATGTTATTGCTTTAGTCGAATTATTGCTTACCTTCAAAGATTGGATTCTACAATCCAAACTTTTTCTCAATGCCTCTTTCTCCTCACTTCTGTCAACCTCGATGATAATGTTAACAAGTTCATCGGTGTATATTTGTTTAATTTGATGGGTGATGAAAATAGGGTCAACACTAAGGGCATTATCATGTAGAAATGACGCCTTTATTTCAGATCACATTTGATTAACGATCATTCTAGCTTTTTCCTATCATTTGTGACATCAAATATTAGTAAAATTTCATCAAAATAACTCCAAAGCCATAAAGAAAATAACATAATAATACGACATTAGTTTCTATATTAACATTAAAAATTACAATAATTAATGTTTACCTCCGTTGAAGGTTTCCAAGATGGTGCATCCATGTCACCCTGTGAAATAAATTAGTAAGTCTTAAAAATTAGTAGCAAAATTAAAGGAATAGACTTACCAAAAAAAAAATTGGTCTAACTAATGTGTATATCTAAAAAAAATTTGACATGTTCTACTTAATGTTTATATCTGCACATATGGTTTGGAAAGAAAAATTTGGTCATACATGACCCCATCAGAGTTGACATTGATCCTACCTAGACATTTCATTGATCATCATGATCTTCATCCATGTCGTCGTCGTCATCATTATCATCATCATCATCATCATCACCATCATCATACTTGTCACTTTGATCATCGTCGTCACCACCACCATCTTCAATGCCATCATCATCATCTTCATCACCATCATCATCATAACCATCATCGCCATGATCATCACCATCTCCATCACCATGATCATGATCATCATGATCATCATCACCATCTTCTTCTTCTTCTTCACTAGGTAACTGTCATTCCTGATAATCATTTACTTCATCTTGTGCTTCTTCAATATCTTCTACTTCCATCACATTATACTTTATCAGCCTTCCTCTTGGGTCAAGTCTAATAGCAAATGACCAACTTGGTTTGTGTGGAACACCAAAGTAAAACATTTGCTCCCATTGGCTTGGAAGAACATAGGGCTCATCTCCAACTGGCTCAAATGATCTTGTATTAATCATAGTAAATCCACTATCATGTTCAATAACAATCCTATCAAATTGATTCAATCGTAACCTGAATTGTTTGACGAAAAATAGAACTATTTTGAATGAATTAAAGTCTTACTCAAGTATATCATCAAAAATGTCATAGTATCAATTTTTTGATTGTTGAGGATGTATGTCAGTTCTAGACAAAATATTGGTGACCGCGAAGACAACACTTATCCTGAAATTACACGTTTTCTTCATTTCTTCTAACTTTTTTGTGTGAAATTTATAGCCATGGTAGTACATAGCTTTGTGGTGTTTGACCTACAATTATTCAAACATGTCAAGATTATTTGCATCGATCTGTGAGTTGATATTAAACTTATGTCTCATGATTAGTAATCTTATGCGTACCTTTGTATCTCTTAAGCCATATATTAGATCAAGTACTATTGGCATAACATTAAGATCTCTATTACAATGAGCTTCTTTAACCAATGATGCAACACCATCCCATGTTAATGAGTGACCATTTTCTTGAGACTATTCAATCCATATCATCATCCAATCAAGATTATTTGCAATATACAAATGTAGTGCATCCCACTCACAACCAACTATAAAGAAGAAAATTACACCAGTTAGAAACAACTTATACATATTGATGATGGATAAGAATTATTAAACTACAAAAAAAATAACTTATAATTACCTTTCACCCTCCTCAATCTACTTTTCCCCATTAGGTACTCCCCTTCGAATTTGTCATTAGAGTTGAGATCCCAAATGCGATCTACATGGATATTTGTTGCAAACTTTGGAAGATATTCACTAATGTACACCATGGTCTAGTATACCATATATCCTTTTATCATAGAACCCTCAGGACGTGCTCTTTGTCAAACCAAACCCTTCATAAATTTCAAGTGTCTCTCAACCATCCACATTGACCTAGTTTGTACAGGTCCACACAATTCAATCTCCTCAACTTGATGTATGAGGTAGTGTTCTTGAGCATTGAAAAAGGTTGGAGGTAAACACTTTTGCATTTCACACATAAGTTGTAAATTTTTTCTCTTCCAATATTTTATATCTTTTCTATCAATTTCTTTAGATGATAACCACCTAAAAGAGATTCAACACATAAAAACACATAAATGAGATTTCAAATAAAATTATATAATAAATTTCAGATAAAAAGCTACAAATCTAAGAAAAAACACTTCTAACCTCGTGTATTTTTCAAGATCATATATAACTTGTTTAATACTATTGTCAAACTATTGTGGAAGGGATAGAGGTAGGACATACTGCAATCATTAAAAAATGATCATTTCAATATATTATTAAATAATGCAATAGGCAGTACATTCAGTTTTACAAATATACTATAAATAGAGAACATGACTTACATTGACGAAGGTATGCCAATTATGTATTTTCAATCCTAGCCAAAAATCACCTTTCTTTGATAGAAGAGTGCTTATAGTTGCAGTAAATCCTATTGGAAATTTTGTTTTTTTTTAATGACTTCTTTTAATGCATCACTTTGTTGCTCCGTTAATAACCAAGGAAGGGCACTTATATTTATGCGGTCTCCATTGCTATTTGATTCAATGAAATCTTTTAGTGTATGATTGGATTCATGAATGTCAGTACAAATTTTGATAATTTGTTCTCTATCATGCCTTCCATCCAACATTTTCCATAGTGTCTCTATTACATTCTTTCCAATATGAATAGCATCAAACAAATGTACAATTGGGAGATCCTTGTAGTACGGTAACCTACTAAATTGAGTAGGATAACTTTTCATTCCTCTAGAAAGTTGGTCATTGATGCCTTGACGACCTTCATGAGAATCAATTACAACATTAGTAAATATAAGACAATATCAAAATACAAATTTTAAACTTTGGACGACAAATTGGACATTACCTCAATGATTTAGTCGATCGTATGCCAACTTCCATATATGAGGTGTCATTCTTTGTGGCCTTGATGATGTCTCTTCTTTCCCATTGAAAAGATGTTTTTCAGCAATTCGATACCTATGATTATTGTGGAGAAAGTGCCTAAACTCATCAAACACCTTCTTTCCTTAACTTCTCGAGTGACAAGATTTCATCTTCGAACCACAAACTAGACATGCAAATTTTCCCTTTTTCTGAAGAGCTAAAAGATCATGTATAATTATCATGGGAAACTTAAGCATATGATAGTAATGTGTAGGCACTATAACAGACCAAAAATATGTGATCTTAACAATATAACATATCACAAAAATGAGTTAGCCCAGGGGTATCATGTATTTTCCATACAAGCATTGCATGAAATTGAAATTTTTGATGTCTTATTGATCTAGAGATGTCATACATAGTGATGTCATTCCATAACTTCAACAACTCGTCAATTAGGGGCTCAATATACATGTTCATATCTTTAACTTGGTACTTACCTAGTAATTGAATGAACATAAACATTACATAATTATTATGACCATTTTCATGCACTATTTATAAATTAATTTAGATAACTATAAAATGAAAAAGTACCTGGCACAATCATTGACAACATTATGTGCTCCCTCTTTATGGACATCCAAGGAGGAATGTTATTGTTAATAACAAAAATAGGCCACACTGAGTAAACAGATCTCATATCTCCATATGGATTGACATCATCCATTGCCAATGAAAGCTTCAAATTACAAGGTTCTTCTTTAAAGTGTGACCATGTTTCTTCTATCTCTTTAAATGCAGAACCATCAGCAGGCATTCGCATAATGTCATCTTGACTTCTATTGCGTGCATGGTAATCCATAAATTGTGTCAAGCTAGTGCACTTGAATAATCATTGAAGACGTGGAATAATGGGAATGTACTGAAGAACCTTGTGAGGCACATTTTTTTATTATTTGATCTGACCAATATCTACTAATATGACAACCAGGTCATTTTGTTGCAAATTCATGTTGTTTATGATATAGAATGTGATCATTGAGACATGCATGTATTGTCTGATACTTCATTCCAATCTGATTCATAATGTTAGATAATTATTTGTATGAATGACTCAAAATGTTTGATGGTGTTAAGAAAAACTGACTAATCAACCTACAACAAAAAATATGCATTGTTAATATAATGAATAGTAATTGATTCTAACATTGAAAATGAAAAAAATGGCATACCTTAGCATACGTGAAATTGCTACATTGGATATACCATTCATAACCTTTAAGTTCACCAACAACACTATAGCCGAGAGTAGACTTGTTTGGGAGCCTTTGTATAAGGGCTTGTGTGCCTTCTCAAGTAAAGGTATATCAAGACCATCTTCTTCATCATTATCAGATTCGCTAGTACCATCATTGTGAGCCTCTTCATCACCTGCCCCAATACCATCTTCTTCAATCATGTCCTCTAACACATTATCATCTTCTTCCATGGGAGTGTTATCCTCAGCTTGGATATTCACACCTCCATGTTCCTCTAGTAGGAAATCCACATTCAGCAATGAAAAAATCATGGTCGCCTTCAATGTGAACATGTTGCCTACAACGACTCTGGACTGTTGTGATTAGAATTCTTCAATTCTTTAAGCCCTTACACTTTTTACAAGGAAAATAACATTTATCAAGTTTTCTTTGGAATTGAGCCCACAATTCAACCATTGTCTCATTATTTTGTTCTGGGTTCATATTGTCAGGCGTGATCTTTCTTCATAGGAAAATATATCTGCAAATAAATTGGACATGTTATAGTTAATGTTTATATCTACACATATGGAAATTGTTGATTAATCTTTTCAAATGTAACTAAAATGATCCTCTAATTTCTAGAAGGCCTAGATGTTTGCAAAATGTGGAGTTATAGACAATGTATCTTAATTATTTGCAAAATGCCTCAAAGAGATGGTACAAGGTGAAAGTTACTTAGGTGCTATCAGCAGCATGCCTTGACTAATCCTGATAGCAATGACTAATGTGATTAGTGCATCAACTAATGAAGATGACTAAAAGATCAAAACATATTAATGTATAGCAATGTTTTTCTCGAGGAAATATATGCTCTTCAATAAGATATAAAAGGAAATATGAATTAGATGTGATCTATGTGTGCTCCAATCAGATGGACATTACCTTTTGAAAATCATTCAATAGGGGCAAGTGTGTTCTTAATAGGTATATTTATTCTTTATATGGCTCTACTCTTTGATTATAAATAATATACTTCTTTTCTCAAGAAATACATCAAATTTACAAGGGCTAGTATATTACATAGCAGTAGTCAGCATTGCATGGTGGTCATATTGGTGGAATAGTTTTTGTAAATATCATAAATACAAAGCTACAGTACAAAAATTGTTTTTTATTTAGTTTCAAATTTACTCCATGCTTTATTTTAAAATAATCAAATGCTTTTCACAAAGAACATGTGCAAGTAACCAGTCCAATATGACTCCTAACTCTCGTGTAGCAAAGGAAAAAGCTTGTGCAAAGTACAGAAGCTAATCCTTAGATTTTATTTGAAGGACAAATTAGTCAAGTTTTTACAGTAGTAAAATAAAGCAAACTATTTGACAAAATTTCTCAGAGTTTACGTTACAAAAATTTCAATATGAAATAGCGTAGCATCCTACAATGGTATCAAAGCATAAAACATCCTGCTAGCCTGTGTAGTGATTCAGTATTAGAGATGGCTAATGTAGGAATGAGTATCTTAAACAGTTAAGTGAAATAAATTGTTCAAAGATGTTAGATCTGTACCTTCAAATGAGGTTCTTGAAGTGAGTATTATGCTCTTCCATTTGGGAACCTAGACGCCCTCTGCAAAAATAGCTAGTGATTTTGATCATCCCACAGGAATAGAGGACCCAAGATGTCAGTATATAGGAAAAGTCTAAAATAATCCCAATTGCGTTACTTTAGTTAGAAGAAAATTAAATCTGGGTTGAGAAATCTACCTACCCTTGTGTCAATATGACAAAACCTTGAGAACTTTTGTGTAGTTGTCCTTTGAGAGGCCTTGTGAGGACAAATACTTTTAACTATCATTCATATGTAAGTGGTAACATATGTACTCCTCGCAGCTACAAGATCGAGGCCTCTTCAAAACACAATATCTGCAACCCTCCTAAAAAAAGATGCTTCAAATCATTGTGTAAGCAACACTTGTAAATCATTAAACTTTAATTTAGTTGCTTGGTCATCGTACTTGCATAAAAGAGACTGTGTTCCTGACAAGGCAGGAAGGACTTTGTAGCTTACACTGAAGTTTGCTTTCAAGAGTTTAGAGATAGAGTGAAACATTGGATCACTTTAAATGAACCTTATGCCTATGCAGCTATGGAAACATTGAAACCATGAACCACAAAGTAGAATAGTCATTAATTCCTTTCACTCTCATACTCTACAGGAACCATTGAAACCATTAAAATTTGATAGTGAGTTATACTATTTAAACCATACTAAGCCACTATACAAGCATAAATCAATACAAAGTCACATTCAAAAAACATTATCGGTAATAAGTATTAACTCTTGGGAAGGTAAAAGCTAATTTACATAATATAGCTTCTATTTAAAAAAAGAAATAGGAGCACATTTAATGATCCCCAGAGAGGTGTAATAGAAAAGGATTAGGTTTAATTAGCTCATTGAATTTAGGCACAGTTCAAGAGATAGTTACAATATTCCTCTAATTTGATTCTTCCTGCTTTCAAATGCATTGCATGGGATGAATTTCAGAGACTTGCATTTATATGTTTCAGTTGCTTTGCTATCCGATAGCATACCTGTGTAGATGACTAGTATCAATAGGTCAAGAAATTTGGCAGGCTGTAATGATAAAATATAGAACATATGGCAGGCTATAACAATAAAATATATCCATCCCATGACAATTCATGTCAAATGAGATCAATTAAATTGTATGTTAAGTTTTGAGTTGACTATATAATAATGCATCACTCAAATCTGAAAGAAGAATCTCAGTATTGGACCAGCCTACATCAAAACTCCACAAATCCACAGCCACTATTCCTTGAACAATACAATTATACAGACATGATTCCATGAAAGTTGTGAAATTTAATTGAATAGTATCATAAGTGTACAGCCACAAGCCACAACTAAGCCAAGTAGGCATATATACATTAGATGTCTTAGGTTTAGCATCACAAGAAAATCCCCTTGTACCCCACCCACCCTTTGGTTGCACAAATTCCTCCTAAATTTTATTTTAGCCATAACCCAAAAAGATCAAAAGGATGATTCACAATCCACAATCTTAACAAAACTAAGATCTTGGGAGAAATAGCACATATTATCTACATGAATGGTAGTTTTTTTTATCATCCCTATATCCTACATGAACCCACAACTATCTTAATAACTACAATCTAAATCAGTCAAGGATGACCTCCATCAAGCACACTACAAAAATTTCTTCAGTCGAAGCCATACCTTTTGCTCTATCAATGAAAAAATTTCTCCAATCATCCACCTTGATTGAATTGGTTCCATAAACAGTTGTGTTCCTACATATTATTCTTTTGAAAGATTAGAGCATTCAAATATAGCAGCTTAAACCCATACATACATCACACAAACCAATTTTGATCAATCAAGGGTAACTCTCATAATCAAACACATCAAAATTTCATTAAGAGATTCCCCATCTATTTGTTCAGCTCACCTTTGTCTAAGTTTCTTGACATTCACTTTATCTTGGGAGCTTAAGTTCCTTTACAAGAAACCTTGTAGAGAGTGTTGCATTAACCTTTAAACAAATATGTGTAGTGTAGCCTTTACCTTCCCACTTTAATCCTTAAATTAACCGATATCCTGATTTTTGAAGAAAGAACTTATCTTCAAAGTAGTGGGTTAAGGATTTTACTAATGATAGTCTAAACATAACAAAAATGAATCTAGATTAAACCACTTAAGTTCCGTAGCAACATGGGCATTGCAGTGGAGAATCTGACATGCCTTTCCCTCAAATCTAAAAACCAATAATTATCTCATAATGAAAACATTTATGCCAACTTGGTTTGTATCTCAATTACAAGCAAACCATCCAACATTCTTTCTAATAGCAGGCTTCGATAGTAACTCTCCCAGTTTTCCATATACTAGTTCAAACTTAGATATATCTTGTTGATCTAACAACATCCCATCATTAAAAGTGCCAGAAAGGCAAGAATACACAAATGTTTGTAGATTAGCATAAGATTCATAATACCAAAATGTACTTGTAATATGCACTTGGAGATGATGTATAGAACCTCTATCTGCAAGAGTCATTCTCTGAAAAATCCTACAAAAATAACAAAGTTCCAGATACAAGCAAACAATAATCTACTACTGTTCTTGCATCCTATGACTTCCCACAACTGAGATATTAATATCTTTAATTTATGAAACAGTAAATGCTACCACTAGAATCTCTTCAAATTCTCAAGCTACCAACTAGCAGCTTCTTTAATATTTTTGCACTTTGATTCTCATTCAACCACCTCAAGCTACAAGAGCCTCTTCTCATATAAAAAGAGTGTTGCCTTTAAAAAATTAAGTTATGCCTCTCAGAGCCTGATTCTATTCCATCCTATGGCAGCCTCATGATCACATATATGTATGCCATAGAGATGTGTTAAGGAGAAATCATACTTTAAAACCACAAAAAAACACTTTAAAACATCTGTTTGATAAATAGTTCAACCATGACGAACACTTAAAGATACAAGTAGTCTAACTGTATCTGTTTGTGATACTAGAGAAAATGTTTCATTACAATCAATGCCTCCTATTGAGTGTACCCTTTTGCTATCAATTTACCAGCTTTATTCCATAAGCCATGGGAGCAGGCATGAGACAGTTGATGTCAGGCTTATTGCTTATGTATGTAAGATAGATTGTAGAGGAAAGCCTATTAGCTAATCATGTTTACAAATTTGTGACTATATGATAAAAGAGAATGCAAATGGCTTTCATTGTCAAATGAATATAAGCCTACACTACATACTTGTGTAAAACCAAGAAAGAGTTGGTAGAATCTTGCCACAGGATATTACAAAGAGGCAGTACATTGGGTGATAAGTATTGTCATAGATGAGTTAGCTATGAAAATTGTAGCATGCTTAAACATGTGTACAATAAGCACACATCCCTAGGGTTTGTGGGTCATTCATCATAATTTGACTTCCGGGGTGTGGCAACATAGAACAAATTGGCTTAATGGTAAAATTCCATATTAAGATGATTAAAGCATTAAGATTCTATCTACGATTCAAAATTTTGTACACTGGTACAACATATAAATTTAAGCTTTTTTTATTCAAAGTGTGGACACAAATAAATGATTGAAGCTCCAAATTGGATGGAAGCTTCTTTTTATGTTTTCTAAGTATTGGGTGGAAGCTAAGAAGTTTTTGTAGTTTTTTGTGTTTGTGTTTGAGATTGAAGCTCCAAATTGGAAGAGGTATTTATTCCAGCATCATTTAACTTCCAAAAGGTCATATAATATATAATATTAAGTTGTGACTCAAGGTTCTACATAGTTGACTTCTAGTGAGGAGGTGGTTTCTAAATAAGTGGATGTTGAAGTTGACTCTTGATTTGTATAGGTGGTCTTTAGCATAGATACTTGAAAGGAACTGATATTTCAACTTTGCATCTCATTATCAATTTCAAAACTTTTGTACACAATTTTCCCAAAATGTCATCAAGACAATGCTTAAGTTATAAGTTATTATAAATAATACATAAACATAAAAATTTGGTAGTGTTAGTGTTCTGATATATTCTAATAATAACATGTTAGTGTTCTTAACATAGTTTTAAGTTTTAGCCTCAAGGAAAACAAAGACTGCTTGACAATAGCAAGAAACAATAAAAATAACTTAGAAATAGTCTATCACAATGAAAAACATATTTTGCCCATCATAACACTAGCAATTCTCTACTATCTCGTTTTTGGCAACAAAGACTAGCACAGACATCAATATGAACCCGAGGTTTATACTGAACAAATGCAAGGTATGTAGTGAACTCTACCCAAAGTGCACTCAAATATTCAGACTTCCTTGGTATGCAGTGATTAATTTTTTTTATTGTTTGATTGTTTTTTGATTTGTTAGAGGATTCATGTGCAGGGATATATATAATAAAATATGCAAGTTTCTATGCCAAACTAACTCCAATGTGGAAAAATATCTAATAATTGGGATTCAAACTAAGCAAGAAGATAACTAAGATAAAGAAGAAAATATATTGGCCTGACATTTATTTATTGTAGCATAAATAAATTCTTTACAAGCATGCACAAGTCTAAAACTAGCTCAAAGATTCAACAATTACACTAATAAGAATACGAAATATGATTCAACAATTACACTGATAAGAATATGAAATATGGAAACATTTTGTGTTGTTCAGTTATTGGTTGATGGAAAAGACCACAATACACCTATCGAGGGACCAAAATAGACCAAGCACAACAGGGAGAGGTCTTATTTCTCCTCTCAATAACTTGGCCAACACAAATAAAGAGGGCAGAGCCAATGTTACATCTACATCTTTCATACTTCTAACCTATGCAAAATGCCTCACCACCTCCAAACATCTTGTGTCTTGTGGAGGGATGGCAGTGACTCCTTGCAAGCTTAGAGCAATAGGAAAGTGCCAGGTATGAAGAACACTCACTGACTAGATGTCAAAACTATAATGATGGGACTAACAGTCAAAAAAAGGTGTAAAAAGGGCTTCTTTTTTTTTTTGCTTTTATCCTTGTTTTCTAAACATTCAAGTGACCCCTTCTTTTTAGGTCTTATTCTAAAGAAATTTTGATTGACATTGTTTCTCTGTTTTGGGCAGGTGGACTACATCCTGGGTTCAAATCCCATGAAGATTTCGTACATGGTTGGGTATGGATAAAAGTACCTAGAGAGAGTTCACCATAGAGGCTCATCTCTGCCTTCAGTTGCTCAACACCGATAGGCCATTGGGTGCAGCATAGGCTTCTAAGCCCTAAATAGAAATTCCCCCAATCCAATTCTTCTAATTGGAGCAATTGTGGCTAGCCCAGATTGTAATGATAACTTTTTTGATTACAGAAATGATTATGAATAGTCTGAACCTTTTACCTATATCAATGCTCCACTAGTTGGTTCTCTTGCTTATTTGGCCCACTCCACTCGCTCTTAAAACATACTACTTTTTCTCTATCAATATCAGTATGGTAATAGAGTTGGGTTAGCTACTTTCAGTATGATATATAGACTCTTCAGAGTGTAATAAGTAAGAGTATGTTTAGCTTATTGTGAGGATGGTTCAAAGTTGGAGCCTTAGTCCCCCATTGCTTGATTATGTTGTGTTTTTCCTTGTGATCAGCTTTAACAAATAGATAATGATGTTTTTGAAGCATGATAAAAGGCTTTTGAGATCACTCTGTCATTTTTTCCTAAGTTTTTAATGTTGGCTCTGCCCTCTTTGAAAATATTATGATTAACAAAGGCTCTTTCTGAATGATATTCCATCCGCTGCCAATCTAAATATGTTGTGAGTGTGTTAGTAGTGAGAGGTCACAACTTTGATTGAGTATAAATTTTGAAGGAATCAATATTTTTCTCTCTTTCCTGTTAAAAGATCTAAAATTTGACATTTACTAACTAATTAAAGATCTAAAATTTGACGTTTACTAACTGAGTCTACCAAAGACTATGTCTCTAAATAGATAAATCCATTCACAAAGAAGAAGTTATAGACTATTTTTCTAAATGCTCCTGATTTTATAACTTCCATTAACAATGAAGTCTAGGTAATGCTTCATCGAAATAGGACTCAGAACTACAAGAAATGGCTCAAAATACTTTTGTTTAAAATGTCAGGCTTTTGATGTCCCATATGAAAGTAGATAAATCAGATGGATGTTTCCCTAAAGTGACATCTCTAGTTTCAATGGATATGTCTAGTTTGGAAATATTGTGGAAACACTTCTCTTTAACACATTTTTTCAAACACTTGGCATGCACCCTTAAATTCCCCACATTTTGTACCCTTAAATCATAGCAGCTCATTAAATTGTGCACTCAACAATAATATCTAAGGACAAGATATGATGAAAAAAAAATAGACATACTAATGTTCCAAGAGTTTAAGGTTGTTGGGTTCTCTCTGGATATTAGCTTGAAATGTAAATGGAAAGATGTGAGAGCATTCACCTTTTCTCACCAGAAAGGATAGGGAGGGGATGCTAATTTAGCAGGTTCTAAATGAACCAAACACATTCCAAAATTGAATTGTTCCCCTTGTCATTGACTGGTTTAGAATACACATAAAATTGATGATAAAGAGACAGATATCTCCAATGTGTATTTTGGCAATGATCATAGAGATAGAATTGAATTGTGGAAATGGATGTTTAAATTAAATAGAATTCCATAGATCACTGATAGTGACTTTACCATGGTTGAGGCTCCTCAAGACGAAATTGGAGGTGACAAGTTTGAATGGAAAGGGTGTGAAATGCTCTTTTGGTACAATATGATTCATAAGCATAAAAATTTTGACCCCTTAGTTGGTTGCAAGTATAGTTATAAAGGCATTGTGGCATACTTGGTACAATTTTATAAAATGGAAATAAGAGAACTTAAGAGATTTTATGTTCATAGGGATGTTTTCGGATTTAGGAAGGATGACACAAGTGTTAGTGTTCAAGTTAGCCCCTATACCTTATTGAATCCCCACCTTGTTATTGTCTATATTTTTCAAATTGGTAGGGCTTTTTTGGAGAAGGGGGGAAAGATGGATTAGTTTTGAAACTTACCCAGCTAAAAGATGAAGATATTAATACTACTGTTAATATTATCAGATGGTTTAATGAAGTGGTGGTGAAGCACCAACCTACTATTGAGAGATGATCCCAGAACATCAATAGCTACTAAACCCTTTTTCAAGTAGTGCATGACCTCATTTGGGATATTTACTTTGATGGGTCGAGGTGATGAGTGGGTTATGAAGTGGGAGTTTTTTTTGATATCCCTTAAAGGAAAATTAATTCCTCGTTCCTTTTACCTAGAATTCCACTACACAAATTATATCATTGAGTACAAAGCCCTAATCATGTGGGTACATGTCGTGATTCCTATAGAGATTAAAAGCCTTCATATACATAGAAATTGTATGTTGATAGTGAATCCAATAAAAACAATGTATAAGGGGAACCAATCTAGGTTGTCTCGGTATATAGAATTAGCATTGATCTTAATCAATTCTATTACTACAACATAGATAGTATTTCAAGGAGATAAAATTGGTATGCGGATGCAAAGGCTAGTGTAGCCTCTTTGGTCTGACCCGAAATCATCACCAATGCATATCAATTTGTGCTACAAGTGTTGAGATCTCATGTAGTATCAGAATTGCCAAGCCTTGGTGATCCCATTTGTGTACATGTAGACTCAGAAGAATGGTTTGTTGGCATCTATGGGTATCTGAAGAGAAAAAAATTCCCTGATAGAGTTGATGAAAATGCTTATATTAGGACAAGAAAACTCTTTGGTTACTATCTTATCTTGTCAAATGTCTTGTATCGGAGATCCTATAATGGTCTCCTCCAATGATACTTAACTAAGGGTGAGATACCACTCATTTTTTGAGAGGCTCATTCAGGCCCCACTAGAGGACATATAGGTGGTAAGGCCCTAGTTCAAAAGCTAATTCATGTGCAATACTATTAGAAAATTATGGAGAAAGACTCCTTTTCATTTATCAAGATTACTCACAATGCCAACAACATAGAAATTTGATTTAAGCTCTTGGACAAACTCACTAAGCTCAAAACTCTCCATGGCCCTTCTAGACATGGGGTTTAGATATAATTGGAAAAATATCTTTGCCACTATTTAAAGGCCATATTTTTATCATCATGACCTTGTAGTATTTTAGTAAGTGGGTGGAAGGGGGCCCATTAAGGTCTACCATCACTAAAATGGTCTATCAATTCGTACTAGACAATATCTAATTTCATCTTGGATTATCTTCCTCTATTGTCTCAAATAATGGGACATATTTTTAAAATGAGGTAAAATAGTTATAGAAATATTTTTTGTCCTACATCACTTCTCTATACCTTATTATTTTCAATCCAACAGTTAGGCAAAAGCCTCTCACAAGACCATTGAGAAAATATTGCAAACATTTGTAACTAAGAATGTGAGAGATTGGCATACCCAATTAACCTATGCTTTTTGGGCTTATTACACTAGTGTCTCTATAGATACATGATCTACTCCTTATAGCCTAGTATATAAAGCCGATGGTATCATGCCCCTAAATTAGAGATACCATCATTATGTGTCTCCCTTAAAGGAGTGATCAGTGATGACACTAATAGTTTGAATCATTTGCATGAGTTAAAAATGTTGGATGAACATACTTTATGCCTTTGAGCTTATTAGAAAGCACTCTCTATGCAATATATTCAAAATTTTCTTTCTCATAACTTTGAGGTAGGTAATCGCATTCTTTGCAAATCCAAATGAATGTAAATGTGTCACCTAGTCAAAGAAGAAAATACAGCCCAATTGGCTGGGGCCATTTGTTTTCACCTTTTGCTTATAGGTATGGAGCCTACAAGTTAGCACCCATGGACAATACCCCTCTCAAAGAACCCATGAATGTGGTACATTGATGATGGCGTTATGCCTAAATGTGTCATGCAGGATGAATCCAAGTGATCCCCATGACATATTGTCATCAATATGAGTGTTTATCTTTGTGGTAACAACCATGTTTGTGATATGTGTGTGCATGTATGGTGTGAATAAAATTGTACAACATACATAAAGAAAGCCAAGATAAGAAAAGAATGGAATCTGAACTCCAAAAACCTATATAATGCTAGAGTGCCTGCAGAGTAACTTGATCAATATTGCTACTAAACAAGAGTCTGCACCCTAGTCCAGAGACTCTTTCTAGAGGTTGCATTGAAGCTGTCAAACCTTGTTGGCACTAAAGTTGTCAAACCCTATTGGCACGTAGTCCTAGCCACAAAATGCAGTGTAGAAAATAAGCGCACAAGTTGTCTTCCAGTCTCGGCACAGTGTAACAATGAAATTAGGGCACCAAAAAGATTTTTTTTTTTAATTTTGACATAGTGAAGCCCGTGTTGGTCAAAAATTTGACAAACACAGGCTTGTATTTTTTTAAAAAGATATGTTTCCTTGCATATTCCAACCAATTTAACCCCATTTTATTAGATGGTCCAAAATTTTGGTCTAAAAATGGGGTCAAATGTACTAGTGAACAGATATGAAGGCAAAATCTCATTTTTATTGATTTTAATGTTCCAAAACATCACAATTTGTTTCTCTGACCTTGGGAGATTCCAAACATGTTAAAATACTCCTCCCCCATGGTCATAAGCAATCAAAACAAGTTACAACCAACATTTAAAAAGTTTCTTACTAAAAGGCAACTTTTGCATTAGCAACTTGACAAATTTTATGCAACTTTTGCATTTTTGAGTTACTCATTAACCTATGACCTTAGAATGGTCAAGACACATGTAAAGCCTCCTAAGATGACTTTAAAACATCTGTTCTACAAAAAAAAATGATAAATACTCAAAATCCCCAAGGTGATACAAGGTTAATAAAGCACCAATGAATACCTAGGTCTTACAATTTTGGATTTTAGAGCCATGTGTTAGTCTCCCAACTTATTCCTATCCTTCATGACCCTAGTGAAGTATCTACATGCTTAGATGCTCTGTACCAAGTAGGATTTCAAAACCAAAGGAGCTCCTAGGTACTGTCACCTCACTAGATTGTAATACTTACTGCTATAATTAAGTAATTGTCTCAATTAGGGGAGGGAGTTGACCATTTTAATTCAATATTCATTGTATTTTCTGCCTCAATTTAGTATTTTCCCTTTACTATGTTCATAAAATCAATTGGAAATTGTTGAGAATCTACTATATTTCTTTGATTAATCAAGTCTTCAAGACAAAATTTGATTTCAAGGATTTTTTGTTTACTAATGATTATATTGATTACCATTCTTCTTTAAAATCATATTTGGCCTAATATTAAAATATGTCAATTTGGAATATTCACTTAATAGATAGTTTCAACCTATTTCCTTGGGTTGAGGGATTAATCCAATCGTTATAGGAACTATGTAATCAATTTACATTGAATTGAGAAATAGATATGAAGAGTAAAACACATGAGTACTGCACTTACAAAAGGATGATATAAAACATAGAATCCATACTTATCATTAATATAATACAATATACGAAATATTTACAAACTCCCAAAGGTATACACAAAAACTAGGAGTGTTCTCCTAGCTTGAACCCAAGGCTTAGAGAACTAATACAGTACTTATGTAAAGCCTTGTTTTGACCCAACTTGTATACATTCTTTCAGTACTACAATGAACAAATCCTATGACAAAACTTCCATGCAGGAATAAGAAAGGCTACACCCCAGAACAAATACAAAATGGCATAGCCCATAAGAGACCATATACCTAGGAACTAAACAAATCTCACAAAAGATAACCCTTATTGAAACAATTAGAGGAATATATTATGTTACCATTATCACTTATGTATACCATAACAAATAGCTCAAAGGTCCTCTTTCATAAATATCATTATGTAACCTTCAGCCTCCTTTAGATCAAATTCTATCAGCCTAGGCATGAGTATAAATGTTGTTTTTTGCTTCCTAGACTTATTGAAGTTAGGGAGAGAGAAATACAACTTACCCAAATATGAGAAATCCACCTCTAGCTCTGCATAGAAACTAAAAGCTCTAAGGTAGTTGAAGAGTTAGTCTTGGTTTTGATCTTCTATGATGTTCCTCTACCTTAGTAGGAATTTGATGCTCGTGTTTATCTTAGGCCACACACCATTGAATTGGTTAAGATCTCTAATCTGGAGGATGGGACGTCTAAGAACTGTAGCATGGAGCAAGCTTCTAGGAGGCTTAGTCATGTAATCTTCTGCATAGGGGATTTCAAAATTCCTAGTAATACTTGAGACCACTTGCTCAAGACCATCCAACCATGTTTCATCAAAGAGGTTATTGTAGAGATAAAGAATATCCCAATGTCCTACCTGCGCTCTAGCCATACAAGAAATTAAGGTGCCAATAATCGAGTTGTTAGTGCATTAGGTGTACTCATAGTTAAACACTTTAGCCAAGTCATGTCATCTACATGGTTGAGTAATCTATTCCATCTCTCAGGTTTGACAGAGCCTCTAAATACTAGAGTCTTGTCCTTAGAGGCATGAAACAAAGTAACAACAGTTTCCATACTAAACTGAGGCAGGATCCAACCAAAGGGTGACAAAAGAATAGAGGAAAAGAGCGCAAGTTCTTTATTGGTATCCATCTTATATTTCTCTATTTTCTCTCTATTCATAAAGGGATTAGATATTCCTACGTCCACTAAGCCTTATCAAACCATATTTAAATATATTTTCCATCATCCCTATTTAATTATGTACTTATAAATTCTCATATTGTTCCAATGTCATGAGCGAATATATTCTCGATGCGGATAGATTTAGAATGGGAAAAAGAGAAAAACAAGGATAGCAAGTTACCAAAACAAAGAAGAAGAAATGTTACTCTGTGGTCTTAATGATGTCAAAATACTTGGTGAATGTAGAGAAAGAAGTCTAAATAGAAATGCATCCATCAAGATAAATAAGTTTCTTGGGATTAAATTATCCTAGATCGATTTGAGAAAGATGTCCTCCCCATCCACTCCCATATTAGCTAGTTGATCAACTTCTTTGTTACCTTCTCGATATATGTGTTGTATTCTTGTCTCTTCAAACTTATCTAAGAGAGTAAGGACATTTTCAAGATTAGAATTAATTTTCTAATTCGAGGTATTTTGCTTCCTGGTTGCATTTAAGATTATTTGGGAGTCCCCTTCGATTACTATCTTTTTTATACCCAGTTCTAAGCCTAGATTAAGTCCCTCCATTAGAGCTTCTAGTTTTGCTATATTGTTTGATGTAATTCCTAATGGTTTGGCACTCTTTGCAATCCAGTCACATGTTTATGAGTGGACGATGCACCCTAGACCTGCCTTACCAAGGTTTCCTCACGATGCTCTGTCAAAGTTCAATTTGGACTATCCTACTAGGGGGGATCCCATCTACATTCCTCTCTAGCATGCTTGTTTTCCTTAGAGTATACCATTAGTGGGTTAATTAGATTGGTCCAAACAAATTCATGTCTGCATCCCAATCTAAGAATGATCCTTCTTCTTTGGTTGTATTTCTAAGATTATTATTCATAACTTATGTAATACTGGCTTGTACTTTGTTAAGTAAGGAGGAGATGGTCATTTTTGAGTCATTGAAAATTATTTTGTTCCTTTCCTCCCATATTTCCCACGACATGAAATTAGGAGTAATGTTCTGAAGTTTTCTATATCCTTTCTTATTTATGAAATTAGGCCAACTATTTAGATGATTCTCAAGTTTTTTGGGTAAGATTGTGATCCAATTAGGTTTTTGACAAAGTTGTTACCAACTTTCCCTTGTCAAGGATCATTGATATAATAAATGTTTTTCATTCTCTAAATCCTTTTTACAAAGAGGGCATCTCGATGGGCCTTCAAAACCCATCTTAGTAAATCTATCTATTGTTAATATTCTTTTTTGTGTTGCAACCCATATAAATATGCCCGCCTTAGGTAGGCATGTTGGATCCCAACATAACTTAAGAGGTATATTTATCTTTTCCCATCTTTGAGAGTTGATTATGAGATCATATCCTTTTTTAACATTGTATTGCCCATCCTTGGATGCTCCCCAAATTACTTTATCTTTTCTATAAATGTGATTGGTTTGTCTCTGTGTTGGAAAGTTTTTAAAAGCCTCTTTTTACTGTGATGTTAAATTTGTTCCTTCTACTAATTTCCATATCTAGGATTCTTTGTCGTCTTCCTATTTTCTTGCTTGTATTTATTTGCATGTTTGACCGACATGTTTACTAGTGTATTTTTTATATTATCTAGAAGATCATAGTTATCAGGGGTTGGGAGTCCATCCCAAGAATCTTCCCAAAATAGGGCTTCATCACATTACCCTATGTCCCATGTTAGATTGTTACTGATAATAGGATGATATTGTAACACAAAATTCCATGATTTGGAGCCTTTAGGGAAATTCCTTGTTCAAATCAGATATGTGTGATAGAGGATTTTTTCCCACTTGCTTTCTTTCTCTTGGTATATTCTCTGGACTAATTTGGCTCTCAAGGCTTCATTTTGTGAACTATTTTTTTTTAAATTCCTAATCCTCCTAGTTCTTTTGGTTTACAAATATTTTCCCATTTGATCAAGGCTAGTTTCCTATTTTCCTCTATCCCTTTCCAAACAAAGTTTCTGAGTCTGTTGTCTAATTTCTTTTTACCCCTTTTGGTAGGGGGAGGCATGACACTTGATATGTAGGAATACCTAATAACACTAATTTGATTTGTATTTCTCTACATGATTTAGTTAGCCATTTCCCTTTCCAAATTTCTACTTATTTATCTACTCTTTCCAAGATGGGGTTCTAGGTTTTGGATCCTCTAACATTTTTTTCTAGATGGATTCCTGGATATTTACAAGGGAATGAGCCTTTCCTAAAACCCATGATATTACAAATGTCATCTTCCAATTTTATAGGTGAATTAGAAAAGAAGATATCTGATTTTTTGGCATTAAACATTTTCCTCGATGCTCCCATATAAATTTGTATTATTGGTTTGAAGTTTTGTGCTTCTTTTGTTGTGCTCTCCCCAGGTAAGATTGTATTATTATCAAATTGTTCATGTGTTACATCGAGGATGTTTTTTGGTATAGATATTCCTTTAATTTTTTCCTTTTCTTGTGCTTTTTTGATAACTCTATCAAATGCTTCAGCCATGATGATGAACATAAAAGGTGAGATAGGATCTCCTTGCCTAATTCCTCTGGATATGCTAAAAAACTCTTTGGAGAGTTGTTTACGAGGAGAGATATTTTAGGGGTGGCGATACAGGTGAAGATGAGGTTCATCCGTTGGTGTGAGAATCCAAAAGCTTCTAAATTTTTTCATAAGAATCTCCAATCCATCTTATCATATGTGTTAGTGAACAAATTGTCTTTCCCTATAAAATTCAATAATTCAATCTACACCCAAGGTAGAAAATCATTGATGCTCAAAACAATTGGGTAAATGTTACATTCATCATTTCCCTCTGAATTTTTATAGGTAAAGCTCCCTTTCCAAAAGATTATCAATGAATCTGAACTAACTAAATAAAAAAATGTATAATTTTTCCTGAAAGTGCTTAAGGATTTCTCACATACTCTTAGCTACGGAGGTAAAGTTTAGAAATTCAAAAATTGAACAAATAACTGAAAAGCACACAGTATTTCCACATAGTACAAGATTTAAGAACAAGTTGAATTCTACAGTGACATAAATTGATTTCTACTAATAATGAATAGATACAACAATCACAAGAAACAATAATAGATATTATCCATGATTAATCATCATAGTCCTCAAAGTAACTGCAAATGATTGAGTTCAAACTCCAAGTTTCAAACCACAGAAAAATACTGATAGATCTATATATTTAAGTACATTTCTCAAACACAAAGTCTTTAAAGAAATAACATTTGCATATATCACCACCTTCTGTTTATTACTATCTCAGCAAAAAGTTTCTAACAATACTAAGCTACGAGTGTTTTTCTATATGACTAAAAGCTAACCCTTTCTTAGTTTAATGCTCCAAAATTTATAGTCTTTTACAAACCCAAAAATGCCTCCATCAAAACCCAGCCTTTTAGTTCCAAACAGTTTTTTAAAAAATTTCAAAATTTAGAATCCAAGAGATAACTGTCCATAACTAAACTTTCTCGCTAGGCTTCTCCTTGTCTGCCATAGTTTGTTTGACCAACTTCCATCTCTTGAAGGTGCTTGTAAATTCCTGCATTGCGTAAGAATGGGGGTTCTTCAGATTAAGCAACTTTGATCTGCATGCGTGCTTCTGCCACCTTAGTTCCTTGATCCTCTGACTCTGCCTTGGCATAAGCTCTTTGTTTAGGTACAACATCAATTCAATGTTAGCTATGGTGGTGAAGTCTCAGGAAGTAGGAGTGTCACTATCTTTAATCCCAAACATAGTATCAATGATTTGCATAGCTTTCAATATTTCTTTGTGCATCCCAGTGACTTCAAGTTTGATCGCTCGCATTTCTTCTATGGATGCCCTATAGATAGAATCCTTCCAATTCATTTTTTTTTTTAGGATTAATAACATGTAGGAATCCATGGCCTTCATGGGGTTTTCACTCAGGAACTTCAACATGCCATACTTTTCCACTTTGTGTACCTGAAACATGATTTCCTAGCACCGACTCTAATCTGCCTCCTATACTAGAATGAGGGTTTGAACTTCTCCCTCCACATATGTAGTGGTAAAGTCTAGGATAAATTTACTTCCTTCACAATGGACTCCATCCATTCATTCATTACCTCCAAGAGTAACCTTCCTCTTTACATTTTCCTGACCAACTGTTGATTGTCTAATGAGTTAGGATCAAAAGATTGTGGTGTTTGAATTAGCAGAAGAGCACTAACATTCATCAAGGAGTCTATATATTCAGCCATGGTGATTACCTATTTCTTCAGTTCCTTCTTTTTCTTACTATCTTTTTCAGATTGAGTCAACATATGGTCTATGGAAAACTTGAAAAAATGATTTTCGGTGTCTCTAGAGATGGCCCCCAAATCCACAGTAGTAACCTTGAAGTCTTCAGCATCAATTTCCTTAGAGCCTTCTTTTTGCCTATAGATAGCTACTTCCGTTGTAACCTTACCCGTTATAGGATCCTTGATTAACCATGCATCACTCTTCAGCATCAATTTCCTTAGAGCCTTCTTTCTGCCTATAGGTAGCTACTTCCGCTGTAACCTTACCCGTTATAGGATCCTTGATTAACCATGCATCACTCTTCACCTTCTTATTCTTAGAGATGTGAGTTGCATACTTCGTGACAATGTCTTTAGTAGGTATGGACATGGGTTGGAGATTATGTTTCTTACTCATTGAATTGGATAGCTAGGGAGGAATGGTGGAAGTGGTCGCTACTCCTTGGTTATTTTTCGGAGGAGTCATGAAACCAGACTGCATTGTATTTGGAGCTTCTATTAATTCCACATCGTCATCTTTTTTGACTGACATAGTAAGTTCTTCGCCTTTGTCTATTCCTAAATGATGGTAGTCTCTCTTTGGACCTTTTCTTGAGCAAGCACTGTAGACTTGGTTTTAGACCTGGTCCTGGAAGCCATGAGTCACTTAGGGGATGCCACTTCTTTTTTTCTTTTTAGGAGTTGAAGTGTCACCTACAGCATGAGATGAAAATGGGATGTCAGAGGTTAATGGTTTAGAGAAAGAAACAACCTTTGGAAATTTTTCAATCTATTTCTCACTGACTGATCTCAGACTCTTCCTCCTCAACTAGTTGTTTGTACAGGCTAAAATGGATCTAGTCCTAAGATTTATATCATCCTCTTCAGCTCTGCTTGAATCTACTTCAAGTTGAATTTCCTAATTTGCTTCATCCTAGCCTGGTTCAACAATTTTTGAATCATCTTTAGTCATTCCCTCGAACTTGAACTTTAGCTTTAATGAGGTAATTTGGGGAGTGTCAACCTCCAATGATCTCTCTTAACCACCTCACGCTCATCGCCACAATTTTCCCACAAATCCTCTAAGTGAGGAGCTGATTAAGAATGACCCTTTATTCCAAGCACCAATGTTGCAAAACTTTTACTATCAAAATCCCTCCTCCCTTGATAAAACTCGAGTAGGCTACTTATGATTATGGAAGCATTAATCATAGTGCTACAAGTTAGAGAGACAAGTCTGATAGGGAAAATAGACTCCCCTTTTTCTTGAGGAAAATTATCTTTAATTATAGAAAAAAATTGTCTGCATATCTTTTCTATAACAAAGCAATCTAAGGCATATCGAGGTAATTTCACAGGCTCTTCTTCAAATCCCCCCACTCGCAAGTATGTGAACCTTGGAAATATGATGTGAAAGCTCCCGTAGGTTTGGATTAACTTTTGGGTTTCTAGGGATATCCTCAACATTAGGGTTTTTCTGAGACTTATATGCACATTCCTTATCAAAACATCATGTACTTTTATGAATTCTTCTAACACTTTGTCCTTCTGTAACAAGGGGCAATATCGATAAAGAGTTGTATCTTCGCTCCAAGGCTCATGAGGAATGGAGGTAATATTACTGACACATGCAATGCAATAAGTTAAGTAAGAGGACATATAGAATTCTTCTCTTGAGATCTTTGAGTGTTTAAGTTGATTTCTTGGTGAGCTAGCTATCAACTCTACCCAATTTAGAAAATACTTCCTAGTTAGGATAATATCTATGTAGTGGTACATCTAGTCCTCAAAAAGTAAGACAAAGCAAACCCCTTAGCTCAATGTAGTAGAACCATTAGGTCATGGATATAAGGTTTCATGTGGTCTTTGGTAACTATTTTGGGTAGCCTTGAACTTCCTTTATAATTTGTTTCCATCCGCTTTCGGGCCATGAGGTTGCAATACTTTGCAAGGTTCTCTTGGTACTAAACTAGGGACTTGGTAGGGCCAAAAGTAGCAAAGGTGCATTCGGGTAAACACAAGACTGATAAAATAATTTCTCTAGTAATGGACAATATTGGCTCCCCATTCCTATTCAAAATACTTTTTGTTCTTGCATCATAATGATCAATACATAGTTGAAGCAATTATGGGCTTCAAAGAACAGGGGGAAAGCGGCGGCTTCAAACAAACCACTCACTGGAACATCTAAACATCCTTTAATCTCATCAACCTATTTAAGAAAATTCTCTTGTAGCTTATCAACCCTGACTCCCATTAGGTTGGTGTCAAAAATTATGGGCCTTTTACATTCAAAACTAGAAACATTCCCAAAAAAATGCAGAATGGACCTCATACTGATCAAAAGGAAAGAAACACCCCAACACTGCTCTTTTTTTCTCAAAATAACAACACAGAAGAAGAGACAAGAGATTTTTCACATTCTCACCAGTAATCTACTAAAAGAAAACCAGAAAAATTCCCTTCTTTCACTACTACTCCACCTTCAATTCATCTTGACATAGGATAAAACAATTGAGTGGAAAACTTGGTACTTTTAAAGGTAAGGTGACATACTGGCGAAAGTACTACCTCATAATGAGGTTTATATGATGAGATCGTTGTGGCCTAGCACGCATGCTAAAAATAGTGACATGACTTCCTTATTAAATGATCACCTTAAGGGAATGTCCTTGCAATAATTACAAACTTCTAACAATTGATCTAGCTTCAAAGTGAAAGATCTACCCTTTTATCACTCGTGATGACAACTCACTGTCCACATCAAGTAATGATGAATTAGAATGGACACCTTAATCATTATTTTGACACCGTATATGACATCTTGGGAACTATTGTCTTTTCAAGAATCATTAATACTTATGTGCATAGATCCTTAGTAGTAGAACTACTTTGAAATACTTTGAACCAAGGTTCAAAGTGGTTTGGAAAAACCTCTTCACCACGCTTGATGGGTCCCACCTGCAAGATCAAGAGTCAGTCTCAAAACTTTAGTTGAACTATTTTGAACTGGAGTTTGAAGAGGTTCAAAGAAGTTCAGAGGAAAGTCTCACAAAGAGGCATCACAAGACTCAACTTTTGGAGGCAAGATAAGATGATGCACGAACAAAAGGAAGCATGGAAAACTTGCTGATGCGGATTTTCAAGGTTAATGGAGAAAATGAAAAACCACAATGGAAACTCAAAACTAGGGCTAACAATATGCTTTTGGATATCTAAGTTAATAAGCATGATTACTTCCTTATTATTTTTAGCTGAATGAATTGTTTCCTAGACGGAAATTATCCCATCTAGGATGGATCTTCCTAGAACAAAACATGTTTTCTCTTCTAATATAAGTTAAGGGAGAACTTGTTTAAGTCTATTGGCTACTGCTTTTGATAAATTTTTATATATTGTCGCAAAGTGATATAGGTCTAAAGTCACCAGGTTCCTCATGATTTTCTATTATCAAAATTAGCGTTAAAAAAGTATGATTGATCTCAGTCAAAAGTGATCCCACATTTCTTGATGCTTCCATAGCTTTCTAAATGTCATAGCCTAGGATATCCCAAAACTTTTGGAAGAAAAAAGCTTGGAAGCCATTTGAACCAAGTGATTTATCTAGATTAAGGTTGAATAGTGTTTTTTTTTTTAATTTCCTCTATTGTGAAGGATTTATTCAATAATTTGTTATCCTTGGCTGTAATTAATTTTAGGATAGCGCTTACCATAATATTTTGTCCAATCAAGTTAGAACTTTCAAAGTAGTTTAGCACATTCTTATAAAATTCCACAAGCACTTCAACTATTCGTGTGGATTCTTCTTCGAAGTTACCTTCCTTATTTTTAATTTTAGTGATTCTATTAATGTTTTTGTTATTGATAGTGCTATTATCGGAAAAAATTGTTACAATCCCATTCAGCTAACCAAGTCTCTCTTGACTTTTACTTTCAATAAATTTCTTCTTCTGCTAATATGTTTTCTTCTTTAGCTTGCAACTCCTTTTCTTTTATGTATTTTCCATTCCATTTTTTATTATTTCTTCATTTAGTTTCTTTAATTCTTCTTCATCATCTAATTTCTCTTTGAAACTATTATTAAAATGTTCTTTGCTCCATTTAAGAATGTTTTCTTTAAGCAATTTTAATTTCGATACATAGCAGTACATTTCGGACCCTCCAAAGATACTTTCCTACCACCATTGTTTGATGTTGTTCATAAAGTTGTTATCCAAAAATTACATTTTTTCACATTGGAACTGAATTCTTATCGAATTTTGGGTTTCTTCAAATTCTATTCTAACTGGAAAATGAGTTGATCCAACATTTGGCAAAATTGTAGAGTGGAATACTACATTCAAAGTACTTCGATCCCCTTTGAATATAAATATATCTAACCTTTCTGCAATGTGATAAAAGCCTAATGTTTTGTTATTCCATGTATATTTTCCATTGCTTGGTTGGATCTTCCTTAGGTTGTTCCTTTCAAACCACTCTCCAAAGTCTGTTATGACCTATGTTACTGCTTGAGATCCACTATACCTTTCTTCAATTTGAGGATTACGTTGAAAGCTCCTCTGATACAAAAGTTTCTTGTCTGATTGATTTCCATTAAAGTGTTGATTTCATTCCAAATCTCTTTTTTTTCTTCTGCAGTTTGAGTGGGCCTGTATACATTAATGAGGGTCAATTTAATATTATTTCTAAAACTTTTGACTCTTCCTCCATCTAATTATTGTTATTGACTACTTTGGTAAAGTCTATTTTTCATGGGTTCCATTTAATGCCAATACCTCCTAATACTCCATTATATTCTACTAATTCTAACTTTTAGTTGCCCAATTTCTTTCCTAGTTTAATTCCTTGTTCTTTTTTTAGTTTATTCTCTTGGATTAAAAGTATTTTAGAATCAAACAGGGATAAATTGTGCTTTAATAAGTGCTTCTTTCTAGGGGCATTTAGTCCCCTAGCGTTCCATGTTCTTATCCTCATTGCTCTGTGGGAAGGAACTTCCCCTTCCCTCCATTCGTAATATCGCTAATATTTTTTTGATTCTTTTCTTTCCCAATGATGGATCTTAGTTGAATAAGGGTATTTCTTCCTTGCTTCAATTTTTTCTTTCCACATCTTGGGGCCTCTAGACCATATCGATTGACTGAAATGCTTAATTTGTCTATGTAATCACTGGCATTGTTGATACTGGTTGATATCATGTCATCCTCCATTGTCTCTTTATATTTGTCTAATTCTTGAAGTATTTGATCCCCTATATTTTTTTCTTCATTCTCAGTATCATTTTCTTCTTCAATTTAAACTTCCATACTTTTGGTCTTATTTTTCTCTTTGCTTTGTTCTATATCATCAACTACCCCAAATTCTTCCCATATTTGTTTTTCCTCTACATCATTCCCTCTTTTTCTCCTTTTTTCTTTACTGGTTTCTCAATTTTTGGGCTTGTTTCCATAAGCCTACTTATAAATGTCTTTACCTTCAATGGGATAAGAGATCCCCTATTTGTCTCCTCAAATGGATCTTTCCCATTTGAGGCGGTTTGCCATAATTTATGGGATTTTATTTTTGGTCTTTTTCTAATGGTTACATTTCCCCAATGTTTTGAAGATGTTTGAGGGATAATAGTTGTCTGTGACTGAGTCTTTGCATGTTGGCCTGACTTTGCTATTTCTTTTCCACTTTGTCCATTTTTTGGTCCTAGTGTTTAATGCCAATTCTTCCCTTGCTCTAATACTTGTCTAATCTTGTTATTTATCCCTTGTTGACCCTCTTAGTAGATGTTATTTATCATAATTTTTCTTACTCCTTGATCATTGTCTCTTATTAATCCACGTGTTTGTTGATATTCTTGTAGTTCTTTGTCTTCCTCTGGATCTTAATGTTTGTAATTTTTTTTAGATGTGTTTTCCATGAGGTTTCCCATGTTAGTAATCTTATGATCCTTACAAGCTTTCTTTTTTTGGAAGCTGGGGATCTCAGTACTAGAGTATGCTCTTCTTGAATTGAGGTTGCTTCCATGTTTCCTTCACATGTTTCTATTCTGATTTTTTCTCCAAGTGTCCTCTCTTAATTTTCCATTTGGTGTTTTATTTAATACTAGTATTTTTTATGTTGTTATGTTTGTTGCTTCTCTGCCTCTTCCTTCTTTCTTTCCATTCTCTTGCTCATTTTCCTTTTCTATTATATGTACCTGAATAAGGTTACTATGGAGTTTCACATGTTCTTGCTCCCCCAAGACTATCTGATCATGTATATCATTTTGAATTAACAAAAGGTTGTGAGTTAACCTATTGTGAGATTTAATGTTGTTACTAATTTCCTCAAAGAATGTATTGTATTTTTGGCATTTTATGCATTGTTGTAGTCCAGATAAAAATTGTTGAATGTACTTCTCAAAATATATGCCTTGACCTTCTTGTTCTCCATTCTTCCCTAACCTTCTTCTCTACTCTTTTGTTGGTAGTAAAACTGGATTGTAGTATTATCTTTTATCTCTGACTCTTTGAGTTCTCCATCCCCAGATGTTTCCTCGTTGATCCCCAAGTTACTATTAATTCTAATCTTGATATGTTCTAACTCAATTCTCTCTATGGATTTCTCTTGAGCTTGGTCCTTTTCTTTAAAGTGGTTTATCCTAAAAGTATCTTTGATTTTTGAGGTTTTATGGATACGATGTGGAGTTCTATTATGGCCAATGTTTATGCCTTTCTTTTTTCCTTCATACTTAGAGAAGGATAATCTATAGATAGATTTGTTGTCTATTTTTTTTAAGTATTGAGTCCCCTTTTTTCCAATTTCAAAATTAACAAGGAATTTAATGTCGTTGATTTATTGAGATCTATTTCAACACCTATAAGATTGCCTAAATATTTTCCAATTTTATTAAGGATTTGAATGTGATTATGTTTAGGAGGTAGGGTTTTGGATACTATCCAAGTTGGAGAAAAATGTTTTTGCACTGTTTGTTCATTAAAGTTAGGTTCCCATTATAAGAATTTCAAAGAATAACCTTTGTATTAAAAATAAGATACTAAAAGAAATTCATTTCTAATATGCTTGTTTTGGCAGTGCACATAAATCAATCAATTAGAAAAGGTAGAGATACTTACCTGTTCTATGCAGAAGTCTTGTAGCCATCTTACCATATTGGAGAATTTAGATTTGGAGTCATTCCAATAGGCATACAATCCTAATTCTTGGCATGTCATCCATGCACTCTCACTAAATTCATCACTGATGATTTGGATACCTTCTAAATTGGAGAGCTTATGGATCAAAGAGTTCAAGTTTCTATTTTGTTCTGCTAAACTATTATATAGATTTATGGCTCTATTTTCTTTTGCCTTAGTATCAAAATTGAGGGATCCCAAGTTAGTGGTAAGTATGGGTTTCTGCATATAAGAATCTGGCCTAATAAAATATGGTGTTGTAGCATTATGTTTCCTGTGAGGCGAGATATAGGCACACTCTTTTTTATTTAAAAGTTGGTCTTGCTCAACTCTTGGGATTGTTGGGGAATAATACTAGCAGAATTGACAGAAGGGTTACCTAATCCAATTGGAATACTATTGGCTGCCGAAAGAATTTTAGGTTGGGGCTTTCTATGGCTAGGGTTTCTATGTATTTCTTCCAACTTAGGTTTAGTTTTAGAGAATGTCTCTTTACTCCTAGCTTGTTTGCATATTTTGTGTTGTTGAAGTGTGTTTCTTGCTTCTTCATGCGATTTGCTTCCCAATCTTCTAGGGCTCTATGGAAATAGACTCCTGTGACGTTATCATTTTTTGTTGTATTTTGATCTAGGAAATGATCCTTTGATGGCTAAAAAATTGAAACTTTTGAACCTTTTCATGCTTTTTTGTTGCGAACATACTTCCATCCTTCTTCTTTCCCTTCTGGAAGAATTTGTGGAGTTATGCAAACTGAGTTTTCCTTGGACTTGTTAGTTGTTCCAGGAATCATATTTCCTTTTCCATGAAATTCCCTAGCTATTTGTGCTTCAACAATTTCTTTACCTCTAATCTCATGAAGCTTAGCTAGGGATGAAAAACTATTTGAGCACAGAATGGAAATTATGCCTGTTGTTTAGCCTTTGCTAGGTATTTGGTAGCATAATCCTATGGAAATGAAGGCCTTCTTAGATTTGAATTCATTTATTTCTTTCCTTGATTGGAGATCAAGTTGGTAGTTTTGTTGCTTGTGAATGATTTTGGATAGACTTTAGAGTTCGCAATGGATGTTTTAATTCTTGTGATTGCCTTGTCTATGGGTTTTACTAACTTCCATATGTTCACATTTCTGCTCGCATGGAAAAATGGTTCGCATTTTTTGCTTGTAAGGCAGAAAAGTTTGCCATTTTAATTATTTTTAAATATATTTACTCTTTAATACTAACTTTAATCTAAGTAGTTGTTGTTAGAATGTGTATGAACAATAAATAATCATAGGGCAATTGAGCATTACAAGAAGAATTTATATATTTTTTATATCGACTATATAATAGTAGATATATTTTTTGTGTTTCATGAATATGGGCAAGAAGCCATTTTGGATAAGTAGCACTATCAACTATGATACTAATGATGATTCTCTATCATAGTAAAGGTGAATAGTGCAAATAGCCATGAATGTTAAAGAGTTCAGTCGTCGAGTCTATTGCATGAAACCTCACAAGTGGGAGAGAAAGAGTTAGGGAAAGGCATTACAATAGGAAGAAGTTTGAGATTCTTATTAGGGTAAAGAAAAGTGAGGTTTGGTGGAAGTTAGGTCATAATGTAAATTTTAGAAAGTCGAATAGGAAGAGAAGAGAAGTAGAATTGGATGGAAAGTAAAATCTTATTCAAGCGGAACCAACAAGAATTCAAATTTAGATGTAAAGGCATGCATGTATAATGAACTCTATAAAACTCTAATACTCCAAACACCTATGAACATGTAGAAGTATGACCAAAAACACCCACCCTAAGAATTTTTGAGCCCTGTTTTGTTTCTAGCACATTGGCGAGCATTAAAAAATGATCATATGTAGGTGGTTTCTTAGCTCATTAGAATTTAGGAATGATTCTTTGTTGCACAATCTTAAATTGATTTAAAATGAGACAGTATGTGAGGATTTTGATATACTTTAGAACAATTGAATTATTTCATATTATTTTATAATTATATTTGATAGTGCATGTTTTGACTAATAATAATAAAATAAATTAGCTATTTTTGTTGTTGATGATCACTATCAAAGATGATGTAAGTTGTATTTGATTTCATAATGGTTAGTTTGGATGGTTATGTCACCATGGCACTTTAAATCGATTCATTTCTAGCAATATTATTTCTAACAATGATTTGTGAGCTTTTGATCCAATTTAATTATTTAAGTTGGTAGTTTGTAATGTGGAAGACTTGTTACTAAAATAAGTTTTTTATTACTTTTAGATTTACTTTTTATTGGTGATCACTTTTGAACCAAGCTTTGAACCATTAGGGTCACCTTCAAGAGATCCCATCTCCATGGTATTATTTTTGTAGTTCCCATGGCATTAATGTCTTCTATATTTTTCATGCTCTTAATCACTTTCTTATCACTTTGTATATCCTTAATGACTCCCTATTCTATCACCTTACTTTATCTCTCTAATTGATCCTTACTCTTTGACCTCCTTTTGCTTATATCTTTGGTTGGAAATACATCCTTATGTCTCCCTTCCCCTTATATTTTTGGTTGTGAATGCCTCCTTATGTTTCCCTATTGTCACAACTAAGCACCCCCTTAGTCTCTCTATTATTCTTATTGTGCATGCTCCTCATGAGTAGCCACATATGTTGGCATGACAACCTTGTACCTCCCTTTACAATGTTTGACAACGATGACCACATCGTGAGGTAGCTAATGCCATCATCTATTCAACCACCTTTGTGTAGACCACCAACCTTTGACCATTTGGACACCATAGTTATAACCTTTCACTACTTGTGATGAGAAACCACCACTACACGCCAAATCTACCCACTTGTTTTAGAGATAAATAGTGATGAAGGTTGCTAGTGTAATGGTTACAGCTTCTTACTATTGTCAAAATATAAACTTACAATATTTCACCCTACATCACTCTATTTTTGGTATGCTAGGAAGATTGCACAAAGCGCTAATGCAAAGAGCATATACAAAATGAAAAAATTCTAAGAATCAAACCTTGCAAAGACTAAGAATTGAAAACATGATGCCCACAGTGCTTTTGCATTGGCTTATTTATAGCTATATAGCAAGTGAAGGGAACTAGAGAACTAGGGATACTAGGTCAATCAGGATGAAGGTTGGATGTTAAGTCCTTCATGGCATCCCTTATTATCCTTCCTTAGAAGCTCTACCTCTTTCCCGTGACAAGTGTCCCTTGGCCTTTTTCTCTCTTCTCTCTTGTCTTGAGCGGTAGCCTTTCTCTTGCTCCTAGGCTTTTTCCTTGTTGGCTCGGTGCCCCCTCCTCCTCTTCCCCTTTGTCCTTTGGTCTCATTGGGTGGCTTGTTAGTTGTTTGTTCTTTAATTCTCCCTTTATTTTTTTTATTTTAATATATTAGGTAGTGATTATTTATTTTTCACTTTATTATTTATATTTATATTTTTTAACTTTTTTATATATAGATATATGTATACATACATACATACATATACACACACATATATATACATATAGATATGTATGTATGTGTATATATATATGTATGTATGTATGTACATATGTATACATACATACATATATATATACATATATATACACATACATAAATATACATATACACATACATACATACATATACATATGTATGTATGTATGTATGTATGTATATGTGTGTGTGTATACACAAATACACACACACACATACATATATATATAGATACACACAGAGAGAGATATGTGTGTGTATATAACTAAATAATATAAAGACCAAAAGAATACAAAAAGGGAGAGAAAATTAAATAATAAAAGGTGTAATTGGTTCTCTTTATATATATATATATATATATATATATATATATATATATATATATATATATATGATAGTGGTTTTTTTTTTTTTTTAATATATATATCAAATAAAATAATATATAAAGATTAAAAGAATATAAAAAGGAAGAGAAAATTAAATAAAAGATTTAATTAATTCCTTTATTTAGTTTTCTCTCCCCTTCTTATATTATTTCAATCTTTATTTATTATTAACATACACACACACACATATACATATATGTATATGTATATATGTATATACATACACATATATGTATATATGTGTACATGTGTGTGTGTCATATTTTTGGTTTTTTCTTCTTATTTATTTTTCATTTAAATTTGTTGTATTTTTGTTTTGTATTTGTTTCTATTTATATTTGTGAGGGTTTTCACAATTATGCATTTTGTGTGTGTGTGTGTGTGTGTGTGTGTGTGTGTGTGTGTGTGTGTGTGTCCTTGATACTAATTTCTCCAATGAAGATCCAATGGGAATGAAGCATTGGTTAATTTACCCCCCTCAATGTAGAATTCCCACATGCATCTTCATTATTAATTTGAACCATCAAGTAGTCTAGTTCAACAACTTTGAGAAGATCATCACTTCCATTGGTATAAATAATTACTTTGAAGGAACGGCCAATATATGGATATGTCACCATTATCTTTAATATCACACTAATGTATATTCATTCCCTTCATTATTCATTTGTTAAGATTGTTATTCTTCATATATTTCAACCATAAGTCTTGGGTCCTTTTCAACTAGAAGATTGTGCTTCTCTCCTATTCAAGGGGTATAGGATCTGATATAATATTTTTATTTATTCACTTCTCTCTCTCAATGTGGTGAATGAGTTACTGAATTGAGACTACTCCAAATACAATGGTAATCAACGTAGTAATAAAGGATCATTGGATTATTGTAATGGTACTGTCATCGATTAGATAATATGGTTAAGAGTTTATGAATGATATTCATTATTGTAGGCTGCAATTGTCGGTCTCACCAATATTTCTTCCACACTTTTCTTAGCTTGTAGATTTACTTCTCGTATCAAAACTGATAAAATCGGCTCCAATAGTGTGTGATGCATTTTCATCCTTAATCCACACCCATGGATAAAGAGAAGATAGTACCAATATGACCGAAGCTCAACTGGATATTGTATCAATTATTAGTTTGAAACATTTACAACAAGGCCAAGTAATTACTTTAGCTTCAGTAATATTTGCGAGCACCCAGAAGTATACGTGCTATTTCTCTAAATTTAAACCAGAAAATTAAAGTGGTCATGGTTTCAACCAAATATCTATGACCAATGTCTCCATCTATGAAATACTGCAGCTCATTCACCATTGTATGCTTTTGTAGATGTTTGTATGTGACTATCCTTATATTTCCTTTGATTCGAGGTTCTAGCAATATACTCTTGGACTGCAATGAAACTTCAAGAACCCTTCACATAGGAAGTACCATCTGTGAATATAATTTTTTGTGACTGGAGTTGTAGTTTCCTTTCCTTTTGTTGGTCTCAGCTATGCTCCATTATCCATCATATTCGATGTATCTTATGTCCAATATTTTTATTCGATGATTATCCATTAATCCTTTATGTTGATCCTTTGCATTGGATAGTACAATATCCTATTATCTTTGAGAGTCAGATTGTATTATGTCTCTCAATGGGATTTGATATCCTCTCTGTTGATGACTAATGAGACTAGGAATTAAGCCTTGCAGTATTGTCTCCCTACGATCTGTATATCTTTAAGAATTGTTGCCTACTAGTTCCATGTGGATCCAATTAGCACCAGGTGTTCCCTTCGTCAGTTTCTCCTTCATGTAATTCTATTTGGACACTTTTTTGAATAATCTTGTAGACTTATTCTATCACAATTTTACTTATCGTTTTTGTATGTTTTGTATTTTTCTGAAATCTATGTATCCTCAAGTTTATCGTTGCTTTCCCTGCGTACTCCTATTGACATATTCCTTGCTTAGTGTGTCATGTCGTATGCATTGGCTTTGGAGGATAGTAATAGTGTCACTATTGTTATTGCCTTTGTAATCTCTCATATCTTTTTCAATGTAGATTGTGCGCTCCTTATTCTCTAATGTCTAACATATAGACTTCTTTCCCTCCTTCAATATATGTTTTTGTTTCATTTTGATTCCCACTTCCTTTCAATGATATTGATGTTAGAATATGTCTTTCGTAGAGACTATTAGTTTAGAGCTCCAATATGCATCAAGATTGCCAGGGTTAATGCTATTTGTAGCCTTGCTCTAATACTATGTTAAATAACATGGATTGGTTTCTACAAATGTAATTACACTGCCATTGTTATAGGTATGTTCCAAATGCAGATTTAGATCTCATATAAATTTGCGAGCAGACATGTCTCTTGACAAGGTTTAAACATCATTAGTTAGTATAATAATAATATAAATAATCATATGTATAATATATACATTATTATTATATCTATATATATATATATATATATATATATATATATATATAATATAATATATGTAATATATATAATAATATATGTATATAAAAGAATATTTATCTAGTGATGATTTACCATCAATAATGAAACTCATGATCATATCAATCTGACTGTAACTACAAACTTAACATTTCCTTGGATGATGAGCCTCTGATAAAAAAGGAGCTAAGAGGTAAGAAAGTGTTATCTTAAGGGATAGTTGACGACAAAGGCATCAAGGAGGCAGATACTAAAAGAGACACTATGGATATGAACGAGAAAAACATGAATCAGAGTAAGGACTATGATGAACATGGGTATATGAAGGGAATCCTTGGAAACTTGGGTGTGATGAAAAGGGATATCAGCAGTATGAAGGAACATATGCAGGATATCAAGAGGGATTTTGATCAACTAATCAGGACTACCAGAGGTGAGAGGACTCTTTGTCGGCATCTAGATAGACTCTCTAATGTTATTGGAAATGCAGAAGAAGTCAAGAATTTAATGAAGAGAGTCCCACCTCTAGAAGTGAATAATAGAGCTATGGAACAAACGATGAAGGATATGCAAAAAAAGATGGATGCCATGGGAAACAGAGTTGACAACACAGAGAATGCAGTTAAAAAACTTGCAAACTAGAGTTGCTCCATCTTGAAGACTATAGTGGATAACACTAAAACTCTGCTAAACAAACTAGAATAGGGGAGAATTCAAGGTTTTAAGGACATGAAAGAGGATCAAGGCCCCAATAAATGCACCAGGTCTAATTCAAAGAAGACAGAGGTTATGGAAGACAAAGAAATTAATGAGCTGAAGGCCTCTATTGTGAACATGAATATCCTTGCAGATCAGGCTGTTAATTTACTAAAGACCTTGTAGTTTTCCTAGTGTTATCTTTTGTTGGCTTTTTGTTGTATTATCATGTTTGTCGTATTAAGGCTTCCTATCTTAGTTTGTTTTGTTTTTTGGTGTTGATGCACAGTTCCTCATGGGCTTTCTTAGCTTATTATGTCTCATAGTTTGTAAAAAGTTTCAAGTCCTTCAAAACTTGTTTTTACTTAATCAAAACAGTCTAGGCGAACATATCTAAAGAAATCCATAATTTGTTTCCTGTGTAGGGCAACACGTGTCACGAGTCATGTGAAAAAAGGTCTTCTAATTAGATCAAGTAACAACAAGTATCGATGATTTTTCCTTATCCGAAAAAGGGTCAATTCTCCATAAGCATCATTCTTAATCACGGGTTTTGTAAGACATCCTAGGTTGGACAAAGTGTTGGCTGCATAGGTTGCACATTGTTGGAATTTGTGATTGACTCCTCTGAGAAGACAAAATATTTGGGCAAGCTCATGTAATGTTCTAAAATAAACATTAAATTCTTTGGAAATATATAATCCTAGATAAGGAGGGAGATTAACTAGACTCTATATGAATACTCTAGGAAGTTGTTTGCTTAAATAATCAACAACACTATTTTGCTTCCCTACATATGTTGGACTCTGTAATTATACCAATTTAAGTATTCTTGCCACAAAACATATTTGCCCCTCCCATATTTTCTTCCATGATCCTTTTCTTGAAAAAGTAAGGAACATTGTGCAATCAATGTGGGTAATGAACTTTGCAAGATGCATCAATTTTAGAGAAACAAAAGTCAAGCATTTGATGATATTGTAAATTTTTTTATCAGAGGAAATCAATTTTTTCACTTCTTCAAGAAAAATTGTTGGAAACTACAATTGGAACAATTGTTATGTTGTCATTGATGTCAAACCTTATTCAAGAGACATTTACTAATAGTGTTGAGTACCATATCAGTTGATTGATGAAGAGGATTTGAAAAGATAGATAACTAAATGAACTAGTGAAGTTGAGTAGTAAGTATGATGGAACTACAAGGAGCACTTGATAAATTAGTCTTTGACAAGATGATGTATTGTTTAATCATTATATTATGAAGAGAATAGAATTGAGTTGATGTTTAAAAGAGAATATAAGAAATTGAGTAAAACACTAAGCTTGACTAAGTGACAGTTTCACTAGGTCAATGAAGCACAATATTAAAGAACTTAAGAGAGAGTTGAGCAAACAGAATTAGTTGAGTGTCAATTATGACCGAGTGAGCCAAGGAAAGCCGAGCATTGTAGAGAACAGTGAAGACCGAGTAATCTTGTGATGGCCAAGCACAAGAACACAGTGATGACCGAGTGTCACCAAAATAACAGTTTGTGAAAGAATCAAGTTTTGAGGCTAACATTGTTGAAATTTTGAGTTGGTCAAAACGTGTGAAAGATATGGATTAACAATCTAATGTATTTAATGCAAGGATAGAGTTTGTTATGTGATCAACGGAAAGGATCTAAAAATAAGTTTCTAGAAGTATCAAGAAAGGAGGGGAAGAACAAAATGATGGATTGATTCAATGAGTCTAACCTAACCCTAAGATCTACGATGATATTTAAGAGGCAAAAGATCAAAGCTACCTATTTAATAAGGTATAATAGATATTTTCTAAGGTTGATTTGTTGTTGATTGGCGGCTTTTGTGAAGAATAGAGTAGCAAAGGAAAAGTGAGAAGATTAGTGAATTGTGATTACTTGAAGGGTTACTAAGAATATCAGAGATAGAGAACTTAATGGAGGTTAGTCAATGAACCAGCATGAGACGAATGGAGATTTGAAATTACAAAGTGGGTTATGTTTTACTAACCAAACCTAATGTTACATTCTAACCATTGTTATAGTCAAAATCATTTAATCAAGGTTTACCTAACAATCATTGGTAAATCCTTTAATCAATGTGACATTCTAATGGAATGATCCAAAGTCCTCTAACCAGACCACTCCTAGAGGGTGATTAAATCCTTTAACAATGTCACATTTAACACTGTGTTTTGTAACCTTTAACAGGGTTGGCTCTTAACTGAACTCACTTCTAGAAGCGTGAGAATTTTGTAGCATGTTATTGGTGGTTTTTCTCAAATTAGATTTCCACATTATTAAATCCTGGTGTCATTTACTTGTGTGAATGTTATGTTATGCATGTTATCTTCATAGTTGTTTATTTTACTATTAGTCGACACATATACAGTATAGAGTCTTAAAGAATGTTAAGTTGTTGATGAGATGCTATATAGACCAAGTTGTTTAATGAGCTTGTTTAAGTTGTTTGAAGTTGGTAAAAGTTGAATTGGTACATCTAAACTTGAGGATAATAGATTCACATCCATCCCCCCCACCCCCCCCCCCCCCCCTACATTTATTCTAAATATTCTAGCAATTGGTATCATATCATTTGGTGCTTGTAAGAAAGTTTAAAGGAACTCAAGCCAAAGATCAAGATGTCAAAGAGAGAGGTACCTAAGTTGAACAAGGAGAACTTTCCAACATGGCAACATCTAATGAAATTGCATCTATTTGGAGATCGAGATTCTAAAAGATACCTAGAAAATGAATACATTGAAGTACCTAGGTCCACGACTATTAAGAAAATGAAGGAGAACAAAGAGCATAATCAAATGATGATAGATCTGACATCTACATTGAGCTATGTTGAATTTGATGATGTAAAGGATTGCACTATTGCAAAGAAAATGTGGGACAAGTTGGTACAAATCCATGGAGGGAACAAAAATGTGTCAAGGGCTAAAGCTGAAAGCTTGAGAGGAAAGTTTGATGACATGAGAATGAAAGAAGGGGAGACTATTGCACAATATTGTGGCCAAATCAAGGAGGTTGTGAATGCTATTAGAGGTGTTGGAGGAATCATATCTGATGAAACTGTGATAAGTAAGGTATTGAGGACTTTCCTTCCTATCTATGCAATCAAAGTGTCTGCAATTCAAAAACTGAGGTGTACCCCTGGTAATGATTTGTCTTGGATAGTCTAATTGGTAGACTTACTACATTTGAGTTGTCAAATTTTGATAATTATTCATCTGCTAGTGTTGAATGTGCTTTCAAGTCTCAACTAACAGTTGATGAGTCTAAAAGAAAGAAAAAGAGCAAGTATGTGGAAAGTGATAGTGAATAAAATGATGGCCTTGATCTTGAAGCATTATTGACAAGAAGACTACCTAGATAAGATAAGATAAGATAATTTTATTAATGTCCAACAAAAGACCACAACGTGGGTCTATGGGATTGGAAGTTAACACCAAGAAGAAAGCAGACAAACAGAGCACCAAACGGTGTCCAAAAAAGAACAAGTACAACAAAAGAAGAAGAAAGCAAGAGACATCACAGAAAATATTAGGTATCTGTCCTCATAGGAAAAAAGTCCAATAGTGACTGATATGTGCGGCTACCAGAGGCCCTATGATAAAGTTGAGTACTACGAGGGGAGTGTCATTGGTGAAGAGATCCCTTGCAGGATCTCACAGATCTAGAATGAATCATGTTAGGAAAACTGTACGGTCGCTTCACACCCTGGGCTAGAGCTAAGGGCAAGAAGAAGATCATAATAGGTTTGGGTTTGACTCCTGGGAAATGATAGTTGCAAAGTATGGTCATGAAGTTGTAAGGACTCGCGGAGATAGAGCGCAATGGAACACTGATCTGTGTACTTGAAAAAATTCAAGAGAGATCTACAATCTCTAAAGAAATAATAAAATCTCCCTCTAATATCGTAGTATATGGGGGCATCTAAAAAGGAAATTGATCTCAGATTCTACCTCTGCTAAGGTACAAAGCCTACACACCCTATCCTCTCTAGAAATATGGTGATTGACCTAGATCTGGAGTCTATACGAGCCCACCCTAAAGGAGCCAAGGGAGACACATGGGGCATATGTCCAATATCTGTGTAATTACTCAGGGCGTATAATAATCCCATCCCAAATATAGAAGAAGTGCTCAGCATAGAAAGCCATCCTCAAACATAGTCCGCCTGGAGGATCCACCTAGGTCCGTATGATATACTACCTATAAATGTCAAGTCTAACATGCTCATTCAACTCTTGTTGAGAGGGGAGTATATGAGTAGGAGCATCCAATGAGAACTGGTAGGGAGGGAGATGGTCGATGTCGATCCCAACTGAACTTAGCAGGATATTAGCCTGAGCATACCAACAGTGGGCTCTAGTGGTTGGATCAAAGTTTGCAATAGTAATTAAGGAGTAGTAGACTAAGTAAGGATAGGCCTTCAACTGAGTCTGCAAAGCCATGAAGACGATGGAGAAACCAGATCAGGTCAAAAATGGCTACAAGCCTGAATGGATGATCTCTAAACTCAGTCAAAATAATATTGTGGGGGGGTAGATCTATGATATCTGATAATTTGATAGAGGAGTAGAGTCTGGGTATGCTTGATCATGGCCCAATCCAAGTCTAAAAGGGAAGGACCCCAAAACACCAAACCATAGAGCACTATGGGTCTTACTAAGGAATCCTAGAGGGATAGCTTAGATGATGTGTCCTGAAAGTGGTGTCTTAAGCACTGTCTCTCGAGTATGGCAAGGGAACCCAACCCTTTACTGGTCTGAGTTTGAATGATTGGTCTCAAGCTAAAATGAGATCCAAAAAACTTAACCCCAAGGTATGTGTAAGATGATGTAATCTCAACTTTTCAACCCTAGAAGTGAAAATGGAGATGTGAGGTCTTCAGACCATTGAAGACCATAACACAAGTCTTCCCAAGGTTCACAACCAACTATCTCATGTCACAAAAAGATGCAAGCCTATCCAAAAGCCTCTGAAGACCCTCAAGAGAAGAGGCAAGAAGAACCACATCATCAGCAAAGAGAAGGATGGAGATCAATATGTGGTGTAGATGACAACCATCACTCAGAAGCGAGGAGTCACTGAGAAAGGCCTCAAGCTCATCAATGTAGATCCTAAACAAGGTGGGTGAGAGGGGGCAACCCTGCTTCACCCTAATGGTGCTCTGGATAGGGTCAGAGAGGCCCTCTGTGGTCCTGAGTCTACCAATCACTGTCTCATATAACCTCATGATAGTCGTCAGTAAGATCTCAAAAATACCAATATCTCTCAGCCTTTTAAAAAGGGCCTCTCTAGGGATGGAATCAAAATCCTTACAAAAATCCACAAAACAACAGTAGACTTTCTTTGAATGGTGTCAAGTCTCCTTGATAATAGCCTATAGTGTAAAGATATGGTCCATGGTCTGGTAGTCTGCCCTAAATCCCGCTTGACCCTTAGCCCTGCAATTCCTCATGTCAAGCTCACTAGATAAAATAGTAATCAATGTTGTAGCATAAAGTTTGGCAAATGTATGCCCAATCATGATGGTCCTATAGAGGAAAAGGCAAATACAAAGGTAAACTTCACATTATTTGTTTTACATGTAACAAAGTTGGTCATATTGTAACAAGATGTCCTAACAAAGATGATAGAAAGAAAAGGAAGGACAACAAATATAGAGGAAGGAGAGACAATAGAGACAACCAAGGTAACAAAGACTACAAAGAAAAAGGTAAGAAATCTTGTTACATTACTTAAGAAGACGGTTCTAATATTGATTATGATGAAAATTGTGAAGAAGTTACATATGTAGCAATGAAAGATGATTCTGATGAAGATGAGAAAACCACTATAATCTCTTGTGTGAATAAGAATAATAGATGGATAATTGATAGTGGTTTCTAATATCATATGACTGGTGATACAAGTAAGTTTGAAAAGCTAGAACATTATAATGGAAGTAGTATTAAGTTAGGCAATGATGCAACATGTTATGTGAAAGGTAGAGGATTAATCAAGTTGAATGATAAGATCAAATGTGACTATGCATATTCGGTTGATGGATTGAAATATAACTTATTAAGTTTGGCACAATTGAACAGTTCAGGCTACTAAGTTGAATTCCAAAATAAGAAGGCACAAATATTTGATGCTACTCGTGGACTAATTGGAAGTGGAGAGAAAACAAGAGGTAACTTGTTCTATCTAGACCAATCTGAAAATACTTGGCTATTTGCACAATTTGAAGATACTTGGTTATGGCATAAGAAGCTATGTCATGTGAACTTTGATAATTTGGTAAGCATTAGTAAGATGAAAAAGGTAAGAGGGTTACCAAGATTAAGAAAACTTGATAAGGTGATGTGCAAACAATACCAAATGGGAAAAATAACAAAGTCTAGTTTCAAGAGAAAAACCTATTCTTTTGATGATGTTTTGGAGTTGGTTCATGCTGATCTGTGTGGTCCTTTTGGAGTGGAAAGCTATTATGGTGATAAATATTTTATTTTATTTGTTTCTCTGACTTTTCTAGAATGATGATTATGATGTTTCTAAAAGAAAAATCTAATGCATTTCAAATGTTTGAGTGGTATTTGGTTGGAGTTGAAAAAGAAACAAGAAAGAGTCTCAAATCCTTGAGATCAGATAGAGGTGGTGAATTCATATCATATGAGCTCAACATGTTCTGTAATGACAAAGGAATCAAGAAATAAATAAGTGTACCAAGGACTCCACTACATAAGGGATAATTGAAAGAAGAAATAGATCAATCATGGACTATGCAAGGACGCTGATATGGAGAAGAATATTTCACAAAAGTATTGGAGAGAAGTTGTAAGTACTAGTCTTTATAGTCTGAATCGAGTGCAAGTGAAGAAAGGTGCAAAAAAAACACCTTAGAACTTTGGTATGGCTATGCACCTAATCTGATTTATTTCAAAGTTTTTGAAAGAAAATGTTACATACTTAAAGATGCAAGGAAAGGAAAACTTGATGCAAAGAGTGATGAAGGTATGTTCCTAGGGTATTCCACTAAAAGCAAGGCTTACAAATGTCTAAATTCTAACACTAAAAAAATTGTGGAAAGTGCAAATGTTAGAGTTGATGAATTTGCTATAAAAAAAAAATGAAGAAGAATGCAAGAAGGAACTTGAAGATTACATAATTTTTTCTACATCAATGAAGGTGAACTCAATACCTTACTTGAACTAAAAAAAGAGGTTCTCAAGCATCAGCAGCCAGGTACTGTTGAGGTTCAATAGAAAATTCATGTCGAGCATCAACAGTTTGTTGAGTATCAAGTTGTAGGAGCCCAGTCATAGACATAAGAAGTTGAACATCAAAATGAGGAGGGCAAACACCAGAAAGACAATGTCGAGGTGCAACTAAAGATACCTAAAGGAGATGAGAAAGAAGAAATGAACCTATCCTAGCAAAATATGTAAGGAGGAATCATAGACCTAACAAAATTGTTAGAAGCAAAGATTCAGAAGTCATGACAACAAGTAAGTTGAAAAATGATACATGTTTGTTGTGTGAGGTTGGACTTAAATCAATAGAGAAGCTTTGGAGAATGATGACTGGGTCAAGGCAATGAATGAGGAAATCAATCAGATAGAGAACAAGACATGGACATTAGTACCAAGGCGCAAGGATGAGAATGTGATAGGGACCAAATGGGATTCTAGAAACAAGCTGAATGAGAAAGTTGAAATCACAAGGAACAAAACAAGACTTGTTTGTAGGGGATATACACAAGAAGCAGGTGATTATGGAGAAAATTTTGCCCAAGTTGCAAGGTTGGAAGGAATGAGAACTTTTCTTGCATATGCTTCTTACAAAGGATTCAAAGTATACCAAATGGATGTCAAATCTACAATTCTAAATAGAATCTTGGATGAAGAAGTTTATATTGAACAACCTAAAGGATTTGTTGATCCTAGCAAGAGGAATGTGGTATGCAAAGTATACAAATCTCTATATGGTTTGAAGCAAGCCCCAAGAGCATGGTATGAAAGGTTAAACACTTATTTGGTGAAAATTAATTTTGTTAGAACTAATGATAATAGTAATCTATACTTGAAAAATGAATTCAAAAGTAAGCTATTGTTAGCTGAAATTTTTGTTGATGATATCATATTTGGAGGACAAGATATGTTGTGCAAGTCATTTGTTAATGAGATGAAAAAGAAATTTGAGATGTCAATTTTTGAAGAGATCAATTTCATTGTTGGATTGCAAGTTTATCAGATAAAGAAAGGTATTTACATTACACAATCAAAGTATGTCAAGGAAATAATGAAGACCTTTGGAATTGAAGAATCAAGACCAGTTGGAACACCTATGGTGACTAGACATAAACTTTCAAAGAATGATGATTCTACTAAGGTGAATCCAACATTGCATTGGTGAATGATTGGAAAATTGCAACATGTTTTTCATAGAAGACCAAACAGTGCATTACTTGTTGGTATTGTAGCTAGATTTTATGCTAATCTTAGAGAAAATCATGTGATGGCAGTGAAAAGAATCTTGAGATATTTGAATGGAAAAAAAGACTATGGATTATGGTATAAAAAGACTGACAAGTTTGAATTGAAGGTTTACAAAGATGTTGATTGGGCAGGCAATGTTGATGACAAAAAGAGTAGAAGTGGAGGTACTTTCTTTCTAGGCATGAGATTGATTTCATGAACAAGAAAGAAGAAAAATTGTATTTCTCAATCTACAACAAAGGTTGAATATGTTGTTGCTGAAGTTAATTGTTCAAACATTGTGTGGAACAAGCAATTGTTGAAAGGTATGAAGGAAGAAATCATTGAACTTGTGGTGATATATTGTGATAACACGATTGTTATAAACATATCTAAGAATCATGTGATGTACACAAAGACAAAAAAAATTGCTATCAAGTATCATTACTTGAGAGAGCTAGTTCAAGACAAAGAAGTGAGACTAGAATATGTCAACACAAAGAAGCAGATAGATGACATTTTCACTAAGGCATTACCTAAGGATACTTATGAATATCTAAGAGACAAGTTAGACTTCATTCCCCTATCTGAAGCAAGTGGAAAAGAGATGTTGCATTGCATCAAATATTGTCATCAAAATATCTTACACATTGATACAGGAATTCGCACTTTAGGAGCTGTCCAAAGTTGTGAAAAGAAAAGAACAGACAAATGAGCATATGAAGTTGGAAGAAACCATGAAGTAAGATGAAAGATAAAGTGATATTTCTATAAAAGTCAAATAGGGACAAGAGGATATTGTATATGTGAATGGTTGATGTCTTTGGCATTGTTGTGAAAGAGGGAGAAGATATATAGTTACCATTCAAGATATATGAATGAAGAAAGTGGGAAAAAAATATACAGTTACCATCCTATATCTGAATGAAAGAGAGAGGGTCTATAAGAAGTTATTGTTGTCAAAAGAGGGAGAATATGATCAGAGTTAGCAGTTGAATTAGAAGATGAATTACAAGAACCAATATGGTAAGAGGGAGCCAATACAATTGGTGTCAGCACTGAAGAGTATACAATTGGTATCTTAGAGGGAGAAGTGTAAGTGAGTGCTTGGATGAGAATCAAAATGAAACTAAGTGTAAGTGAGTGCATGGATGAGAATCAAAATGAAACTAAGTGTAAGTGAGTGCATGGATGAGAATCAGAATGAAATTTTTTAAAGTGTAGCTTCAGTACACACACACACACACACACACACACACATATTATTAAAGGCTATCGAAACTTCTTCATTACCATTGGTCTTGATTCAAACTACTATTCAAAGGCATGATTACTGAAAGGTACTTAAAATCATGATCCATGTAGGGACATGACCTTACTCACTAATACTTATAAGGATCATTAGTTGAGATGATAATTCAATAACCACTACAATATTTCTTCTTTAGCAATGATCGGTGTATACTACAATATAATTATTGATATTTCTCATAATATTAATTGAAGTTGGCATGTGCATGTGTGTGTGTGTGTGTGTGTGTGTGTGTGTGTGTGTGTGTCTGTGTGTGTGTGTGTGTGTGTGTGTGTGTGTGTGTGTGTGTGTGTGTGTATCAGTCTGGAAGACATACTCAGTATACTATATCAGATTATTACTATAGCATTTTTTAATCATTATTGATTAAGAATTTTGTACTACTGACCTCTATCAGAGATCCATTCACATTTACATGGTATCGGAGCCGCACTGATAGAGAATTTGAGTCAGTTTTATATAGATTTAATATTTTAAACTATCTTCAATCTAAAACTATGATGAATCACATAAGACTAGAAGACAGACTTAAAGGGGCCTCCAACTTTTCATAATGGAAAATACAAGTAATGATCATTCTTTAAGAAATGAAATTAGAAGGATACATAGAGGAAAATAAGTCTATGCCAGAGAATGAATCAAGCAAAACAACCTGGAAAAGACATAATAATAAAGTTATGAAGATCATTATAGACTCTGTCAAAGATCACATTCTCCCATCAATATCAAGCCTAAAAAAAACTAATGAGATGTTCACTACTATTAAGAATACATTCAAAATTAATAGCACCAATAGATTTTTGACATTGAAGCAACAACTACTATACATCAAAATGAATAATGCAAAGTCTATTACATCTTATTTTTTAAGACTTAGAATTAAAAGATCAATTGGCAACTATTGGAAATCAAGTGGATGACAAAGAACTTTGCAGTATAGCACTAAAAGGATTACCCTTATCTTGGGAAACTTTTATTCGTGGACTAAGCTCTCAACCTAAACTTCCAACATTTGAGCAATTAAAAAACAAATGTACTTAGAAGAGTCACGATTAATTTAAAGAGGAATCGGTTTAAATCAAGAAGGAGATATTCAAGCCCTCCAAGTCAATACCAACAATAAAGGAAAGAAAGATAAATTTTTTTAAAAAAATAAAGGAATCTAAAAACCATACAAGAAAAGAGATTTGTCAATGGCACAATGCTTCAAATGTGACAAATTTGGTCATACTCATAACATCTGTCTGGAATGAAAGAAATTTCAAGAAACTCTAGCATAAGTCAAAGATGAAAAGGATTAAAACTTTCCATTTTACTTAGCTCTCTCAAGTGAACTCAACTCCAATAAAAATACATGGATAATAAACAGTGGAGCATCTCGTCATATCACAGGTTTTAGAGACAAATTCAAAAGCTTTGGAGGATACTCTTCTGAAGAAGTGACCATTGGGGATAATTCTACACATCTGATAAAAGGTATTGGATTGTGTTCAATCCATCTAAAAACATGTATCACTCTTCAACTAAAGAATGTTTTGTTTGAACCTGGTATAAAAAGAAATCTAGTCTCCATCTCTAGCCTTGGAGACCAAGGGTATCAAATCACATTCCAAGAGGATAAAGTATTATCCTAGCCAAAGAACTCAAACATTAAGAATGTTATATCGATCGGATTTAGAGATGGAAGTTTATACAAACTTTGTAACCATCAAAATCTAGCACTAAATCATGAAATCTCAAATTCTAATGAAATGTGGCATAGAAGACTTGGTCACCTTCATTTTTGTGCCTTATCATCCATAGAAAAAATAGTAACTAGGTTACCTAGTTTAAAACCTTATCATTTTAGCATTTGCAAAGGGTGTGTCTTAGGTAAAAACACAAAAAGGTCATTTCTCCAGTGAACACAAATCCAAATCTATACTAGAACTCATTCATATTGACTTATGTGGTCCAATGTATGTACCTTCCTTAAACGGATGTCTATGCTATGTAATTTTTATAGATGACTTTTCTAGAAACACTTGGATTTACTTCCTTAAACTTAAAGAATCAACCAAAGTGTTATCCAAATTCAAAGAAATTAAAACACTAGTTGAAAACCAAACTGGAAAGAAAATCAAAATCCTAAGATCAAACAATGGAGGTGAATACATTTCAAAAAAAATAAAATATTTTTGCATCTCTGTTGGGACTAAGAGTGAGTTTTATGTACGATATGATTCTCAACAAGATGGAGTCGTAGAAAGGAAAACAGAGCTATTATTGAATCTACAAGAGCTATGATTCATGATCAAAATCTTCACACCTCTTTATGGGTTGAAGCTTCGAACACTGCAGTTTACATCCAAAATAGATGTCCTCATTCAATATTGGAAAGTACAACTCTTGAAGAAGTATTTACTGCAAACAAACTAGACTTAAGTCATCTAAGAATATTTGGGTACCTTGTATATATTAACATCCCTAAAGAAAAGAGAACTAAACTAGAACCATCAGGAAAGAAGGGCATATTTATCAGATACAATGAATCATCCAAAGGTTACGGGATTTACGTCCCTGGACAAATAACTATTGAAATTAGTATAGATGTAAAATTTGAAGAAGACATTGTTTTTAACCTTTCTAAAAACATTGATGAATCATACTCAAAACCAACTATTGAAGTAGATGAGAATCCTCTAGTAGAACATGAGAGGGAGATTGATACTAGAAGCCTTGCACCTCTAAGTCCTAATACTGAAAATACTAAAAATCGTAACAATAAAAAAAGACCACTTTCGACAAGAAAAATGATAGAAGAAATTCAAATAGAACCTGATGGAGTAGTCAAATAAAACAAGAGAACAAGGAATCATTCATGCTATGTAGCACAAATTCTTGAACTCATCAAAATAGAACCTACAAACGTTGAAAAAGCATTAACATGTCAACCTTGGAAAGATGGAATGGTTGAAGACTACCAATCCATGCTAAAAACTAATGTGTGGGATGTTGTACCCATATCCAAAGACAAATCACTTGTCTCTTCTAAATGGCTATTCAAAATCAAATATGCACCAAATGGTAGTATTGAAAAATATAAAGCCAAACTTGTAGCTCGTGGATTCTCACAAAAAGAAGGAATAGATTATGAAGAAACTTTTGCTCCAGTCACCCGTTACACTTTTGTCAAAACCATCATATCTGTTGCAACATCCAAAGAGTGGAAGATACATCAAATGGATGTTAAAATTGCATTCCTAAACGGTGTGATTGAAGAAGTATACATCGAACAACTTGAAGGATTTTTCACCCATGAAAAAAATTCTTATGTATGTAAACTAAAGAAAGCACTATGTGGTCTTAAACAAGCCCCCAAGGCATGGTACGAAAGTATAGACAGCTACCTTTCAAAATTAGGATATTCTAAAAACGAAGTTGATCCTAATATATATTTCAAAATAGTTGATGGTGATATGATTATTCTTGTACTGTATGTTGATGATTTACTAATAACAAGTGAAGATCATCTTATAGCAAAATGCACACAGGATCTAGCAACAAAATTTGACATGAAAGATCTAGAACTTCTTCATTACCTTCTAGGCTTAGAAGTATGGCAAAAGAAGAACTATATCTTTCTAAATTGAGGAAAATATGTTGTTGACATTCTGACTAAGTTTGGAATGATGAACCGTAAACCCTTAACTACTCCTATGGAAGTAAATCTACTCAACCTGAAGAATGATATATGAATTTGAATCTAAACCTACTAATCCTGCTTACTACCGACAATTTATTGGATCATCGATGTACTTAGTGAGAACTTGTCCTGATATTTTTTTACACAACTACTGCCTTAAGTCAATTCATGTGTGAGCTAAAGAAGATCCATCTCATGGCAACCAAGCACATATTATGATACTTACGTGGTACAATTGGTATGGGCCTGAAATATGATCAAGTTGAAATTAATCTTCATGGATATCCAGATTCTGATTGGGTAGGCAACTCTATTGATCATAAGATTACTACAGGATGTTGTTTCTGCCTTGGTTCAGCAATGATCTCTTGGTTTAGCAGAAAACAATCATCGAACGCCTTAAGCTCCGTCGAAGTTGAATACATAGCTTCTTCCATGGGAGCCAGAGAAGCAATATGGTTAAGAAAGTTGTTAGACGAATTGTTTAGAAAAACCTTGAAGCCTACAGTCATCCACTGTGATAATCAAAGTTGCATCAAGCTATTAGTGAATTCAGTTTTTCACAATCGATCTAAGTATATTGAAATACCTTATCATTATATTAGAGATGTGGTAGATCAAGATGTTCTCAAGCTAGAATACATAAGTACAAATGAACAAACAGTTGGTGTACTTACTAAACCTCTTTCCAAGCCTAAATTGGAATATTTCAGAGGTAAATTTTGTATGATTAAATTATGATTGTAAACACTGAAATTAGGTTTCAATTCTCTTTTAAACAATTGTATATTCATTATTGATTAAAATGCTGCTATCTTATAGTTGCATTTGATATGTAATGAAAGGTGATGGTCTTTCATTGACATATATAAATGGGAGGTAACCATTGTAAGGCGACGATCTCACAAGTGGTAGACCTATTATCATGACAAGATTATGTTGTTATTCCGAATAATTGAAAGTCCTGGTAACAAACATATTATGATTAGACTTAATTAAGTTGTTGTCCAGAGTGCCAAAGATCATAATACTTGTCGTGAAAAAGTTCATGACATTGTGATTTTGGTTATATAATGGACTACTCTAGATCTTTGTTTTTGAGTATTAGAAATTATATAACCTATTCTCCTGATAGGTATCAATGAAGTTGATACCAGTGCACATATCAAGAGAATATAAGAAACCTTGGTATTTCACTTCTCCCTCGCTAAGCGGGAGTGTTAAAGTGTAGCTTCAATAGAAGTCAAGTACACATTATAATTAGTATATGAATTTGTGACTCTCACATATATATATATATATATATATATATATATTCACTATTATGTATTTCAATATCTATTCATATACTTATTTGATTATCTCATAAGTTTATTTGTGTGTGTATATTTATATATTTTTATATTTTTATTTATTTATTTAATAATGATTATTAAAGGCTATTGAAACTTCTTTCTCCACCGGCCTTGATTCAAACTACTATTCAAAGGCATGATTATCGAAAGGTAACTAAGATCATGATCCATGTAGGGACATGACCTTACTAATACTGATAAGGATCATTGGCTTGAGATGATAATTCAATAACTATGGCAATATATCTTCCTTGGTAGCAATCGGTACACACTACAATATAATTATTTATATTTCTCATAATATTAATTGAAGTTGGCAATATATATATATATATATAGCCTAAAAGACATACTCAGTATACTATATCAGATTACTACTATAGCATATTTGAATCATTATTGATTAAGAATTTTGTACTTTGATCTCTATCAGAGATCCATTCACATTTACAAAACTGAGGATATTAATGAAGATCTATTACAGAATATAGAAGGAGCTAAGAGTGACAAATCAGGTGAGGTCTTTTACATTTGCATGGTAACTAGAGGTGTTGCCATCAATGCATATTAGTTGATTGATGAAGGAGATTTGAAAAGAGAGATAATTAGATGAACTAGTGAAGTTGAGGAGTAAGTATGATGGAACTACAATGGGCACTTGATCAGTTAATCTTTGACAACATGATGTATTGTTTAATAATTATATGATGAAGAGAAGACAGTTGAGTTGATGTTTAAAAGAGAAGATAAGCAATCAAGTAAAACACTAAACTTAATTGAGTGACACTTTCACTAGGTCAATAAAGCAGAAGATTAAGGAACTTAAGAGAGAGTCGAGCAAACAATATTAGCCAAGTGTCAATTTTGACCAAGTGAGCCAGTGACAGCCGAGCGTTGGAGAGAAAAATGAAGATAGAGCAATCTAGTGATGACCGAGAAGAACACAATGATGACCGACTGTCAGCAAAATAACAGTTTGTGAAAGAATTGAGTTTTGAAGCTAGCATAGTTGACATTTCAAGTTGGTCAAAATGCATGGAAGATAAGGATTGATGAGTTGGCGTGCACGGATAGAGTTTGTTATGCGATCAAAGGCAAGGATCTAAAAAGAAGTTTCTAGAAGTATCAAGAAAGGAGAGGAAGAACAAAATGATGGATAGGTTCCATGAATCTAATCTAACCCTAAGATCAACGATGAAAGTGCCAAAAGATCAAACCTACCTATTTAAGGAGGCATAAAAGATGTTTCTAAGGTTGGTTCGTTGTTGATTGGCAATTTTTGTGAAGAAATTGTGAAGAACAGAGTAGCATAGGAAAAGTGAGAAGATTGGTGAATTGTGATTGCCTAAAGGGTTGCTAAGAAGATCAAAGATGGAAAACTTAATGGAGGTCAGACAATGTTGTTACATTCTAACCATTGTGGCAGTAGAAATTCTGTAATCAAGGTTGACCTAACAGTCATTTGTAAATCCTTTAATCAAGGTGACATTATAATGGATTGAAGTCCTCTAACTAGGCCACACCTAGCTGGGTGATTAAATCCTTTAACAGGGTAACATTTAGCAATGTGTTATGTAACCTTTAACAGGGTTGGCTCTTAACCGAGCTCACTTCATAAGAGTGAAAAGTTGGTAGCATGTTACTGGTGGTTTTTCCCAAATTGGGTTTCCACATTAAATCTTGGTGTCATTTACTTGTGTGAATGTTATGTTATGCATGTTGTTTTTACAGATGTTTATTTTACTGTTAGTCGGCACATATACAAAATAGAGAGTTAAATAATGTTAAGTTGTTGATGAGCTGCTATACAGACCAAGTTGTTTAATGAGTTTGTTTAAGTTCTTTGAAGTTGGTAAAAGTTGAATTGATACATCTAGACCTGACAATAACTGATTCACCCCCCACCCCCCCCCCCCCAACCTCTCTCAATTATTCTAAATATTCTATCAAAAACTCCAGTAGCATATTCAACAATTTATTCCTTTTCTTGTGAAAAAACAAATGTTATGTGCATCTGTTATCAAATGCACTTGTATACAAGATAAAATCTTGTGTTGGTACATGTAGATTAGGGAGATCTTGGACTTTCTATTGGATTTTTTGGGCAACTTCATCATGGATTAAAGCCCAATGAGGCTTTCTTTTTTTCAAAAGTTATTGTAATGACACTCGATCAAAACCTACACTTGGATAAGAATTATTTACATAATTTAATATTCCTAAGAATCCTTGTAGCTCCCTTGTATTAAGAGGATGATGAAATTCAAGGGGTTTAGTCTTAATGTGAGGTTGAACCTCAAGTCTACGAAAGTTCACAATTATGCCTAAAAACTTACAAGAGTGTGAACACCATTGAATCTTAGAAAGGGATAGAACAATCCCAAAATTTAAACATAACCTATAATAAGATTCTAGATGAGATTTATGCTCATCAATGTTGGTGCAAAAGCACCTTTCATACACCATGGTTAATCATGCATCTACCCATTTTTGTCTTCTTTTACATTGTAGTAAGGCATTTTGCCAAGATTTGTAACATGATTGTGACCTAAATCTTATAATGCCCTCATTAGGCCTAATTAGGCAACGATGGTCAACTTTGGTCAAACCATGCCTAGGGGGGTTCTAGGGTGTCAGGAAGTCATTTTGGTTGACATGTAAAAATTTTGAGTTGATTAGGAGTCAAAGTTACATAAATTAGTTTGAAATGCAAAATATTGTCATTATATTACAAGGTTGGCAAAGTGCAACTTTGATAAGGTTTGCAAAATGATCATAAGTTGAGTTCCAACAGTTAGTTAGTTTGAAATCTAGTTGGAACAATTTGCATAAGCCATGTTTTAAGACAGTAGATCAATTGGATTTGAAGGAATTTGGTTGTTGATCAATGGGGATTTCATTGCTTTCTTGTTGTTGAAAGTGTTTGTGTAGACTGGTATGCATTGGTTTCCATAACTTTTTACCATGAATTGATAGTCACATTAACTAGCCTTCCATTGTATTTGGTTTGAACTCATTTGGTTAACTATAGAGGAAGATATAAGGAATCTGGTACAAACTAGTCTGAGGAAGCACATATAATGAGGGTTTCTCAAACAAATGGGATTTCCCTAACATTCCACTGTGGAAATCTAATGATTCTTGGGGCAATGCTAGACCACCTATATACTATAAAATACCTTTCGCTTTAGGAAAACACCATCAAACCCTGATTTTTGTTGTGATGCCCTAGGCATGGCATTTAGATCTGACAAGCCTATTTGAGGGAGAGATTTGATGTGCAAAACAAATTGATGTGTGCGAGTGTCAAGTAATTGTTGGTTTGATGTTCTTAGACATGGGGAAGATTGGATCAAATGTCCTTTCACACTAATCAATCCATTTGAAGGATGTATGAATAAGCCCTCGCCATTTAAGGGTCTACAAGCCTTTTTGGCCCATTTCATGTTAACACAGTAAATGGTAGAACCCACATACCAAACCGTGAAATCTCATAGTTCATCAAAAAGGGTGTTATAATCTCAAATTTGTTTGGGGGTCGTTAAGGAGGGTTGGGAAAACAATCAAATTTACCTGGTCAAGAGGGCTAATTGTTTTAGGTCTTCTCTAGGCCTAATTACACCAAATTGTGGGTCTTTGTGCATGTAATCAAGTGGACCCAAAAGGACAAAATGGTTCAAAGAGGTATGGAGGGTACTCGCACATACTCTACATGATTGGTTGAATTGATCCTAGGCTATAAATGAAGGAAGTTGTCTAAAAAGGTCTTAGGGGAAAAGGTTTGATATAAGGGGTTTGGAACCCAAGTATACGAACATATTGCTCTATTGAAGGGAGGACCCTAGATGGGTGCCTAGGAGAAAGGTTGAAAGAGGACTTGACCTTGGAAGGGTTGGAGTGAATAAGACCAAGTTTGGTGCCTAAGAGCAAACTTAAGAATATAAACCCTAGGGATTCTTGACGAACACCCTTGCACTCTGCATTAGGTATCCTTACTAAAAACTAAAATATAGTCAATATAGACACAAAAGAAATATTCACAACTACAAAAGATTTTAATAACTCTTTCTTGGAAGTATGAGGGAGCATTCATGAGACTGAAAGGCATGACTATCCATTAATGTCCAAAATGAAAAAAACTAAATGTTGTTTTGTGTTGGTATTCTTTCTTCATGTATATCTAGTAAAATCCTTTTTGCAATCAAATTGTGAGGAGATTTGAGCATTAGAAACCTTTTCTAATATTTAAGATTTATATGGAATAGGATAAGGAAAAGGTATTGTTATTGCATTTAAAGGCCTGTAATTTATAACCATTCATTTCTTTTTTCTTTTCTATTTAGATTCTTTGTTTAGCATAAATGCATAACAATTGAAATAAGATTGAGAGTGGACAATGTACTTCCCTATTTTGAGCTCTTCAATTGCTTCCTGCATATCTGCATAGTCATGGGACGGTATTGGAATCTTCTTAAACACTTTTAATATTTACATTTGGTTGTAGTCTTATCTCCATCTTTGGCATTACATTTTTCCAGAATTGTTGTGGATCTTCAAAATAGACATCTTGGATGATAGAAGATTGTAGCTCTGTAAGTGGCTCAACTATTTGTATCCTGTTAATAGTTGGGAACTTCTTTTAGGCATATACATGTCTAGAAGTGCTAATTTGTTTCCTTGTAGTGCAAACATGATGCTTTTTCTTTGTACAACCAAAAGGAGTATGTATGTCTATAAAGGTACCTCCATGTAACACATTTAATGGAATTTGTTACATGAAAAAGAAATTACACTCAAAATCTCTTCCCTCTGACTGGACTATCAATCGGTGACTGTATTTGTCACATTGGAATTTATTTCCTTGGATATCACAAGCAATTAAATAGTTTTTTGTGTTAATTGTTCCCAATTATCTAAGACTTGTTGCTTATAAAAAGAGAGGTAGGCTCCAGTATCCATTTGAGCATCAAATTGTTTTCCATTAATACCACACTAATTTATTCGGGCTCTAGCCTAGATGTAGGCTCAGGTAAGACACAACCATTCTCATGTTATTAGGGTCTGGTATACTAGGAGAAATGGTTTCCTCTTCATCACTATATTCTTCTTGAATCTTGACTGGAAATTGGTGGTGACTCGTACCAGAATATGAGGTTGATGGTTCAGTGGTTGCTTGGATTACAATGGATAGCTCGGATCTCACTAATTGGGGAAGTTTGGGATATATATGCTATTAGGAAAGAGCATGAATAATAGGAAAAATGATTACTTCTTTTTGAGGTTTCTTCAATAATTTCATATCTTTCTACTCAATAGTAACAGGTGTAAATAGAAAGGGTCTTTGACATACATCTTCTATGGGTTTTGTTGTCTGATACATATTAAAATCTTGAAATTCTTGTGAAAATTCCTCGAATTTTGGATCATGTTGAAGTTGTGGTTGGTAAGACATCATAGGAGGTCTGGAAGACTGCATATTAAAAGGTCTTCTACCTCTTCCTTTTTCATTTCACCAATTGTATCATCCCTTTCCTCAACGAGTATGGTTCATCATCAAAGTAGGCAAGTCCTTGTTATCTTCTTCTTCAAGTTGCCACTTCTTTTCTTGTATAGTGGTTGCAAGATCATCAAGAAAAGCATCATCTTCTCTTGGCACTTTTTCAATAATAGGTTCAAAAATGATATCTTGCTTGTATAAATCTTCTTCTTATCTACAAAATATCACCACATTGTTGCAATAGGATTAGTATAAGCTATTTTAACAGTATTATTACGACAGAAGCAATTGGGGGCTTATGACCAGGCTTTAAAAAAATATAGCAAATGCTTTGTTGAGTATGAGGATGCAGATGAGAAAATTTTCGAAGATAGTGACTCTTGGGAGCATAGGAATGGCAGTGAGGAAAGATGCGACGCTGGAAATGCAACTTTCTATGCTTCTTGTTTTTTTTTTTCATTTTGCACTAAATTTTGGTAAAAGGATTACAAGCATAAGTGTCTAGGAAAGACGAGGCAATTCTCTGAGCTTCAGGTATGGTGAACTTTTGTTGGTATTTGCAATCTCAAGAAACTTCAATATCTGATCCTTATCAAACTGAATCAGGTCAGAGGCAGGACATTCTTCTAAGGTCAAACTTCTCATATCTAAATATGCCATAACTTTATCAAGTATATTATATGGCAATCCTTCAAGATACTTTGATTTGGCCATATTAATTTGTTGTGCATTGGTGAGCTAGTCCAAAAGTTTTCTAGAATCTTGTGAGTAAGCAGAGAAATCTTTCAAATCACAACATTTCATTTACAAAATGTTCTTGATAGTTCTTTCCCTTCTATTAACCAACTCAAGGAAAAATTCATTGACTAATTCATTCATCAAACAAATGATTGGAACTAATTGAACTTGTTGTACAGTTTGGCCAGTATGTGGATCAACCATAGTTTAAGTAGTAAGTTTCTGATATACTTTTGCATCCCTTTCTGCATTGCTCTTCCCATTCCACTAGGCTCTAGTGATTCCCCATAAGTAATTTACAACCAGTTTACATAGTCTTTTCTTCATTTGTTCCAGACAAAGCACCGACGATAAGAAAAGTATTCATCCAACCTTCTATCTTCTGTTTTGGATCTTCATCCATGTCAATGTCTAAGTACCATAGTTGAATATAACCACCAGTTCTCATCATTAATAATCGATCACTTCGTTTTTCCTTTTTCTCTGATGTTTGGAGAGAAGTAGGGATTACTAGTGTTGTTTGTTCTAGCTGTTTTTCTTATCAACTGGCTGGACTAGAGAGGTGGAGAGTTCTTGTAGAGAATGTACAGTATCAAATCTTTGTGTAAAATCATCATGATGTTGATAAGTAGGAGATAATTTCCATAGCAAGTCAAATTGTGATGTGAATATCAGGATTTAACTGTGTGATTTTGAGTCAAACTCATTGACCCATGTTTCATGAGTAGTGATTCAACATGAATCCATCTCTCATGAGAATAAATGGAACACTTAGCAATCATTGGATCTAGGTGATGCTCACAGGGGTGAAGTACCAGGACTTCTCGAGAGGTCACCCATCCTAGTACTATTCCAGCCTGAGCGCACTTAACTACAGAGTTTCCTCCATAGTTAAACCCAAAGCTTGCAACCCCATTTGCAAACCTTCACCAAGTGTTGTGCCTTATGAACCATTCATTAGAAAGCCCCTTAAGCTCATCAATTGATAAGTAGGAGATAATTTCCACAGCAAGTCAAATTGTGATGTGAATATTAGGATTTAACTGTGTGATTTTGAGTCAAACTCATTGACCCATGTTTCATGAGTAGTGATTCAACATGAATCCATCTCTCATGAGAATAAATGGAACACTTAGCAATCATTGGATCTAGGTGATGCTCACAGGGGTGAAGCACCGGGACTTTCTGGGAGGTCACCCATCCCAATACTACTCCAGCCTAAGCGCACTTAACTACAGAGTTTCTCCATAGTTAAACCCAAAGCTTGCAACCCCATTTGCAAAACATTCACCAAGTGTTGTGCCTTATGAACCATTCATTAGAAAGCCCCTTAAACTCATCAGTTGATAAGTAGGAGATAATTTCCACAGCAAGTCAAATTGTGATGTGAATATCAGGATTTAACTGTGTGATTTTGAGTCAAACTCATTGACCCATTTTTCATGAGTAGTGATTCAACATGAATCCATCTCTCGTGAGAATAAATGGAACACTTAGCAATCATTGGATCTAGGTGATGCTCACAGGGGTGAAGCACTGGGACTTCCCCAGAGTTCACCCATCCCAGTACTACTCCAGCCTGAGCGCACTTAACTACAGAGTTTTCTCCATAGTTAAACCCAAAGCTAGCAACCCCATTTGCAAAACCTTCACCAAGTGTTGTGCCTTATGAACCATTCATTAGAAAGCCCCTTAAGCTCATCAATTGATAAGTAGGAGATAATTTCCACAGCAAGTCAAATTGTGATGTGAATATCAGGATTTAACTGTGTGATTTTGAGTCAAACTCATTGACCCATGTTTCATGAGTAGTGATTCAACATGAATCCATCTCTCGTGAGAATAAATGGAACACTTAGCAATCATTGGATCTAGGTGATGCTCACAGGGGTGAAGCACCGGGACTTCCCGGGAGGTCACCCATCCCAGTACTACTCTAGCCTAAGCGCACTTAACTACAAAGTTTCCTCCATAGTTAAACCCAAAGCTTGCAACCCCATTTGCAAAACCTTCACCAAGTGTTGTGCCTTATGAACCATTCATTAGAAAGCCCCTTAAGCTCATCAATTGATAAGTACGAGATAATTTCCACAGCAAGTCAAATTGTGATGTGAATATTAGGATTTAACTGTGTGATTTTGAGTCAAACTCATTGACCCATGCTTCATGAGTAGTGATTCAACATGAATCCATCTCTCATCAGAATAAATGGAACACTTAGCAATCATTGGATCTAGGTGATGCTCACAGGAGTGAAGCACCGGAACTTCCCGGGAGGTCACCCATCCCAGTACTACTACAGCCTGAGCGCACTTAACTACAGAGTTTCCTCCATAGTTAAACCCAAAGCTTGCAACCCCATTTGCAAAACCTTCACCAAGTGTTGTGCCTTATGAACCATTCATTAGAAAGCCCCTTGAGCTCATCAATTGATAAGTAGGAGATAATTTCCACAGCAAGTCAAATTGTGATGTGAATATCAAGATTTAACTGTGTGATTTTGAGTCAAACTCATTGACCCATGTTTCATGAGTAGTGATTCAACATGAATCCATCTCTCGTGAGAATAAATGGAACACTTAGCAGTCATTGGATCTAGGTGATGCTCACAGGGGTGAAGCACCGGAACTTCCCGGGAGGTCACCCATCCCAGTACTACTCCAGCGTGAGCGCACTTAACTACAGAGTTTCCTCCATAGTTAAACCCAAAGCTTGCAACCCCATTTGCAAAACCTTCACCAAGTGTTGTTCCTTATGAACCATTCATTAGAAAGCCCCTTGAGCTCATCAATTGCTAAGTAGGAGATAATTTCCACAGCAAGTCAAATTGTGATGTGAATATCAAGATTTAACTGTGTGATTTTGAGTCAAACTCATTGACCCATGTTTCATGAGTAGTGATTCAACATGAATCCATCTCTCATGAGAATAAATGGAACACTTAGCAATCATTGGAAATTATCTCCTACTTATCAATTGATGAGCTTAAGGGGCTTTCTAATGAATGGTTCATAAGGCACAACACTTGGTGAAGGTTTTGCAAATGGGGTTGCAAGCTTTGGGTTTAACTATGGAGGAAACTTTGTAGTTAAGTGCGCTCAGGCTGGAGTAGTACTGGGATGGGTGACCTCTCGGAAAGTCTCGGTGCTTCACCCCTGTGAGCATCACTTATGTCATGTCCCCAATTTTTTTGGTGACAATTCGATTTAATTAATTTAATTAATGGTTGTCCAAGGACGACTAATTAGTTATTTTAATTAAATAAATAAATATTAAAAGATGACCTTGTATTTAATAAAGTGACTTGGAAAATATTTAATAAAGTCACTAGAGGGATAAGATCAAAAAGGTTCTAGAAGTCTCTGGAGAGGATGGAGGGAAAAGAATAAATAGGCACCCCGGGGCTCCATTCGAATCATGCAGTTGATTATCTCTCTTTGATTTTCAGGTTGTGATTCAATCACAGGTGCATTGTGGAACCTAGGGTTTTCGCAATTGTCACAATTGGCCATTGAGAACGATAACTCTCAATTGGTACGCAATTTTGAGGGTGTGAAATATCATCCGAATTATTGCAGATTGGAGGTGATATTCAGTCATTTCATCAGGGGCAGAATCGGGTGGTCTAAGGCCGAATTTTTGAGAATCATTCTGAGAATTGAGATTTGAAGATTAAGCGATTTACAAAATTGGAGAGATCACTAAATAATCGCAGAGTACAAGGACACGAGTTTGAAACAGGTTGCAATTAATATTGAAGCGATTCCCTCTGAACAAACAAGAACGAATTTGATCTCCATTCGATCCAGTCTGGACCAGTTCCAATCCCGTTGCAAAGATCAGTTATGGTAGGGTTCTTATGAACAACGATTGCATTAATCTGCAGGGCATCTTCGTCATTGGAGGCAAAATCAAAAGGGGAAATCGCGAGTACCATTTGGACCATTACGAGGGGCATTTCATCAAATCTTCAATCACGTCCAAAGTTGCATACGAGGAACCCATTCGCATCAAACCCAGATTGAAGACTGCTAAGCACAGCAAGCCGATTAATTGGAAGTCGCACGCAGAATAGTTGCAGGGTCAGGGTCAGATGACTCAATCTACATCCAAGTGGATAGAACCGCTGAGGGAATTGAATTTCGCATCAAGCCGACTGTAGAAGAAAAAACCAGTTTCCGGTTTAATCACATTCTCCTGCGAGGAGCCGGGACAGCGGGCAGAGGGAGGTCATCGGGCAGAGAGGCATTTTCCACATAAACTCTGGCGGCTTCTTCCGCAAACGTCACTGCTGTCGGTAAAGAAATCACAGGCACTCCTATTTATTACAAGGGGGCACGGGTCAGACCATAGCAAATCTAAAACCGTCATTGGCACTTCATGGTGGAAGCTTGCATTAGACCCGAAGCATGGGTTCCATTCAGAGGGAATGGACGACTGGCTGAGTAAACAGTATATAACGAATTTGGACGGCACTAAGAGATAAAAATCTGAATCGATATTATATTTCAAAGATCGGCTGATTTCCTTCGTACAGTGATTCTCTAATATCGCCACATAAGCCAAGTTTGTCGCCCGTAGACATGGCAAGGTGAGGGCTATGTGGAGATGTCCGACTCTTCGTTGGATTACAATATCGACAGTGTTTGAAGAGGACGTGAGTGTTAGTTCGTAGAGCCATTGCAGAGAGGCAAGGCAAATATTTAGCAGGCCATTTGTCTCGAATTGAAAAAGTGGATGAAGGGATCACCAACTTAAGGAAACCGTGGCTAAAGACACAAACAAAATCAGGTTCTCAATAGATCATTAGAATCAATTTAATTATCAGGCATTGTTACTCTTCTTGTATTACCGTATGGAAACTTGTTATTGATACTTGGGTCTGTAATCACTGCACTATTACAAAGAGTTTAATATTATTGGCGTTCCAGTTATCATGGCATCCCTTGTATAACCATCTTATTTGCAAGTAGTTTCAGAGACAAATTCATTCTAGCAGTATTAGTTGTTGGCTAACTGTTTAACGAAATGTCAAACTCTTGAAGTGAATAAGGTCTTGGTGTTCAAAGGAGCAATAATCCTGTCAGGGATATTTCAGTGGTATCAGAGCGGTTTTCTTGCCATCCTGTGGGGTGAGAACCGACTTACATGAGTGATCAGCACTCTACTTCAACCAAGATGGATAGGTACAGCACAAAGTCTCCAAGGACACAATCTCGGACAAGTAATAGACGCAGTATTCAGAGTCGGAATTATGGAAAGGAGGACTATTCAGGTATTCAGGATGAGCTCAGAAAGATGAAACATAACATGTCTGAACTGTTGATTAAACACCACCGTATGCTTGACAGGCTGTCCGTCCCAGCTAAGGTGAGTAAATCAACTGGATTTCGTTTTGGCAAATCTTCTCACGAAGCGTTGACAGATACAATGAGAGATGCTACTAGGAACCTTAATGAGGAGTTCGAGAAACAAGTGTGCAACCAGTCAGAGGCTTCAGTTCGGTCACAGGAAGAAGCGGTGAAGGACATTACTCTGATGGATAGTAACTGTCAACCTGACACTCAAGTTGAGACAGTTGAATACGAGCTTTCCAAGGGTGATGTCTCAAATACTCAAGGTAGTTTGGTTTCGACAAGCAATGATTACAGTAAGGTGAGTTCAGATGATGATGATGTCATTGTGCATGGTGATGAGATACCTGGTGAAAATGAGCAGACATCGAGCATTTATGAGTTTGCTGAGAGAGAGTACCAGGCTCAGTTAGATGCTTCGTCACATGAGGATGAGATTGGCAGTACTTCACATGATTTGTCCAGCCAGCTGAAGGTAAGCAAAGATAGTATTGTGGCTTCTTTATCTCATCATGACAGGATGCGGGAGATGTTAGAAGAGCACATCCAGATGATTCAATTACAAGGAAGACATAAGGGAGTTCAGGCGAATTCTTCTTGCTTTGACTTACATGCAATTGGTGAAGGAATGGGAACGACGAAGTTGAGCTATTTGCATCTTCTATCAGACCGTGATCATCTACTAAGCCTTACCAAAGATTATTCAGATGCCTTGAGGAGGAAGGAGGAGGAAGTTGTCAAGCTTTCTTGCGAGCTTGAGGACACTCGAGCAATTTTGGCATTACAGGATTGGGAGAGACATAAGCATGGCATGGAGCTGGGCTTAGTTTCATCTTACATGCCTGACATTCAGCTCCCTGCAGCAGATGGATCATATATGGTAGCTGATAATGTTACGAGTTCATCTTGCATTCACATCCAGGATACAAGGACAATGGCAGACAGGTATGTGAAGTTAGTTGGTATTGGTCACATTACTCAGGTAAGGAGTTTGCTTGAGTTACCCGTTGTTCCTTGTTTACGGATATGGACTCAAGAATGTTTCAGGGGCATTTGGGGTTCAGTTAACTGGAGATCTTTTACACTTAATAGTAGCAATGTTTGTTTGAGTGCTATCATGGATTTGATTAGCAGAATACACGGTGTTGTCTTTCCTTGTGCCAGCAGTTCATCCGATGTTGGTATTAGTTTTTATGCACCGTTGTTGGGTTTGGTTCATATTTCCAGTCGACCATCCTTGCTGAAAGGTGTTGAAGGTTTTTCATATTTGGAAGCATGTACAGATGAGTCCCAGGATCGTTTTGACCTTGATGACATCCGGGAGAATGAAGTGAACAATTTTGAAGATTCAGCTTCCTTGACAGTTTCTTTAGGTACAGAAGAGCTTGACAGCAGAACTACAGATTTTGACACTCTGGATGTTGATATGAATTTTGGAGTTGATTCGCAAAAAATGGATGGTAATAACCCAGAGACCAGTATCTTTGAAGATACTCCTTTAGACAATGTGTCAAAGGGAATTTATAGAAGACGGTATAGCCAGAACCATCATGTGATTAGCCAATTGAAAGTTAGTGAGCGAGACATTGCTATCGCTTGTGAGCATTTTGATACTGCTCGTCAGTTGTTGGCGGTTACTAGTTGGGGTACGGCTATGACAGATGAGTCCAGCGGTGGTTACTTTTCTTTGGCAGAGATTCATGCCTTGCGTGAAGCTGTCCGGATTTTGAAGCAGGATTATTTACGATTGGTAGCCGACCGTGATCACTTGGTTGAGTGGGGGAGTACAGCCTATGAGGCACTCTTGGATCGTGAAGAGGAGGTGAGTGAGCTTTCCCAAGAGCTCATAGCGACTACTGAGGCATTAGAGGACACACAGCGAGATCTACAGAAGTCGCAGTTTCAATTGAAGGAGGTGACCGTGGAGTTGGAGCATTTGCGATCAAAACCAGCCCCAGACCCAGTTCATTTGACTACTGAGGTGGATGATGGTAAGTACACTTCCGCAGTTACTACTAAGGAGCATATTGTTAAGGCCGACACATACATTCAGGTTTTGGTAGTAGCTGGTCCTCATGAGTTTGGGATACCAGTAGAGTCAAGTCTCCAGATTGATTCTACTCAGATAGTTGATAGTGTGGTACAGTTGAGTACGCCATCCTTACAGGAGGACCAGTTGTGGTGTAAAGGGGAGTGTGTAAATGTTTCCTCATATAATTTTTACTGCACTGAACCGTTCATGAAGTATTTGCTGAATAATGCATGTGTTCATTCAGACTCGTATAAGGTGACAGAAGGTGTTCTCGTTCGAGATACTAGTGTTATTCGCGGATTGGTTGAGAAGATTATAGGGGTCCTTTCTACTATGCTACCTCACAGGGATCTTGAGGAGGGGTTTGTTGAGCAGAGTGCACAAGGACCTATCCGACCTACAGTCACTCGGAGTCAGAAAATGGAGCCATATGTTGATTCCCAGTTCAGTGATGATGAGCCAGCAGCAGAGTTTGGAGGTTCTTACCGGCATTATACGGTAGGGTACGCTCATCAGTTTTCTTTTGACACAGAGATAGAAGATTTTACTTCACGCAGATGTAGATTGGCTCCAGTTTCTTACCATCCATTAGGGGATAGATTGGCACCATCTTTTGAAAATAAAACTGGTAGTAGCAAGTTACTCGGCCTGCAGCATCGATACACCCGGAGCAGTTTTTCAGAGATTGAATTTGATGGCAGTAATTCAGGTATCTATAGCTGTTGTCATATCTACAGTGCAGTTGGGGGCAAGTGTCATTCTGAAGGGGGCTTGAGTTTTGATAGAGTTGATGTTTCAGTTGGCTTGAGTTCCGCAGAATGGTTTCTTCTACTGACATCTACAGTTGGGTTACAGATAATTTCATCAGAGTTGACAGTTGTTTGTATGTTGAGTACAGTTTCTCAGCTACTGGTATTGATGATTTCTCCACAGGAGTATGATGAGGATTGGGATGATACACAGATTTACATTTGGGATCCAGGAAGACTGATTGGTTCATGGTTCAGCCATTGCTTGGGGACAAGCAATTTCAGGAAGGGCGGACTGTCATGTCCCCAATTTTTTTGGTGACAGTTCGATTTAATTAATTTAATTAATGGTTGTCCAAGGACGACTAATTAGTTATTTTAATTAAATAAATAAATATTAAAAGATGACCTTGTATTTAATAAAGTGACTTGGAAAATATTTAATAAAGTCACTAGAGGGATAAGATCAAAAAGGTTCTAGAAGTCTCTGGAGAGGATGGAGGGAAAAGAATAAATAGGCACCCCGGGGCTCCATTCGAATCATGCAGTTGATTATCTCTCTTTGATTTTCAGGTTGTGATTCAATCACAGGTGCATTGTGGAACCTAGGGTTTTCGCAATTGTCACAGTTGGCCATTGAGAACGATAACTCTCAATTGGTACGCAATTTTGAGGGTGTGAAATATCATCCGAATTATTGCAGATTGGAGGTGACATTCAGTCATTTCATCAGGGGCAGAATCGGGTGGTCTAAGGCCGAATTTTTGAGAATCATTCTGAGAATTGAGATTTGAAGATTAAGCAATTTACAAAATTGGAGAGATCACTAAATAATCACAGAGTACAAGGACACGAGTTTGAAACAGGTTGCAATTAATATTGAAGCGATTCCCTCTGAACAAACAAGAACGAATTTGATCTCCATTCGATCCAGTCTAGACCAGTTCCAATCCCGTTGCAAAGATCAGTTATGGTAGGGTTCTTATGAACAACGATTGCATTAATCTGCAGGGCATCTTCGTCATTGGAGGCAAAATCAAAAGGGGAAATCGCGAGTACCATCTGGACCATTACGAGGGGCATTTCATCAAATCTTCAATCACGTCCAAAGTTGCATACGAGGAACCCATTCGCATCAAACCCAGATTGAAGACTGCTAAGCACAGCAAGCCGATTAATTGGAAGTCGCACGCAGAATAGTTGCAGGGTCAGGGTCAGATGACTCAATCTACATCCAAGTGGATAGAACCGCAGAGGGAATTGAATTTCGCATCAAGCCGACTGTAGAAGAAAAAACCAGTTTCCAGTTTAATCACATTCTCCTGCGAGGAGCCGGGACAGCGGGCAGAGGGAGGTCATCGGGCAGAGAGGCGTTTTCCACATAAACTCCGGCGGCTTCTTCCGCAAACGTCACTGCTGTCGGTAAAGAAATCGCAGGCACTCCTATTTATTACAAGGGGGCACGGGTCAGACCATAGCAAATCTAAAACCGTCATTGGCACTTCATGGTGGAAGCTTGCATTAGACCCGAAGCATGGGTTCCATTCAGAGGGAATGGACGACTGGCTGAGTAAACAGTATATAACGAATTTGGACGGCACTAAGAGATAAAAATCTGAATCGATATTATATTTCAAAGATCGGCTGATTTCCTTCGTACAGTGATTCTCTAATATCGCCACATAAGCCAAGTTTGTCGCCCGTAGACATGGCAAGGTGAGGGCTATGTGGAGCTATCCGACTCTTCGTTGGATTACAATATCGACAGTGTTTGAAGAGGCCGTGAGTGTTAGTTCGTAGAGCCATTACAAAGAGGCAAGGCAAATATTTAGCAGGCCATTTGTCTCGAATTGAAAAAGTGGATGAAGGGATCACCAACTTAAGGAAACTGTGGCTAAAGACACAAACAAAATCAGGTTCTCAATAGATCATTAGAATCAATTTAATTATCAGGCATTGTTACTCTTCCTGTATTACCGTATGGAAACTTGTTATTGATACTTGGGTCTGTAATCACTGCACTATTACAAAGAGTTTAATATTATTGGCGTTCCAGTTATCATGGCATCCCTTGTATAACCATCTTATTTGCAAGTAGTTTCAGAGACAAATTCATTCTAGCAGTATTAGTTGTTGGCTAACTGTTTAACGAAATGTCAAACTCTTGAAGTGAATAAGGTCTTGGTGTTCAAAGGAGCAATAATCCTGTCAGGGATATTTCAACTTAGATCCAATGATTGCTAAGTGTTCCATTTATTCTCATGAGAAATGGATTCATGTTGAATCACTACTCATGAAACATGGGTCAATGAGTTTGACTCAAAATCACACAGTTAAATCCTAATATTCACATCACATCATGATGTTGGTTTGTATGATTCAACATGATGTTTTTATGTAGATTATTCAATATTTGCCCAGTCTGCAATTTTAGTTTACTCATAAGATCTTTGATTTTAGTAATACTGGTATGGTTTTTCACAACCATATTTCCTATTTTTTGTATATTTATATGCATGGTTACAACTAATTGCTTAAGAGAGAAAATATTTGTACAAAAATCATCTATATTTTTTTTGCAGGTGTTCATAAAATCTACAGATATAATTTCTTTGTTTAAATTCACTAGAGGGTTCCTTTTCTTCAGTTATCTTGGGCTAGAAAGCATATTGAACTATAGACACAACCGCATGTTTTTTTTTGAACTCTCCCTTCAGAGGTGGCCATCTACCATTCTGATAGTAAGTGTTTTATTGTTCCTTATAAAAAGCTAGAGTTTGTGCTCTAGGTAAGGGATTTACCATGTGACGAAATGAATGATCTCCTTTTCTTGTTGTTGCTTGGATGGGCTTATGCAGATTAGGACCAGTGTTTATAGGTGCATCCTCTTCAACTTCTATTAACAAATGGGATTTTGTGCAGCTACTACTGGTACTGCTAAAGGAGCTGATGGAAGGACAAGCCTTCTGGAATTGATCAACAAAGGGATGCAATGTTCTGGAAGAAAGAGACTTAGGTAAAATATCTATATGGTTCTGAGAGACATTTTCGATAGTTTTAGTTACCTCTAGGAAGAAAGAGACTTTGTAAAATATCTATATGTTTCTGAGATACATTGTGGATAGTTTTGGTTACCTATACGAGCCATATTTAAAATCAAATATATAAATATCAAATTTGTAAGATTACATACAAGAATGATATTCAGGACAAGTTATTTTTTAATTCCGTGTCTTTTCATGATTTTCACCAATAAACAAATTATTAGAAATGAATTGTCCTTTTTAATGTCATATTATGTTTCTAGTGCTCTACAAATTAATCTATATTCAATATTAGTAAATATGACCCAAGACCAAGAATATGACCGTACAGAGTTAATTTGCTACAATTTTAGGTTAGCTTCAATAATATTTTATGTTATGTTGAGAATTTCCCTTAATATTATTCTATTTCTTAACAGTCTCTTAACTACAATTCTTAGTATATTTGGGGGATTGTAAATGGAGATACGTTGCATCTTTAAGTTCTAGATTAACCCATAGTTGCCATCTTACAGTTGTATTTACTGTAGGATTTGACAATAGCCTCAAAGTCCAATTGGTACTTGATTTAGGAGTGGTTTTAATTTTGTATTTCATGTGTGGTAACTGATTTAGGAGTGATTTGAATTTTACTTTTATGTTTGTTCTGTGGTTTTCTGTTTCTAGAGTTAGCTTCTGTTCTTGATGGCATTTCCATTTCAAAAACCTTACCTGTTTTCATGTACAATGAAACTTGGCTGCCAACAGATTACTATTGAAAGAATTCATATACTGTTAATAGTTGAGTAGAGAAACACCGAAAGAAACTTCACCGTTGCAATTGTTTTGCAAGCAATCTATGAACCCAGTATGCTGTAAAATTTGAATTCATAATGTGATGTAAAAATATCCATTGGATTGAGAATTCACTGGACTCTTATTTTTATACTAAATCACTGTATATTATACTGGTTACTTCAAAATTTAAAAGCTAATGGCATTTTTTTATGGTTATACAAGCCTGACTATTATAAACACCATCAAACCATGGAGTCTGTACGATAGAATATTACATGATCAACTTCAATCGTAGTCAACCTACAAACTGTCCAGCCCTTATATCTCTGTCCAAACGTTCTGCATTCAATGTCCCCGGTAACTCCCTGAAATCATCATTGAAGATGGAATATGCACTGCAAGAGAACCATACAGGGTTAAAAGATGAGTCCTTGGGGCGGAAAGACCAAGACAATACCTATAAATTTGAACAATTATATGAACGTCTGTATTATTTGTTGCCAATTTTGTCAGATGATTAAAAATTGTTGGAGCAACCAGCCATTAGAAAAAGAGCAAACATCACAGGCAGAAAAAACAGGTCTTGATAATTATCAAAATTCTGTACCACTGAAAGAAGATCTATATTTTGGACTGGGAGACTGGCTCGATTGGCAAGAGCTTCCTATAGTAAAGCACAAGGTCACGAGGTCAAGTCTCCCCTAGTACATGTGGCACTGGAGGATGTGTCGCGCCGTTGTCACTGGTTGTGCTTAAGAGTTTACGTACTGCAGTTTTTTTGGGGGGTGTTGCTACACCCAATTCCCGCAGTCTAAAAGGAAAGAAGAAGATCTAGACATAGAACTCTGATGGACCATTGAACTATTCTGTTGTTACACAAGGCTGCAAGTGCTGGAGTATGCAAGGCACAATTGCACAGATCCCCAAAGTTTAGGTATGATATAATGCAGGCCCTCAAAACTTATAAAGGTGGAAAGAAATTATATGCGACTCACACATTAGAAATTTTGCATTGTTGACAGAAATTTAAAGTCTGCATAAAGGATTTAGGTCAAGAGCAAGTAATCATGGGGACACTTGAGGTAAGAGTTTAAGTTATAACCATAAGGACCTAAGTCAACCTAGATGTTCTCCAGAAGCCTTGCCCTAATGTTACCCTTCACATTTACCCAAAATGCAATAAGTGGGAAACGATGATTTCCACATTGAAAGCCCAAAGTCCATTCCAACTGGCTCTTAGGCACCTTTAGTAGCCTCAGAGACACTTGGATGTAGAGGCGGAATGCATGGAAATGCATGAACCTAACTCCACCCATATGGATCCCTATAGGGGCAAATAGAAATAAAGATTTAGTGTGACCAAATTAAGGACCCAAGCCCACACTTGTGTTCCCTGAGCTTTTCTCTAATGTATATACTATACAGTGATATTTTCAGCCACTGGATGTTACTGTCTGTCAAGATTAAATAATCAAGACCTGTTCAGATCTTAAAATGGTAGATTGCAATCACCCTTCCTACTCCACACTAACAAATTATTTTAAGTGCTCATGTGCTAAATGGGTACCCTTGACTTGTCATCATTGCAAACATACATGAGGAAAAATCTCCTATTATAAAGATTACTCCAATTTATCTTGGAATGACTTTCTATTAAGGCATTAAATCTGGAACCTGTGACTGATCTCTAGGAAAGATGCTTTTCACATTGAAATTACAACAAAATAAGGTTGGAGTTATAGAAGAAAATAGTATGTAGAAATCACATTTAATGGAAATCCAGCAAGAAAATGATTACCTCCTCCAGCCCCACCCCAAAACTCATGATTTCTGTAGTCAGTGATCACAAATAACTTTTAAAGAGAAATTGTCAAGATCATATCTCCTCATTTCATCACATTTTTTCCTTGGCTGGGCAATTTTTTTTTCACTATAAACAGCAATATATGTATTTTTGGGAGTCATTTATCAGGTTTTTTGTGATTTCAAATCTTTTCTTAAGTAATTCTTGCATTCACCCTTCCTCCCCACTGTTAACAAATGGTTAAAGGTGTTTGAGTTGAATTGACTCTCCCTCATCAGTACAAATAAATACTTAAAGGTATTTGTCTGCTAAATGGATTCACTTGTAGTTTTAATTATTATCGAGACATGAGAAAAAACAGCATTAGTGTAAATGATTACTCCCAAAAGTTATCTTGAGATGACTTAAAATACACAGGCATCAAATACCACAAAAAATTTAAAAAATTCACTTCAAAGTGCTTGTGAAACTCTTTGAATACCCAACATGACATGCTTCAACTTAAATCCAAAATATGACATTACTTTCTACAGAGACATTACATCTGGAATTTATGATTTATCTATACAGAAGATGTCTTTTAGACATCAGCTATACAGTGAAAGATGGTTTGAATCGTAATAGCAAATGATGTCAAAAAATCATTCCTTACTGCGATTCAGGCAAGAAAATGGTATTTTCATTGAAAAACTTGTGATTTCTGACATAAATCACAAACAGCTTTTTCAAGATAAATTGCAAGATTGTCTCCTGATTTAAATGTTATTCTTTTGGCTGCACAAGTTTTTCACTATGAACAGTAATATCTTTAGATTTGTTTAAACTTTAAACTTCTGGATTAAACTGTGTAACATTATTGACTGTGGAAAATGCATTACTCTTTAAGTAATTTATCTATATTTATTTTGTGTTACAAGCAGGCTAACCCTAACACCAAATCGTAAAGCTTATTAGGGTTTTGGAATTAACATGAGGCTTTTTTATTAGTAAATACACCATAAACCTAGCTTTATAATGCTAAAAGATGTGTTTAGGGTTAGGGTTAGATTTTTTGTTGCTAAAACCTTAATACTATCATACCCTGAAAATGTTTAGGGTTTTGTTAGAATACACACTGAAAGATTAATTGGGTCGGATGCTCTCAAACAACATTCATTTAATATTATAACCTTAGAAAGATGGGATAGTCATAAGTAAGCATTCAAACATCATAACAAAGAAATGGAAAGCGTGAAAATAGAGCTACTCAATGAACATTGTGTTGTCATTGATGTCAATGGTGTATGTCATGGGTGCTGTCAGATTATCAATATATTCTTCATTGTCAAGGTATCCAGATGGTTACTAGAATTTTAATTACTTGTGATATTGCGGGAGCATCCTAGGGTAGTCAGCAATCCTGTATGCAGGGGCATTGAGCTGGGATTTGTTTAGTTATGCTTTGCGCAATTGAGGATATGTTTGAGGCACATTTGGGAACCTTGTCCTAAATGCGCAGAGTTTGGAGTTACCATCTTGGAGTTAGAGCTGTTTTGGTGACTGCTAGTCGTGTGTTCCTGATTTTCTAGGCAGACCTAGAGATTGTTTTTGCGAGCTTCGATCAGAGGTAGTTGGCGTGTGAGCTCTTGGATTTGGATCGTTGGATGGCACGTGGATCTATGCCTAAGGGCACATACTCTTATGTTGTCATATGAAATTGTTTATGCATTGTAAACTTGAGGTCTATCCTAAGTATTTAGTTATTTCAGGTGTTTAATGTCTGTTGCAAGCCAGCTTGTGGCTTGAGGGTTTATTTAATGTAACTTGCTAGGCCGACTTGTGGCTTGGTTTAAGTGTAAGTAGAGTCTTGTATAGTTTGGAATCATAATCATTCACCATGGGGAAGATGGAGTAGCTGAGAAGGGCGAAGTTTAGAGCTAGTAGCTATGTGTGGGCTTGGGAAACAAGAAGGTTGCTGGGTGATTTGCGAGCACAAGTTTAGATTCTTCTTGGGGTTTTCTACCAGATTGTGGATATGGACTAGCTAGGAGTTGGTTCTTGCAAGGTCTTGCAGAACTATTCTTGTAATTGCTGATGTATTTGGTTGTAACCTGGAAGGCCTTACAGCCAGGCATGTTGAATGAAAATTTTATGATTCTACTATGAGAATTGGTGTTGTTTTGGATCTAAATCTTTGTGTTATTGTTTATATTCTGCTGGGTGGTTATTGTTGGGGGCTAAGATATCTCCTTTGGGGATTCTCCTACCTTGTACTACATCAATGTGTCATGTTCGAGCATCATGTTCTTTAAGGACAGTCAAACTATGTTGGATAGCCCGCTTACAGAGTGTGTTCATGCGGGTCCAGACGTGTATGTTGTATGTTTATGTATAAAACCTATTGGGTTTATGTTTGAATAACTTATCATCTATTGTTGCACCTCTTTTCATGACATGCTCGAATAGTAGTTTGGCATATGGAAATTAAGATTTGAGGTGTGAAGAGCAAGAAGAGGTTTTTGTCATTTGCAGAGGTTATAAGAGAATCAAGGATAGAATGGGCAGAAATTTATAATCAAGAGATAACAAAACTTTATTTTGAAACTAAAAATGACCAAGATGTTAATGCTACATCATATGTAGGGGACTTGAAGTGACTCAGTATGAATGTAAGACATCGCACTTAGAATGTGTTGGATATTGTCAATTGGGATTCCTCACATGGAGAGTGGATTACATACCCAATCCCCACTTAGTCAGATGGCACTCCCTATCTTAACTTTGGAACCCTTAATCTTATTGGATGTGTACTCAACGTGAGGTTTATCTCTAGCCATTTATGTGAGTGGATGGGACCTTGGTTGTTTATATGCCCGTGTCTATTTTGTATGCTCAATGTATAATATGTGTGTATCTGAGCATTAGTCCCTTATTTGGTGTTACTAATTTGTTTGCCCATGTAACAATTTCCTAGTACTGTTTAAGATATAGCAACAGTCGGATGTTGAAATATCTGATTACAATTCAGATACACACACACACACATATCTGACTGTTTAATGTGAAATGATTATAATCTTATATCTCACTAACACTCTATTAAGTGTTGTTAATACCCAACGATCATGCTTATGATAAGCATCGATATCATTCATAAACCTTGGCTCATGTTTATAACTTTATACTATTGTGGCTAATGATGTCCATCCAGGTTATTGTATCAGGTGTGTTTAGTTTGTTAAGGAACTATGTTATGATAATCATGGGTCACCTCCACATAGGGTCATGATCCTACATGGCCAAGCCATGTAGAGTCACACCCCTACGTGGGGTGTGAATGTTCCAAGTAATATTTATTCTCTATCAGTCATTGCTAGGAAAATATCAATCCCAAAAACAACATATCAATACCAACAATTGGCCCTCTCCACATCTGCAGTTGCATTAAAACTTATTCAATATCAATCTTGTTAAATCTGCATTACAGTATTCAGATTACACTCTCTGTGAGATTCTAAGTCATAGATATATATTAGTAATTATATAGTTGCAGAACCGTATAATCATTAGAGTATTTCATTCAGTAATTTTCAGATTACTGATCTATAAGTAATATTGAAAAGAAACGGACCTCTATCACAGATCCATATTCCTTCACATGGTATCAGAGCCTTGTTGATACTTGATAGAGATCAAAAAGACAGTGAAATTACCTTTAAAAATTCAAACTTGCATAAAACCCATTCAAAAGTGCAATCATGGTGAATGGTGTCAGACTTGAAGGCGCATCAAATTTTGTATCGTGGAGAATTTGAATAATGATCATTCTTCGAGAACTTAAACTAAAATCATATGTGGAAGAAAACAAAACCATGCCAGAAAATGAAACAGATAAAACCATATGGAAAGGAAATAACAATAAGGCAATGAAAGTTATTATAGATGCGGTAGAAGATCATATACTACCAAATATATCAAAATTGAAAACAGCCCATGAAATGTTTATGACTATTCAAAACACTTATAAAATCAATAATACAAGCAGGCTGCTCACCTTAAACCAGCAACTTCTCTATATTAAAATGAATAAAGGAGAAACAATTACATCATATTTCACCAGAATTTCGAAATTAAAAGATTAACTTTCAACTATTGGAAATAATATAGTTAACCAGGAATTATCCTTGATAGCACTTAAAGGTTTGCCAACTTCTTGGGAATCCTTTATTTAAGGAATCGGTGCATGGCCTATACTACCTATGTTTCATCAACTTAAGAATGACTGCACTTAGTAAGAATCAAGATTAATTACGAGAGGGATCAGTCCAAATAAAGAGAGAGAAATAATAGTCATACATACAAGCAATAAGGGAAAGAAAAGAAATTTCAAACAGAAAAGAGGGAAGAATAATCAAACCTACAAGAAAAAAGATTTGTCAAAAATACAATGCTACAAGTGTGATAAGTTTGGAAACACTCACAGGTACTACCCTAAAAGGAAGAAATCTCAAGCCTCAATAGCTGAAGTTGAGGATGCTGTAAATTCACTATTCTTCTTAGCCTTATCAAGTGAGCTAAACAGAAACAAGAATACTTGGATAATTGATAGTGGAGCATCTCGACACATAACTGGATCTAGAGACCATTTCAAAACTTTTGAAGGACACTCAATTGAAGAAGTCACAATAGGGGATAACTCTACCTATCCAGTGAAAAATAATGAAACCTATTCAATACAATTAAAAATTGGAGTTACCCTTCAATTGAAAGATGTTATATTTGTACTAGGCATCAAAAGAAATTTGGTCTCCATTTCTAGCCTAGCAGACCAAGGATATCGTACCACCTTTCAGGAAGATAAAGTTCTATCTTGGCCTAAAAATTCTAACATTAAAAATGCAATCACTATAGGATTTAGAGATGGAAGTTTATATAAACTTTGCAATGCTCAAAACCAAGCACTAAATCATGAAGTTTCCAAAACTAACAAAATTTGGCATAAGAGGTTAGGACACCTCCATTTTCGTGCCCTACCCTCTATAGATAAAATCATGACCGAATTACCAAATCTAAAATTTGAATATATTGGAACCTACAAAGGATGTGTCTTAGGAAGGAACTCCAAAGGATCTTTTTCACATAGTGAACATAAATCAAAAGTTGTACTAGAACTAATTCATACTAATTTGTGTGGCCTAATGTTAGTACCCTCATTAAAGGGATTCTTGTACTATGTATTTTTTGTTGATGACTATTCCAAAAAAACCTGGATTTATTTTCTAAATAAAGAATCAAATGAAATACTATTGAAATTTAAAGAGTTTAAAGCATTAGTTGAAAATCAATCTGAAAAGAAAACCAAAACTCTGAGAATACATTTCTGAAAATTTCAAAGAATTTTGCAATTCTGTCAAGATTAAAAGGGAGTCTACAGTACCTTATAATCCGCAACAAAATGAAGTAGCAAAAAGGAAAAACAGAGCTATTATTGAAGCAATTAAAGCTATGATGTACAACCAAAACCTTCACACATCATTCTGGGTTGAAGCCTCAAATATAGCAGTATACATTCAAAATGCCCTCATTCAATTTTAGACAATATAACTCCTAAAGAAGTCTTCAAAGGGAACAAACCAAACTTAAGTCACCTAAAAAAAATTGGATGTCGTATATAACTATATATTCATGTTCCTAAAGAGAAAAGGTCCAAACTAGAACCCTCAAGAGGCGCATTTGTTAGTAATAGTGAATCCTCTAAAACCTACAGAGTATACATTCCAGGACAAAGAACTATCGAAATTAGCAGAGATGTTGAATTTGAAGATGTTGCATATACACTTTCTAAAAATATTGAAGAACCAAATGATGAGTCAACTATAGAATTAGATGAAAACCATATTGTTGAGATTTAGAGGGAGAATTGTTCAGAAGATCATGAACCCATATCATCTAATCCTGAACATGCTAAAATCCCAAACAATAAGAAGAGAACACTTTGGGCAAGGAAAATGATTGAAGAAAATAAGGTAGCCCCTGAAGAAATCTTTAGAGAAAGTAAGAAAACAAGAAGTCACTCTTGCTATGTTGCACTTATAACCAAGCTCATCAAATTTGAACCATCAAGTGTTCAAGAGGCTTTAACATGCCAAGACTGTGAAGATGCTATGATTGAAGAATATCAATACATATTGAAAATTAATGTTTGGTATATTGTACCTAGACCTGAGGATAAATGAGTGGTCTCCTCTAAATGGCTATTCAAAATCAAACATGCACCAGATGGTAGTATTGAAAAACACAAAGCCGGATTTGTTGCCAAAGGGTTCTCTCAAGGGGCTAGAACTGATTATGAAGAAATATTCACCCTTGTTACTCGATATACCTTAGCAAGAACCATAATTGCCATTACAACATTCAAAGGATAAAAGACCGCTTTTCTAAATAGTGTTATTGATGAAGAAGTATATCTAGATCAACCAGAAGGCTTTGTCACCCATGACAAGAACTCCCATGTGTGTAAACTAAAGAAAGCTCTACGGCCTTAAACAAGCTCCTAAGGCATGGTATGAAAGGATAGACAGCTACCTTACCAAACTAGGATGCTCAAAAAATAAAGTACATCCAAATATATACTTCAAAGTATCAGATGGTGACATGTTAATACTTGTTCTTTATGTTGATGACTTGCTAATAACAGGGGAAGATCATCTTATTATAAAATGTAAATAGTGTCTAAATTTGATATGAAAGATCTGGGTCTTCTACACTATTTTTTGGGTCTAGAAGTATGGCAAAAGGAGAACTATATTTTCCTAAAGCAAGGAAAATATACTATTGACATTTTAAAGATATTTGGAATGATGAATTGTAAACCCTTATCTACACCACTGGTGACAAGTCTTCTCAAACTTAGAAGTGATGCATCTAAATATGAACCTACAAATCCCACACACTATAGACAAATAATTGAATCATTAATGTATTTGCTGAACGCTCGTCCTGACATATGTTATGCAACAAATGCATTAAGTCAATTCATGTGTGAACCTAAGAAAATCTACCTCAACTGTCTGAGATACTTACGTGAAATCATTGGACTTGGTCTCGGATATGACCATGTTGAAATACAACTTCAAGGGTATTCAAATTCAAACTAGGCCAACAGTTCTATCGATCATAAAAGCATTACAAGATGTTTCAGTCTTGGATCTGCCATGATATCTTGGTTTAACATAAAACAATTTGCATTTGCTCAAAGTTTCATTGAAGCTGAAAACATAGCTGCCTCTATGGGAGCTCAAGAAGCAATGTGGTTAAGAAAGTTATTGGTTGGACTGTTTGGGAAGTCCTTCAATTCCACAGTTATACACTATGATAATTAAAGTTGCATTAAACTATCAATTAATCTAGTCTTTCATAACAGATTAAAGCACATAGAAATTCCCTACCATAACATCAGAGATATGGTAGATAGAAATGTCATCAACTTGGTGTACATTAGCACTGAAGAGCAAACTATCAACATATTTACCAAACCTCTCGCAAAATTAAAAGTGGAGTACTTTAGAGGTAAACTCGGTATGACTAAAATGTAATTGTAATTCCTAAGATTGAGCCTCGATAATGTTTAAATTTAATGTAAATCCGTTTATATTTTAAATGTTAAAAGAGTTACTATGTTGCATATGTGGATTATGTCATGAAAGATGACAATCTTAGGCTTGACCTGTTATCATGATAGACTACATTAAGTTGTCCTGGAGATCATGATAACGAACGTATCATGATAGACTACATTAAGTTGTTGTGTCGGAAATCATGATAATACATTTGTTGTTCTTGTGTTCTTGTTCTATTATCATGATAGACTACATTAAATTGTTGTCCCGGAATAGATCATGATAACGAACATATCATGATAGACTACATTAAGTTGATGTCCCGGAGTGTGTCGGAGATCATGCTACTTGTCATAATGGAGACTCCATTAAGTTGTTGTCCCTGAGATCATGACAAACTGGTTACTATTCATGATGAAGACTACATTAAGTTGATGTCCTGTTGTCTCGAAGTGCGCTGGAGATCAGATAATTCATATCCTTGTAGGATATATAATAATATATTTGTTGGTGGGCATCATGATGTTGATGCTAGTGTTCCTCGCTAAGAGGGAGTGTTGAAGATATAGCATCAGTCAGATGTTGAAATATCTGATTAATATTCAGAGATATATTCACTAACATACATACATGTATATATATATAGTATTGTATCTGACTGTTTAATGTGAAATAATTCTAATCTTAAATCTCACTAACACTCTAATCAGTGTTGTTAATACCCAGCGATCATGCTTATAATAAGCATCGACATCATTCATAAACATTGGCTCATGTTTATACTATCATGGCTAGTGATGTCTGCCCAGGTTATTGTATCAGATGTGTTTAGTTTGTTAAGGAACTATGTTATGATAATCGTGGGTCACCTCCACGCAGGGTCATGACTCTACGTGGCCGGGGTGTGACTGTTCCAAGTAATATTTGTTCTCTATCGGTCATCACTGGGAAAATATCAGTCCCAGAAACAACATATCAGTACGAGTGATCGGGCCCTCTCCGCATCTGCAGTTGCATTAATACTTATTCAGATCGATCTTGTTAAATCTGCATTACAGTATTCAGATTACACTCTCTGTGAGATTCTAAGTCATAGATATATATTAGAAATTATATAGTCACAGAACTGTATAATCATTAGAGTATTTCGTTCAGTAATTTTCAGATTACTAATCTGTGCGTAATTTTGATACGAAACAGACCTCTATCACAGATCCATATTTCTTAACAAGAACAATGGGGTGGACCTATGGGTATTATGTGGTTGGGTGGCCTAGAACCACTACTGCGAACAGTCTCATTGGAAAGAAATGGGATCATGCATAGAATGGAAGAAGGCCTCATATCTTTGTTATTGTATGTTAATGTATCAAGCTGTAACATCTATATTCATGACATTTTAGTCCTCTTCCGTATGTATAACTTTATGTAAGACCTATGCCGAAGCGATGTAAACAACCACTTAAGTGATGTCGTTCAGAATGAATTATGTGCCTTTTAATGTCATTGCCATTTCTGTGAAGGAATGAACTCAATGCATGATTTTGTTTTAGGTAAATAAGTTAGAATGCCTTTATATGATAATTCCTCATTAGAGTCGAAGTTCCCTAACCCCTAATAAGCCACTGATGTATTGAAATTGTTGGGACTCTGAAACCAGGGTTGCTTTTCTTATCTTTATTAATCTTGAGAAGAAATGAACTTAGTGAAATTCTCATTACTTGTGCTATATAAATCGAAATTGTGTTTCTATTGTTCTATTATGCCTTAGCATTCTCTACATTGTCTTGGGCATCAAGCTATTGGCAAGTGTGATACTCTTTGGCATTGAGCTTGCGGCAATAGTCTAGTACCCTATTTTAGATATTGAAATTGGGCCAAGTCAGATAGCCCATTTAAGGTACCAAACTTGGAGCTTGTCTAATAGCAATTTTTAGGTACCAAAAGCAAGCCCATTGCCCAGTTTTAGATAATGGACTTTCCCAATAACCAATTTTAGGTCCCAAACTTGGGACAAGGTTGATACCAAATATAAGGGCACAGACTTGATGCAAATTCGATGCATTTTTTGCATTGTTTAAGAGATTGGACTTGAGGCAAACTCAATGCCATATGTAAGTATTCAGACTTGTGGGAAGTCTAATGACTTGTCACGAAGAATTTAGCTGAAGGCAGTTTTGGACTTTCTTGGTTGCCATATCCCAATGGTTTTTAGAGGATGGACTATAGAGAACATGTATTCCAAGAGTTTTTGTGATCCTGCCTCTCTTCCATGCCTTGTTTTTTATCCCTACCTTGGTGACTTGTCACAAGGCACAGTTAAGTCTTCTATTTGTGCTACCTTGCTCAAAGCAATGGTGACGATGTTTGGTATGTCTATTGCCCCTGACACAGCACTCATTGTGCATGTTCGGTGCCTTGTCTTGGGCTTGTTTTCTTGTTGATGTTCTTTAAAAATAAAAAATTGGTTCACTTGGTTAATGTCATTAATGGTTGGCTTGGGGCGTTCTAGATTAAAGTGATTTTCCCTCAGGCTAGGAGGCACAAGAAACTACACCAAAGGTAGAGCTCAAAGAGTGTCACATATTTTTTAGCAATTTTATGCTCATGCCTTTGACAATTAAATTAATTTTCTCCGAAGCTAGGACATGAAAGAAACTAAACTGGCCAAATAAACTGAAGGTAAGAGCCAAAGAGGATAAGATATTTGCAAGGAAGCATCCCTATTATCTTCTGAATACAAATATTGGGAAGGCAAAATAAAATTATTATTGCACAATCTTTAAGGCACAATGTATCATGGTCTTGAGGAGAACGTTCACTGATTCCATAGCCAAAACCAATGAAGAGTGAAAAAAAAGGGAGTAGATATCTAATACCTCCAGGAGGTCATAGAGAAACATGTGGTCACCATTGAGAATAGATTAACAAAGATTGTCAGGTCAAATAAGATCCAGAAATAGACACTGTTACAACAGAAATGCAGGATCAAAATATACAAGAAATTAAAGCTTACAAAACATACAGGAGCATTCAAGAAACAAATCAAATGATTTGGTGAGTTTAAAAAGTGAGGATATTATATATATCATCAATTGAACTCACTACATCAAATTATGAGTAAACTACCAACACCTCGCCTCACAATTCAAGATGTTTAAGGTTTATTTTCTTTTCTAGATTCCTGAGTTAATAATTGGACAGATGTTGCATATTCCTGACAGTTTAAATGCATTGGAAAGTCACATTTATGGAACAAATATGCATCCAAAAAAGGCACATACTGATACGCATATACCTATATGCATTGAACAATCATATGCCTTAATCACGTGTCATTTAAAAAGCACAACAAAAAATGACAGTACAACAATAGCAGCAACATGTACGCAATAAGCCCATGGTCTCTTTACCAAATAACCCAGGATTTTAATATTGTCCTTTTATATAACAGTGGCATCGTATCAGTATGCGAATATGATAGAGAACAAGTAGATATTATTTCAGCCCAACTAATCATAATGTTCACAACAATATAAGCATGGGAATGATACTAAATGCAACATGACAGAGAGAGAAGAATTTAGAAAATGGCAAAAGCAAAAGGCCTGACAAGAGAATGAAGTTAATACTAACAACAGAAAACAAAATAGACTTAGTCTAAAAGATGGTCACTCTTTAGAATACATCAATTAAAAAAAATTGGCCAAACTATCAGCCTACATGTTATTGAGTATTTAATACATTCTTGAAGACAGGATCAACAAAGACATGCAATTCAGAAAACTACCACTGAAGTAGCCTCTAAAATTCTATAGATTAAAACTTACCATCTTACAAAGGGATTCTAACACGTGACTTTCATTAGCTTTTAAATTCATTTCTGACAGAATAAAATTGTTTGCATCTTATGAGGTGTTACATCTTAAGGCATGCAATAACATTTGTTTTGTGTTAACTGCATAATAAGGAGCAGCTTATCAGCTAATAGGAAATTAAGAAAAATTATTACAGAATACCTGGCATCCCCTTGCTGCCTCTGCCCAAGATTGAAAAACATCATACAAAATGCTGTAGTGAGAATCTGACATGCCAAAAAGACGCTTAATAGTTATGATAAATCAAAGATGTATTTATGGAAGAATAACCCAAAAGATTCATAACAGAATTTTAATTTGCCTCTAAAAGTATTATTGGTAGAAACTTACGTATAGAGGCCCTAAATCCCATCTGTATGCTATAGGTGCCATTATAAACCAGAGGAAAACCATTCCCAATGTCTTGAGACTAATGGAGAAAATTGTCACCAATAGGATATCTATTGACCAAAGAAATTGTAAAATAAATGATCAGTTAGCATTCTCATGTGTCAAACATAAATTACAACACATAGTTGTTGGAACTTGGGATTACAGAAGACCATAAAATTACCCGGTACTCTCAACTTATTGCACAAAACAAACAAAAGGTTCTTTTTCCACTGAGCTGCATTTTCTGGAATTTCAAAATGCTGGACTTCCATGGAAAAACTATAATCTGTTAGCACATGCTCAGAGCCTAAACACTACCATATTTGAGTTAAAAAAAGACATTATGACAACATCTATTCCAAGCTATTGCTGTTAATTAATTTGATCAATAAATATATTTAAAATAATAATAAATAAAGCTCACCAACTCATCTTCATCATCTTCTCCTATCACTTGTACATGTTTTGCAGGTGGTTTTGGTGCAACAAATGCAAGTAATGTGTCTGCTAAACAGTCATACCCACAAATTAAATGATATTAAGCAAGTTTGCAAACAAATACAAGCAATTTCTACTAGACCAGAAAAAAGTATCACATGACAAAATGGTTTTGCCTCGGACAAAGAAGCATATATCTTCATGGCGGGTGAACTTCATTGTATCAAAATGCAAGTGAAACAAGCAAACTTATATTCAATGATTTGTAATTTCCCTTGCATATTGACTTATTGGAAATTAAATGAAGAACATAAATTGTGCTTACTGTTAATACTTGCAATATCATTCAAATGGCAATGAATTGACTTCATCTATTACATTATTCATGTATTCCAGAGATCCACACTCAGTTAAAATTTCACTAGAAAATGTTCAACAGAAACAGACAAAAGTAGTGCTTCATCAAGCTCAGTCACTGGACAGATATGATCTAACATACCACTCTCATTGAGGTTGGCATGCACTTCACGTCCACCTTTTGTATCATCTAGAACTGCACCATGTAAGAAAAGTTTCAGGCGCTCAATTGGCAAATTGACCTCTACTCCAACCAACCTTCGCAGTTGAGATACCTACAGAAGTTTTAAAGAGAAATTGAGCAACAAATTCTTAATGATGAATCGTATAGAATATGTTTTCAATTTAGTATAAACCACTTGTAAAAAATTATTGGCATTGAATTATGTAAATATTATAAGTAAAGATGCTGATTGATTGACCTCAAAATAAATTGGACTAAAGAGCTAAAGGGTTCAGTTTACCCTTTGGATTTTACTTGTAGAAGAGCAACATCTAGTAACTGGCTAACATAAATCTTCGTTAAAAAGTATCAAGTCCATTCATCTAGAGTTACTTAAAAGTTAAAACAGCAATAAACAAGAATAAAAGGAAGTACTTATTGTCAAAAAACTGAATAACTCAAATTAAAAGTTGAGAGATGTAGGATAAATGCTACCTGCCTCAAATTCAACGAAAAAAAATTGCAGCTGGGTGTTTTTTTATCTCAAACTAGAATGCCTATCATAGGAAACAAGAAATCACGTTTCAATTCTCATACAACAATGGCTCTAAAAGAAGTCTCTAAATAATTCTTATAGACAATAAGGACGAGTATAACCACCTTGGAGCAATTGTCTAGTTCAAGAGCAGACTTTTAATGATACTGGAAGCAATAATAAATATGTGTGCATACCTTAGGACTACTTTCAAGAGAGGATGCAATAGGGGGGATATTTAAACAGCAAAATATAGCAAGCATATGATATTTTGGATGTAAATTGGAGGATGGAAAGAATATGATAATGGCATGGAGAACTGAAATGTCAGAAGTTTTCAATCTAACAATGAAATACAGTGAGAGATCTTTGAGAACAAAGAGGATTATGGCACTAACAAAGAAGTTAAGAAAAGTGAAAACAAATAATTTTTTATTGATCAATGCTGAAACAAAAATTGACCACTTTCTGATTTCACACATTTAAAAAGTACCTATGCTGTGCTTAAGCACAGATGAGGTATGCATATGGTCTTTGAGCTAACATCAATGGGAGGAATCACATTACCATCACGTTCCTTAAGGCAAGCCTCACTGAAATTGAGGAGTGAGCGAAACAAAATATATTTGATATACTAAGACATGGCTTTTTATTGTCCACTTATATTATGAACTAAGGTTGTTATGCATGTATATTTCATTCATGCAGGATAATATGTTGCCACTGAGAAACAGACCAATGCATAGTTACTAGAAGACTCACACTCTAACCCTGGTACTCTTTTCCATACTCGAAAAATGTCCCCATCTTGAAAGCTGATATGAGGATATCTACAAACATTAGGAGACTCCAGATGAAGTTGTTGGTGAGTACAAAGTTATACTAAGGAAGGGGTGGGCAGGAGGCAAAAGACTCAATATAACCACAAATTTTACTTTTTCAACTTGATATCATAAGCATGTAGCTTAATCTCATAAACATATTCATCGCATTTACCATTCACATGAGATCTAACTATCATGCAACATAAATGGAACAGAAGATATACATAGAAACCCTTACAGAAGAAAACCACGACAAATTAATGCTTTCTATATAGATTCTTCTTTTACAAATTTCATAGGCTTATCTTACTCGAAGCACCGACCTCTTATTCAATTCAAGAGAACTTCCCATTGGAGGCACCAATCCCCCATTCTTTTAGAGGCATCAAACCCTCATTCTTTTAGAGGTACCAACCCCTCATTGAATTTTCCACCTTATCAATGTTGCTTCTACAATAGATGTTGGATATCATTTTCCTAGACAAAGTCTCTTCTTCAAGTTGCTATTATGGGGACAATAAATTTGCCATAGAACAGATTATGTCATGTCCCCTCTTTAGTCTGACTAGCAGAGTTATGTGAGTTAGCCAATCATGGGGGTCTCGTAGGCTAGCAGTTGTGGATAGAGACACATATAGGATATTCAGTGACCAGGCTTGACTTTATAGGCAGTTGGGAGCCAGATGGGTTCAGTTCCTTGATTTTGGGGGGTATCCCTACATTTTGGGAGGATGTGGCAGTTTCCAGATGTGAGGTTCCACATGACCATTCCATGGTTTCAGTTTCAGAATGACAGGGTGTGTTCCCTAGTTTCTAGGAGCATCCCTAGATTTTAGAGAAGGAACTGCCAGTTAACCCATCTCATCTGATATCAATCACAGATACGTGACATGGTTAGTTTCAAGTTTGTTTAGTTGGTTTCGACTTTCAGATGCAAAATGGGGAATATTTTGATATATTTAAATATCTCCTAAGTTAGCATTTAAATAATTTATAATAAGGCTATTTATATAGCCATTTTAGAGTAATAAGGGGAATAGGGCTTCGTTTGGTCAAATGTGCCATTGTGTTATAGCTCATTGGAAAGGACTTGAATTATTATAACTATTTTCACTATCTAAAGACATTTTTGCACTTTGAGTTATGACATTTTAATAAAGTAATGTTTTTCCTATAGCCTAGATGCCTTTATTTGGGAAAATGTTATTTTATTATAAAGTGCGAAGTGTAATTCACAATTAGGGTTCGATTTCCACTTGGGAGGAGTTATAAGGAGATGAAGACCTAATTGTGGAGTATCTTTTGACATTTGAAACTTGTGAGATTGGAAATTGCTCTAGTGGAGCGATTCAGAGGCTTGGGACGAAAACCTTAAGTCTGGAGTGTTGGGACACAAACCTCATCAAGGATTTAATGATTTAGTATTGGAGTTGGAAGGTACTATTCTCTGTGGCAAGGATCGACATTCTTCATAGCACCATTTATCAGAAGGAAACATCACATTCAGCTAGGCGGCCAGCCTATTCCAGCTTGGGTGTTTCTTCCACAAGCAGCTCGGACTTGTATTGTGGGCGGCTGGGCACCATTCTTTATTAGCAACCACGTTTTGCAGTTTGGAGATCATACAAGGGTTTGTGACAGCAAGCTCTCCATCTTTTGTGATTCTAAAACCCTTCTACAGCTGGCGTCAGGTTCATTGTAGACAGCAGCAATTCCATTTGATACATTTATTTCTTTGACTGCAAAAATATGAATATTATGCCTAGTACAATTTGAATCATTTCCAGATTGTTAAGTGTTTTCACTATTTGAATGCTGCTCATCATTCTTAGTTCGAAGTTATTGCTTGTTTGTCATTTACTTGCATATATCTTCAACAACACCTAAAAACTTGAAAACAAGAAAAAACCAAAAAAAAAAAAATCAGAATTCTATGAAGTCTATTCAGAGGTACAAAATTGTGGTCAAAGTCTTGAATTTTGAAACAAGCATCAATTTCCAAGGTCACCGAAATTGGGGATCTTTCAAATTACAATCTTCTCATGAAACTTTTATAAATTTTTTGTACAAACTTCACAATACTATCTTCAAAATGCTTCATGAATCTACTCCTGCATGTTAAGGGCATGGATCTTCTGCAAATGTTTACACTCCTATGAATGATCCTATTTGGGCAGATTGCTAGAAGAGCAAACTTATGGATTTCGGTGTGTCTTCTAGTCTGCAATCTAGCCCTCCCTTATACCTAGCTCAAGGGGCATGTTCATTGAATGGACATGTTCATTGAATGGACATGTCCATTGAATAGACATGTTCCTCTCTAGGTCAGCCTACTTCAAAACATGATTGTTTCCTCAAGATTGGTGCCCATTCCAAGAGTTACTAATGGTTAGTAACTAACCAACCACACTAGTAAATAAGAAGGCTTATAAAAGCCACAAGGAAGATGCCAATCTGTCTAGAGGGGACAATATGTTTTAGTGACGAATACTTAAGGAAACTCATGCATCCAGATTAGACTGATCTGAAAATCAGAACACTTGTCTTGTCAAAGTTACAAAGAATTAAGACTCCCTCTTAACTTGATAAGTGATAGAAACATATCTAGCAACATCAATAGAGATGACTAAGCATAGATATACACTATACCTTTTTGAATTTCAAGCATGATGTATCATTATACAAATGATACACGAAAACACATCATATTACAAATCTTGTAATATGAGTTATCACCGAAGCTTGTGATCAAGTCATTAAGCATCGTTCGCAATACAAACTATCAAATCACCTAGGCTTGTAACACAGGGTGTTTGACAAGGGTTGTGATATGAAGTATTACCTGAGCTTGTGATAATAGTATTGCATAGAATGCAATACTCAGAGTAAAGACTAGAGAATAATTAAATTCTCCCTTTACCCAAGTTGTGACATATGGAGTTTTAGAAATGTCATTATCACAACATGATCTTGATTTCGTCCAAGATCTAGATTCTACCAGCAATCCATTACTAGAATGCCTTACACAGGATAAAATCCAGAGAATAATTAAATTCTTCCTTTATCCAAGTCGTGACTCATAGGCACACAACATGATCCTGAATTAAGATTTGCCAGTACACTGGATAAAATCCGGAGAATAATTAAATTCTTCCTTTATCCAAGTTGTGACTCATAGACATAGAAATGCCTCCATCACATCATGATCTTAAATTCATCCAAATCTACTAGTAGTTCTCTACTGGTCAGAACATTATCTCAAAGATCGTCACCTCTTATAATATCTTTATACAAGTGTTCATTATTTCAGAGATCGTCACCTCTTAAATAACAAACACAAATGGTGAAGCCCCATAACAGTCAATATCCTGAGTCCCTAACAATAATATAAATTATCATAAGAATACAAAGCAATTCAATCATACCCGGATCTTTCCTGAGATGATCACTCTCAGAGACATTTGATAAGAATACCTGCTTTCTAATTTCCAGTACTTAAGGATAAAGTCTAGAGAATAATTAAATTCTCTCTTTATCCAAGTTGTGATTCATAGACATCAAAATGTCTCTTTCACAACACAATCTTGAATCTATTCAAAATTTGCCAGTTGTCCTCTATTGATTTAAAACACCATAAGATCATTTGCTATCACTGCAAATTCGTGTTGGAGGATTGTTTTCTATTAGTGCAAACTAATGCTGCAAGACTGTTTGCTGAGAACTGCTTCCACACCATGATGTTTATAAAGGTAGGCCCATCAAACGGTTGCTCACTTTAGATTTTCCAGACATTTGCTGGATATGAAATCTTCCGAGCTCCTTATTCAAGGTTGCCTTGATGAGATATCAGACTCCCTCTGAATCCAAAATTCTTTCCTACAAGAACATTCTTCAAAAAAAAAAAATCAGGGCATATACTCTTCTAATAAAAAAATACAAATGAAAGATATTATAGACATAAGGAAAAAGAAGAGCTCAAGTACAATATATACTTATCTTGCCATCATAAACTTGATGAAAGCTTTTGGACTTTATGAGTATACACCATCTTGACATGGTACACTCAGTCTGAGTTTGTATAACCTAAATCCTGGGGAGTCAACTCGATCTTCTAAGTACTCTCTCTGACATATAACCTTCTTATAAGATGATACTTATGATTCTTTGCTACAAATTCTTTATTACTCGGGAATCAATAAAGCATGGTCTACTCCCTCTGAGTCAAGATTCACCATTGCAGATCATTTAGCTTCTCCTTTTGTCAAGAAGGCATACCATGCTAATATCCATGATCTTAGTGTCACAGCATGATGTCACTTTATTCCGTACTTTCTAAGAGAACCAATACTAATAATCTGAATAGTCATAAGATTATATAGAATGCATCTTTTCTTAAGTCCACAATCAATAACACTCCCTCTTGGACTTGAGGGAAGATCAGAAATGCCTTGAGTAAAATGTTTATCTTAATGATCTGTAGTCTCATGATGTAATCTTTATCCATGTGCATCTCATCAGTGATTCTATCCACGATTTATCTTCATTGATGAACTCCCTCTCAAACAAAATAATCGAGTTTGTCTAAGATGATAGAATCATTTGTTCTTATTCCAAGGTTCCCTTTTATAGTGGATCAAACTTATTCTAAATGGGAGTTTCCTTACAGTAGAGCGGCATTCGGCTTACTCACTATAAATTCTCCAAATGTCTCCATATCCTATGATTAAACAAAGTCAGACTCTCTCTGATTCTGAGTCTTGACGGGTGCCAAGAAAACTTTCTAACTTGATGCCATCTCCCCTTCTAGAAGAACACGTAAGCAATTACCAGGAACTAACAAACAATTCCATATACTACTGATCATAGAATGGAATTCATCAATCAACCTGGTACCTCAATTAATCATTCACATTACCACGTATCTTCAATCATCCTCTTAATTTGGTTATGTTTTGTTAGTTTTCCTATGGGTGTCGATTAAATTAGACCATTCCCACAAGTCTCACCGTTTCACATATCAAAAGTGGTTCTCCTCTTTGCTAGTTCAGCCCGACATATAGCATTCAATAATTTTTAGAATACTATTTACTTTCGAAAAACTTTTCACCATTTCATGTAGATAGATAGATAGATAAAAAATTAATGTCCGCGAGGCTAAAAATAGCCTATGGGACAGCAAGACAACTTAAGCAAACTTAAGTAGCTCCGTTCATTTCTTGTGTAGGATGATGATGAGCCCACCCAATTGCTCAATGTACTCTTCATTGAATAGGTTATGCCAAGAACTCTCACATATATTATCCACAAATTTATCTTTGTTGTCCTTGTAGGCCTCACATTCTTAAATAAAGTGTTGTTCAGTTTCCACTTTCCCAGAATTGCAAAATCTACAAATTCTCTCTTCCCAAGCCTCCTTTGGCCTCTTCCAACGCCCGATCTCAGAACGAAGTTGATGAGAGTTGGTTCTCAGTTGCGCAATAAGAATTTTAGCCCTCCAAGAAATGTTGGCTCCTATGTACGCTTTTTGGAGTTGATCACAAGTGGGGTTGAACTCATTTATATAATATATTTTCTTCTTCCCGATCTCTCTTCCCCAATTTCTCTTGTAGAATTTCTCCATAACAAAGACCTTTATTTCTTTATTATTTGTGGGGCACATATTGAATTGAATATTCCATTTACTCATCCATTTGATGTTTTGTTGCATCCATGTCCTTTTTCGCTTACATAGTGTATCACTAAAGACAACTTTGAGCCATCTATCCTCTTCCATTTTTTCGATTCTTTTTAGAGAGCTTAAAAGGCGAACCATAGCAAGTGCCTCGATAGAAGCAGCCCCCATTTCACTTAGCATGATATCATATGGAACAGTGCTTTTAATTTTAAACTTACTTGTGATCAAACGCTTTTGGATTCCTTTGATTTGCTTCCATTGCACTATAGTAGTGTTGCTGGCCCATAAATCACACCCGTAAAGAACAACCGGCAGCACAAGAAGACCGAACAAGGTTTGAATAGTTTTCCAATCCCACAACTCTGCTTCACGGCACCTGTTCTGAAGAGCATAAAAAGCCTTCCACCCACCTACTGTCCTTTTATGCCTACAACTAGACCAGCTTAGTTTTTTGTTGAAATCGATGCCAAGGTATTTATAGTCCACAACTTCTTCAAGAACACTTTCATTGTAATAAAACTCATGTTTATGCTGTTTTTTATTATTAAAGAAAATCATAACCTTAGTTTTGCTGATATTGACCTGCATCCCTACTATTCTGCAAAAGCTCTCAAGGGAAGATAGATGATCTTGCAAACCACAGGCAGATTTGGCAATCAAAATGAGATCGTCCGCATATAAGAGCAGCTTTATAACAAATTCACCTAGCTAAATGCCTTCACCATTTTGCAAGTTTAACCACTCTTCCAGTTTGTCAATATATAAACCAAACAAAGTAGAAGATAAAGGGCAACCCTGTTTGACCTCGATATTGCTCCTAAAACATTCTAAAATGCCATCTGAAGTTCTGATTTTGACTTTCACCTCTTCGTACATCCTATGAACAGCAGCTCTAAGATGCATAGGAATCCCCAATTCTTTCATCCTGAGCCAAAGCTTGTCTCTAGGGACAGTGTCAAAAGCCTTTTTAAAGTCAACAAAGCAACAAAAAACCTCTTCCTTTTTCTCCCACTCTTTTTCAATAATGTGTCTCAGAGTGACACAATGATCCATTGTCGAGTGCTTTGGTCTAAAACCAGCTTGCCCTTTAGCACGTTTACGGTTTTCTTCTACCCATTTGCTGATCCTAGTTTCTATCATGCTGCCAAAAAGTTTAGCAAAGAGGGGATTGATCATTATAGTCTTGTAGTTGGAGGGGTTGTTAACATCACCACTATTAAAAAGTGGTATTGCAAGGCTAATTGTCCAATCTTTCGGAAACCCTTCTTGGCAGATTTTGTTGAAGATTTTAGTGATGTGCGGTGCAAGAGTTTTCACACCCCACTTCAGATATTCTGCTTGAAGCTCAACAAGGTCTTTTGCTTTACCTCCACCCAACTTCTTAATCCCTACCTCTATCTCTTGCACAATGAAAAGATTTGTAGTATCGTTGACCAGGCTGTCCCACTCCACCCTCTTTTTCATAAAGTTTCTTAGAATATTCAAACCATTGGGTGGCAGTAAAATTATTTTCAGTTTGCTTTTTCCTTGGTTGGAGTTCTTTCCAAAAAAGTTTGGGGTTATTTCTGCCCAAGAAAATTAGCTCCTCTCTCCTTGTGAACATAATATCGGTTTTTTTCTTCTTTAGGATCTGTTTGTAGGCCTTAATGTCAAGGTTAGTTTTATTTGACTCCCTTACGTTTCTCCTAGCCCTCTTGCATTCCTTGTCAAACCATGCATTGGCTGGAAAACAAGTAGTTTTAGATTTTCTATTTTTTGCTCTCTTGCATTTTGAAAGAGCCTCATGAATCAAATTTGATAAATCATGACTATTAACAACATGCTTATACATAGGGTGTCCCATGCAAAGTTCCTCGAGTAGCTCTGAAAGTGTTACTGTTTTCTAAAGTCAACAAAATTCTGCCCTGAGAAGGGGGGTGTTGAGGGCCTTGGTTTTATGCCCCAATCCGCCTATCCTTTGCCCAATACAAATTTATGTACAGCGGTCTATGATCTGATTTGAGATCCCAAATGTGCTCTCCAATTTCAACTTCTTCAATATTCTCATACAAATTCTGCGAACAAATTACATAATCTACCACACTTGCCCCGTTGTATGTGTTGCAAGTGAAATTGCCCAACTTAGCCCATCTAGCCAAACCATTACAAATTATTAGATCAAATGTGCCATATAGAGTGATCAATTCTTCCCCAAAATGATTGCAGCCTTTACCATCCTCAGATATTCTTTCCCATTGATGATTTCTCTCTTCTATGAGCCAAATAGGGTTATCATTTACTTTGGAGCTGAAAATACTTGCTTGCCAATTTGTTGTCCTAGCATTGAAATCTCCAACAAGAAGAACATCCCCACGCTGCGAAAAAACAACAACATCTTTCTTTAATGCAGCATAGGGGTCATTGTGATCTAAGCCACACTTTTTATAAGTTTTAGAAACCTGTGGAGCAAAGTAACAGGCTACAATCCTAAGAAGACTGTTATCTTCCACAATTTTGAGCCATATAAATTGTTTATTAGAATCAGTCTTTTCCAACTGAATGGCACAACCTTCTCTTTCTTTTACTAGAACCATTATACCTCCATGACCTTTACCATTTCCCGCTACCTCATTCCACACTGCCAACTTCCAATAGCCTTCAAACAATGAGGTCTTACATCCCTCATGCTCATGTGTCTCTATGAGACAAACAATGTCTTTGCCTTCCGCAATAGGTCCTAACCCAGGCCCATGTCTCCATGGATAACCTCTGCAATTCCAACAAACTAAACTTAAGGACGCCTAGGTTGAGCTTGATTGCTATTTGTTTTGCATGTTAAAGTGTTTGTTGTCGCACCTTTGTTGCCTTCTTGCTGCCCTTCATTGGGCGGTGGCCAAAACGAGCAATAATTGCTTTTCCCTTGAACATCCAAGCTCTTTTGCCTTCATTTCTAGCTGTTCTGATTTTTTCCATTTCCATCCTTCTTTCTTCTTGTTGTCTCACAGTTAGATCCTCCTCTAAAAAGAAGCGAGAACCCCTCAAGAGCTGTTTTTTGTTAAGTAGATTTTGTTTGTCGCTAATACTAGGCATGACTACTTTGATTGGCCTATTTCTCTCAGCGTGTGGTTTGCCAACCCTCCACGCTTGGCAGATTTGATCTTGACATAACAACACTTCTTGTAGGAAATCCCTCGTTAAGTCAAGGGTATGTTTGCCTTCCCCATAATCTTTTATCCCTTTGATAATTATATTGGATGCCCTAAGCTGCCTTTCCTTGACCTCTCTGTCTTGTGTGTTCACACGAATCTTTGCCTCTTCTCTTGCCAGATCAAGGTGTTTGCAATTGTCCCAAGTTTTGGTGATTGCTGAAAAACTTCTCTTCTCCTCTTCAACCTCTGCCTTTCCCAGCGAACTAGTATGAAGAATCTTTCTCTCCTTATTGTGAGATGGCTCGGTATTTGCTGTGACCTTGTTTGCTACCAATGTAGCATTCAAGTTTTTCCATTCATCCTTCATGTTCTGCAATTCAAGCTTCCCTGCTAAAAGTGTTTCTTGCAGCGTTAAAATTTCAGCTTTTAAAGCGTTGTTATTATCTGCAAGAGCTTTATTTGCTGCAATTAGCACATGTATATTGCGGTAACTTTCTTGTTCCTTGGCCTCTAGGTGCTCCAACCTCCTCTTGGCCCTCAAAAGTTCTTGTTCATAAAGATCTGGGCACCAAGCAAGAGGTGTGGAGGTAGGGCTGTAAATGACAGGATCAACAAAGTTGCTACTACTGCACAAATGACTGTCACCACCTAAGTGTGGAGGAGGGCACATTTTGACAACATCTTTTTATTTCTTCTCTTGTTTATGCAATCTCTGCCCGTGTTTTTGCTTTTCATGTGACCATTTCGAGTGAGCAAGTCTACATTTTAAAATACCCTTGAACTGTTTAACATTGACCCAAATATATTTCCCTATCTTGCCAAGTAAGGCCATTTTGACTTGCCCCAAATGATTAGTTTCAAAGTGCACCAAAATTTTTTGACCGTTTTTGACCAATGAGATGGTTTGTTTTCCCATAGTTTGCATATCCACAGTTTGTTTTCCCATTGTTTGTGTATCCACAATTTGTTTTTCCATTGATCAAAGGAATGAAAGACAAAACAAAAGGTAGCAAGAGCAAATATATAAAGAAAAAAAAAATACCGGAAATGTGCACCTTGAAGACTGCCCTAGGACTACCCCCTAGTCTAAAGGCCTACCACTATCTTGTTGTGGGCTGGGCCCAATCTTCGTTTTGCCCTTGGTATCGAGCCTGTCTAGAATCTAAACGTAAGACCCATATGTTACTTTTGAAGAATATATGGTGCCTTAATAATCTACTTATTTTGTTTTACACCTGTCGATGATCATCTCACATTTGTCTACAGCCAATATTGATAATAGAGATATTATCGTTTTCAAGAAATCTGTATAAAGGCAATCTACAGGTAGGACAAAAGTCAAATCCATAGTGCACATCGATACTTCGGATTTGCCAAATGTTATTACAAGTTGAATAGGCATTCAACCAGTACACATGCATATCGAATAATTTTGCTCTCCCTTTTAAATTATAGCTCATTATTTAAACAAGGTCTTTTCCTGCATGCAATTGTATCCCAAAATTTTGTTTAATACAAAGTGTTTCAAATGGTTTCATCATATACAATATGAGCCATGAAAGCTTATCTTTATTTTATAGTTCTTGCTTGGTTGTCACACTAAGCTTTAATCGTGAACCTAAGTAAGACTTTACTCAGAGGGATCTTTATGACATTCGCTCATTGTCAAGTCTTCATCATACTTATTATTGCAACTGCATTGTCATTACCATACCACTGTAATGCCCCCTCTATAGTTGACTTGTGAAACTCAAACATCCACGTTGACAAATTCTTCGAAACTTCTCAATTATGCTTCATAATTACAAATCATTCCATGAATATTAATCACAGCCTTTAACATGGTCTGAGTTTCTCACAGACAACGTGATAGTTTGTGCATCATTGCTGCATTATTTTGGTCTTCTATTTAAAATAGTTGCTGCCTAAGGAATTTTTCTCCTTCTCCATTATATTCACTCTTTTAGCGATTATAATTTTAATTTACTGACATGCCTGGCCTGAGATGCATCTGTGATCACCTTTTATATATATATCTGGACATGATCATTGTCGTCTCTGTTGGCAAAACATTATTCAGCCAGATCATATAGTTCCTATCTTAGCTGCGTTAATTTCATTAAGAGGCATGCATATTATATTCTTACACAAAGGGAATATATCCAAGTCTCGTGACTTTCAATTAATACCAACTCATCGCTCTGGAATAAAGAACCATGCAGTTGAATAATGAAGCGCTCACTGTTTCAAAGTTAACAACTGCTTGCATTTATATGAAGGTTTCTAACCCTTCTCACTGCTCCATTCTATGCACACATCTGCAAACATTTCGCATAATAATAACATGCTTTCTTGGGGCATTTTCAGCGGGTCTTGTAGCTATTTAAGGAGAAGAATGAGCACTTGTTGAACAGAAGAATCTGATTCTATTGGTCTGCGAGCAATTAGGAAGTCAAATCTGACATGGTGGGTGGAAGTACATTCACTTAATTTCCCAACATTTCACATTAGTGAGAATCATACTATGTTTTAGAGAATCATCACTGATGGACTCGTGAACAAAATATTTCTTATTATTATTCATATCTTAATGCGAGTCTTCCTGAGTTACTCTCAGAACTCGATTTATATCTTATATTAGAATAGAATCTTTACATCCACAAAGCAAATATTTCCATCTGCAAGCATTCTCCTTATTTTCTTCGCTGTGTTTAATGGATTGTGATATGATAAAGAGATGCCACTGTTATGACAGTATTCTTAAATCGTTCCTGACTTAAGTAGAATCGAGCCTTCAATAATCATTATTGATTACTCCCCCGTTATCTGCCTGATGAAATTTCTCCAAACGTTGCCAATCTCCAATATTATGGGCACTCAATATCGTGTATATATTTTGTTGTCTTCTTTTCTTACAATCAATGATGCCGACTATGATTTAAAATTATTTGCAAACAATCAAATATGGCAAAACAAGGATTCCCCAAACGATGCCAATACCATCTTGCCTATTTTCCTCCTGCTCCCTGCGTTAACTTTGGACCTTGACTGGAACTACATTTCTTACGTCAGTTTATAATATTCTTTTATCAATATCTCCATTTTCTTTTCCTTCTCACATTTGCAACTAGGCTCTGATACCATGTTAAGGTCATGGATCTTCTGCAAATGTTTACACTCCTATAGGTGATCCTATTCGGGCAGATTGCTAAAAGAGTAGACTTATGGATTTCAGTGTGTCTTCTAATTTGCAATCTAACCCTCCCTTATACCTAACTCAAGGGGCATGTTCATTGAATGGTCCCTCTCTAGGTCGGACTACTTCAAAACATGATTGTTTCCTCAAGATTGATGCCCATTCCAAGAGTTACTAATGGTTAGTAACTAACTAACCAAACTAGTAAATAAGAGGGCTTATAAAAGCCGCAAGGAAGATGCCAATCTGTCTAGAGGGGTCAATATGTTCTAGTGACCAATACTTAAGGAAACTCATGCATCCAGATCAGACTGATCTGAAAATCAGAACACTTGTCTTATCGAAGTTACAAGGAATTAACACTGTATGAAACCCTCTTCAAAACTCTTCAGTAATGGCTCCTTGTCAAATTATTTAATTCTATCCCTTATCTACCACACTTTCTTCTTAAGATCTTACTGCCTTTAATATCTTAATATTTTCAAGAAAGGATGCAACTCTTCAAAAGGATACAATCGTTTATTTAAATGTCATGTCTCTACTATCAAATTTATTAGAATATTTTTAATATTTTAGTATTTTGCTATATTTAGCTAGTTCTAGTTAATGGTCATTTAGGCTTTCTTTTTAGTTTGTTCATTCAGTTCTATTTATAGATGTCTATATTAAGACAACCTTGCTTTTTTTTCATGTTATAATTACAGTTTGTAAACTCTATTTAAGAATTCGTTAATAATACAACTATTATCCTGTATTTAACAACAAGTTTCATGCTATCAGAGCAAATATTTTGGGAGATAGTTTTTTTTTGTAATTCGTTTTTTCAAACATGTAAAGAAAAATAAATTAATATTTCTCCAATGACTTGTAGTGTGCAACAGAACTCAATTAGGTCCACACCAGCCAGTTCTTGGCCTTTTCTGAGTTTGTTTTACGAAATTATAAGGTGGCTTCAGAATTTTTTTGGTACTTTTCTGAGTTTACCCAATCACAACAAGCAATGTGATTTTTTTATTTATTGGCCACGTCATCTGCAAATCATTGGCAAGTAGTGTTTATTTTTTGGCCCGCTCAGCACAGAAGGACAAAGATTTTTGTTTTATCCAGCACCCAATACTTTTCTGCACTACACATCGCTTAGCAGTTGTGTCTCCTTCATCATCCCAGTGCCTTGTTTTTTAACCTATGCCCTGTTTTGCAGATAGTGGTGATCTTATATGACCCATGTACGTGTATTTTAGCTCAGCCACACATTAATCAAACTCAGCACAAAAGCTAGAGACAGACAATACTGTGCCTTGTCTTTTCCGGTTAATAGACCCACGCACTCTTCCCTCCGATCAACGATTTTTTTATGCTGAGCTGAATGTTGTTGTTGGGTGTTCTTTTTTGGAATTTTTTGGTGGGTGCAGTCCAACTTTTGGCAATTCAGCGGTCAAATGTTTGGCTAATTCAGAGATTTTTCTGGGTTTTGTTTTAAACCTGTGACCTCCTTTTTAGTGAAATATCCCCGACAGGATTATCGACTCTTTAAGCACCAAAAATCTTAAAACTTCAAGAGTTTGACATTTCGTCAGACAATTAGCAATCGAGCTCTGATACCACTGTAATGACCCTAACTATAAAGGTCACTAAATCCCAACAATGTACTGTGGCAATTCGTCAAATAATTTGCAAACAACCTTCGAATACCACAGTAATCATCCTGCTGACTCACTCTCTAGAATGGTATCGGATGAATGCTTTTGATTTTTAGTACTTAAACAGATAACATGCAAATGAAACAAACTGAGTTTGCCAAAATCAATTCATGAATTGCATTTATAGGTTCTGCAATCATAACAATCATAGCTTAAAAACAAATACCCAACTAGGCACCTGAAACGTTCGTTGGCATATTCACAAGCTGAGTCGAATTGGGCTTCCAAGCTCACCACTATTATGCTTGACTGTCTTCGATCCGGCCCTTGCCCGCCTGCATATTATCTTGGCGATTTTTCTTTATAATCTCCGAATATGGACACTGGAAGTTTGGATGTCTTTGACCTGGTTGCCGAAATTCCACTAGTCCTGTGCGTTTCCTTTATAAATCCGAACCCTCATGGAGAACTTGTTATCCTGTTGCCGAAATCATTCCCTTCCGTATTTCTTTCCTGATGCGTGTGCAGTGTTAGACTTCAGATTTAAATGCTGGACTGGAGCGATTGAGGACTATGAGTTTCTGCACCGCTCTTGGATGTTCATTGGGTTCCTAGGTGCGTTGAAGTAGGGCCTGGAGTAGCTGCGCGACAAACGACCCACGTTCAGCCTGGAATTCTCATGTTAAATTTCTGAACCCGATAGCTTGAATCTGAATTCATTGCTTGCTGGTAAACCCGTGCTGACAATATGTGAATCTTACTCCGGTCTTCTCTTGCCCACGTCACTGGCAGTGGCTTGAGACAGCGGTTATTACTGATGAATTTCCCAAATGCTGAAGCGATGGCCTGTAGTCGCATATACAATTCGCACTTTCCAGTTTCCTCAGACAATGACTGAAATGCGTGAGGGGAAAGGCGTCTAGCATTGGCTGTTGCCGAGTTGAATCATTTTGATGGGCAATAGTGTTGTCTAATTAACCAATACTGGTTGTTCCAGAGGTAGATTTCTGGATCGATTCACAACACGCTGTAGGTGATCCGATGTGCCCAAACTGTATCGAGGGCCCTTCTTCAACCTTTCACCAAGAGATAATGCCGGTACAGATCACAAGCTCGCCTTTGATACTCATACGCTTTCAACTAAGGTCGGCCTGAATGATTTATGGCAGTGCTGCTGGAAGATTGACTAGGAGACTCGCCTTCTTTTCTAGATCTGTTCAATGCTGCAACTGATCCTGTAAACCTTATGAATATATTATATCTTCGAATATCAATCCTCAGAAAGATCCTCCGAAATTGTTGGCCTTGAGCCCACAGATTCTGTCCCTGATGAAATGACTGAATGTCACCTCCAATCTGCAATAATTCGGATGATATTTCACACCCTCAAAATTGCGCACCAATTGAGAGTTACCGTTCTCAATGGCCAACTGTGACAATTGCAGAAACCCTAGGTTCCACAATGCACCTGTGATTGAATCACAACCTGAAAATCAAAGAGAGATAATCAACTGCATGATTCGAATGGAGCCCTGGGGTGCCTATTTATTCTTTTCCCTCCATCCTCTCCAGAGACTTCTAGAACCTTTTTGATCTTATCCCTCAAGTGACTTTATTAAATATTTTCCAAGTCACTTTATTAAATACAAGGTTATCTTTTAATATTATTTATTTAATTAAAATAATTAATTAGTCGTCCTTGGACAACCATTAATTAAATTAATTAAATCGAACTGTCACCAAAAAATTTGGGGACATGACATTTAGTTTGTTTAGTGATTTCAGGCCTGCACTCTCATTTTCAGGCCTGCGCATAAGAAAGCCACGGTAATCCAAGTTTCCGATTTCAGCAATGGGTTTTCTGTATTTTTTGGATAAAGACTTTTTAATAATTTTTTTCTAAAATAAATTATTTGGAGGTTTTTAATATTTTTCCCTCAAGAATTATCTAATGTGTCTTCGTAGTTTCCCCCTCTAAAAAAAATCAGCTGGGTTTTCATAATTCTTTCCCTCCCAAAAAATACAGTTGGGCTTTCATAATTCTTTCCCTTAAAAAAAAAATCAATTGGCATCTGCAATTTTCCCTCCAAAACAGAAGTTCGTATTCTCTGATCTTAATCTCTTCTTTCATTTGGTTTTGATTAATTTTTCACCTAAAAAATTATGCCTGGTTTTGGTAGGTTTTTCTCCTAAAAAATTGTTTCTGATCTCTGTCGCAAAGTTCACATGGAATGTTATTTCGAAGTTTTTACCATTTTTTCTCCCAAAACAAAACAATGCTTTGTAATCTTCAAATCATGGTATTATGCAATCTATTTTGGGACATTATACTCATCTGCAACAGTTTGGAGGGCTCTGCAGCTATTCTCAGTATGTCTCTGTTTCCAAGGAAGGATAGTTTTGTTACCAAACATCATGTTGGATATTTCTGTGATGATTTCTAGTCAGTTGTTTTATAGATTCTGCAAAGGTCAGTGAAAGAGTTAGTGGCAGGCTCTACTGCCTTTTTGCAAATTATTTTGAAGAGGGGCACAACCTTCACTGTTATTTAGCTACTCGTGGTCATTAACATTCTCCAGAGCCAGGGAGGAGTCTTAGCAGTAGCAGAATGTTCTGAAGAATTTGGAGGGTTCTACAGTTCTCAGTATATTTTTGTTTCCGAGGAAGCACAATTCACTTATTGAACATCAGGTTGGATGTTTCTGAGATCATTTTGGTCACCAGTTTTGCAGATTTTGGGAGGGTCAGTGGAAGAGTCTGTGGTAGACTCTACTCTCTTGGTACAAATCATTCTAAAGAACGGGAGCACCTTCTCCATTTTTTTCTTGCTACATTTGGTCATTGACATTTTGCAGATCTAGTGCAAGTCTTAGCAGCTGCAGAATGTTTTGTCATATTTGTGACTACAAGACATGTAAAGTCTTTTGCAAAATAGTTCATAGGATGACCATTAAGGGAGTGTATTAAAATATTTATAATATTTTTAGTATCTCGCTATATTTAGCTAGTTCTAGTTAATGGTCATTTAGGCTTTCTTTTTAGTTTGCTCATTTAGTTCAATATAGACTTGTCTATATTAAGAAAACCTTTCTTTTTTGTTCGCACTATAATTAGCATTTGTAAACTCTATTTAAAGGTTCATTGATAACACAATTATCATCTCATTTTTAACAATTTAAAAATTTGCATATTAACTTAATCAACTACCATTATTCTCTTAACATATGTTCTTCATAAAGATTTTTCTCCTATTCCTCATAGACATTTCATAAGTGATTTGGATCTTCTTTATATACCTTCAAAAACTGGGCAGGAGGAAGGTAAATCAATATAACCACACATTTTACTCTTTCAACTTGATATGCACAGCATGTAGCTTAATCTCATAGACATATTCATCGCATATTACCATTCATAAGTGATCTAACTATCATGCAACATAAATAGAACACAAGATATACATAGAAAGCCTTTTACTGACTGAGAATGCAGTGCCAAGTTTGGTTAAAATAAAAGTTGAGGTCCAATGTTTCATTAACAGTTCTGATTTGTTCGTGAACCCAGTAACCCTTTTCAATACAGTGTCCTTTTTGTTTCTGTAAGAAAAGAATCAACATGAATTATCCCCCTGTAATCATAACAATGTCAATTGCACCTGTTGACATGCAACTCGCTGTGAATCTTAAACCTAGGTAAAAACCATCAACATGCAGGTTAGGGTTTTTTTCTTGAGCTGTTATAGTCTTTTCTCAACCTTTTCTAGAAGTAGTTGTTCATTTGTGGATTTCCAATCCTCTCATGCAGCAGTAAAAAAATTGAGTTGATCATCCTCAGAGATCTTCAAGCTATCTTTACTCACTGGTGCTTTGACTGAGGGCTGATGGAGATTGGATGCAGCCAGACCAGTTTGGTTGATTTTTGGCTAACGCCTCATTTTAGTTAGTCAATTATCTCCATATAATATTGGCACTCACGATAAGAGCTGCGATAATTCAATCATCAATTAACCACTCGTGAATTATGCTGTAGCCAACTATGGATTTTATGCAACGGGGTCCCTTACGAGTTATAACTCCTGCAAAAACGAAAAACTTTGCTCTAGTCAGCTGAAACGCTACGGCGAGTTGTTTCATTTTCATTCCAACCGATAACGATTAGAATATTTATGAGGAGATTTTAAAATCCCTATGGCTTAAATAGGTTGTGAAACTGTCGAAGTATACGTAGTCACAGCGGATCACACATCTCATCCCTATGATGTATCGTGTAGTTTGGTGAGAAACAATAAATGTGTCCAAAACTGTATCATAGATTGTGATGTGAATATCAGGATTTAACTGTGTGATTTTTGAGTCAAACTCGATGACCCATGTTTCATGAGTAGTGATTCAACATGAATCCATCTCTCATGAGAATAAATGGAACACTTAGCACTCATTGGATCTAGGTGATGCTCACAGGGGTGAAGCACCGGGACTTCCCGGGAGGTCACCCATCCCAGTACTACTCCAGCCTTGAATGAAAGCTTTATCTATATTGGCGTGCAATGCGAAAGCCTGTGAGTCCGTGCTTGATTGTCTTGATTTCAGATTCTTGGTTATGACTCCGAAAATATATACAGACACCTAATAGTGACTACAAACCCTGACCGGCTAAAAGATTGATCTAAAATGGATATAACGATGTACAGAAAATTAAATTACATGCGTATTCAAAGGAAATCAATTCACAGCGGAAAATTTTCCATTGATTATTTCAAAAGACTCCTTAATTTTATTCAGATATGTTACAGGAAAAACTTGACTTACTTGAATGTTTGGCGAGACTTGCAATTGACGGGGAGGACTCGATCCGATCTTCTTTACGGAAATAGTGACCTTTTCTTCTTCCATTGTTGATCCTTATATTCTGCTACATTCTGAACAATGTTGATGGAGAATTCTGCCCGCCAAGCTACTGCTCTGGGTTTGGATTCCGTCTTGAATCTCTACTAAATTTAGCGTAATATTTATTCACACCAAGGCCCCACTGATTTGGTCAGTTGATTTGAAGCGCTTTGCTTTCGATTAACGAGAGAGTTTCATCGGTTGTCCTGTTTGGGTATGGACGAAAACATTGTTTTGATTACGTAAAAAGGATCCGAAATCTTTAACAAAGTATAGAGAGTAACTAATTAAAAGTTCAAAAAATAAAAAGTTTCAATGAATAGATATACTAATACATAAATATGAGGTTTAAGTACATCTATGTATAAAAAATAGCAAAAAGAAAGTAAAATGACAGCTATAGAGTTTTTGATAGGTCCATTACTTGATCTGTCAAAATGTTCAAAATATGAGATTTAAGTACATCTATGTATAGAAAGATAGCAAAAAGAAAGTAAAAGGACAACTATAGAGTTTTCAATAGGTCCACTACTTGATCTGCCAGAATGTTCATATTTTTTGCAGTGGCTTTCATTTCATTCAGCTTTTTCACTCCCCCACTTGCATTCTTCTTGGAGTTGGCCCTGGTGCACTTGCTCAGCCCCTAATCCTCATTCACAACAAAGGAGTCAAGTCCTCTAGTCTGATCCATCTTATTCAGCAATGTATTGAAGTTATCAGCCATAGTTTTTAGAATATTACAATTTTTGTCACCTGAATTCTTGATCATTCTTTCCATATTGCTCGCTCTAGCTTCCAGGCTCTCCAACCCTTTTTGGATATTTTTATTAACCTGTTCCAAATTCTTATTTTTTGGATGAAAATATTGTTGAAGTTATAATAATTTTGTTATTTTTTCGACTGTCATGAAAGTCTAGTTTTTAAGTTTTTAAATTTTCCCATGAATATATTTTATTATTATTAGTATTATTTAAGTTATTTTTATACCTTAGTTTTTGTTTAGGAATTGGACAAACTACAAACAATCCTACTTATACATCAATAATTGATGTAATATTTTTTATTAAAATAAAATTCTAAATTTTAATTGTCATTTTTCTATTAGCTCTTTTATTTTTCTTTGTAGTCTTTTTATTTTGTGTCAGGAATTTATATAGAAAATAAGGTCACTTGGAGATGTGGCAATCTTCATATATGTGTTCATTGAGAAGAGTTTCCTATGGCATTATGCATAGTACTAAATGTGTCATCCTCTAAAATCGTTGAAGAAGCAGGACATGTCCTTCAATTAGTTTTTGGTGATTATTTAGTCTTTATGGGTCATGCCATTACTTTTTTGTGATGTTTTAGTCTCTGTGTCATTCAATGAACATGGTGTATTTGGTTGATGCCTATCCTTTTCTAAACGCTTAAAATCGTCCCAAAACACTGTATTAATTTATTAATTTTTCCTTTGACACTATAATTAATTATATATTGATTAATTATATTTGTCATGTTCCTCTACTTAATTAATTGAATTTAAATAGGTTCACTTCCCTAATATATTTGAATTCAATTTAAATACTTCCCCCTAATGTATTAAATTTATTTAATACAAAGTGCTCCATAAATCCCCTTTTAAATAAATCCTAATTTATTTAAATCCCTCCACTTTATTAAATTCCATATTCTATGATTATATTAAAATACTACCTCTCATCCTTTTGAGCCAACCCACTTTATTAATCGCAAGCTCTCTCTTAAGCACCTTTTTAGCCCCTAAGTGGTTGCTCACACATGTGAGCAACTCAATCCCTAGGAGCCCCTCTTTCATTAAATTCTTCAAAAATGACTCTTACATCCTTGGCCCCCACTCCTTTCCCAAAAGTTTCTCGCATGTGTGAACAAATCTTGAACCACTCAAATCATAAAGGTTTTTTTGGAATTTTGCATGGCTTGTCCTTTAGCCTATGTGTCTCCTTTGTGGAACCTATGTGGATATCACATAGATGCCACCTCCTCGAGGTCTCCCTCAAGCCTATAAATAGAGCACTTATCTTAAGCATTTTTCATCTCCTCCATTTCATTGTTATCATGCTAGTTTAGTTCTACAGTCTTTTAGAGATTTTATGCTTGGAGCTAACCTTTGGTAGTTGTTTGTATTTTAGTCTTGTATCTTGCATTTTCATGCTAGTTTGTATTTTTTAGTTTTCTTATTTGCATCCACATTCACCTTTTTTTAATGCTTTCGAGAATGGTTGCTTCCATAGCTATCTCTTGAAGCATTCTTGATCATTTCGGGTAGGTTCATATTCATCATTGCATATCATTTATTTACTTGGGATTCAATAGTTGTGTTTGAGGAGAGCACATCCACATCCCTCAATCTTAAGCACACCAAGAAGGTCTCATTTGGGTGCCCTTGTTGACCTGCTTTGAGGTTGTGTGGGATCCTTGCATTGGTTGCATTAGTTCTAAAAATCAAGTAGATTAGTTGTATTTCAATTTATTTGAATTTTGATATACATGTACAACTAATGTTTGTTTGTTTAAGCGTGCTCCCAACACAGAAGGATTTTCACGTATATGTTTTAGCACACCCAATGGGACCCACGTCCCTTTTTCTCATTAAAATTTTAACCAAAACTTGGTGGTTTCTAAAGAAAAAAATAGCGCATTATTGTCTACATTCCAACGCAATGTCAGTTGCGAAGATGTTTCGTTGTCTTCATAGTTCAGCATCTCTATATTTTGGCATCTATATCATTGACAAATTTAACACATATTGTTTTATCATCTCCAAGTTCATATGTCTCTGCTAATTTGGTCTCTAGCGTTTGCGACTTCCCAATATTTGCATGTTTTAATGTCTATAAGTTTTTGCATCTACGTGTTTTGGCGTCTCTTAGTCTCGTCTATCATCTGCGACCTACGAGAGTAAGTATCGAGTATAACCAGTTTGTTTCTCTTCTGTCATCTACATTTAATCATCTTCGCTATTTTGTCGTCTACAACTATATTTTATCGTCTTTGTTATTTGATAGATTACTGATATTTGGAGAATTCTTGATATTCACCTCTTTATTTACTTCATATAAAAAGATTACTAATTAGATTTTATTGTAGGAAGCAGACTTTGGGGGACTTTAGAATTAGGGAATGGAATAAACTTGCATGATTTAACCACTTGTCCTATGAATGAATGTTTCAAGTAATCTCACAAGTCCAAACAAACTCTTGAATGCGCTTAAAAGTAATATTACTCACTCAATCTTGAATGCCTTGAGAGAATTTACACACCTTTCATTGGAATTAATGTTTCAACACAACCTTGAATGCCTTAAGGGAATTGACAAGCTTTTCATTGGAATGGATGCTTTGATAATAAAACACACTCTTGAATGCCTAAAGATTAAAGAAGAATGCAATGAAATATTTCAATTTGGGCTTAAAACATTCTCATAAAATCTTGAATTCCTAAGGGACAAAGAAGATTTCTATGAAACATTTCGACTTGGTGAATAAAATGAATAAATTTAATCTTGAATGACTTAAAGGAACTCGTTCTTATCCCTATCAATTTTATTATGTTGACCAACGATCGATTTATTATGTTGGCGACATTGTCAAGTTGGACAAAACTTTTGCATGCTTAAACATGATTGTCTTCAAAAGTAGATAGAAAACCTAAAGCTTCAATTGGGAAAGAACAAGTGTCTTTTAAACCCCGAGGCCACTTACGTATTCTCTCCTCTTGCACATTCAGGTGATCTTGAGTGCACAAGAAATAAGTGGTCTTGTTTTTAATTTTTAGGAGGCCTACTTGAGTATTTAATCACCCCTTAGAATGACCTCAAATCCCATGTTTTGGCAAAGTATAAATAGTGGGAGGTGAATCCAAAGACACCTCTTTTGGAAGTAAAATCATGTCACTCTTGCCTAAGCCCCAAATAACTCTATACCTTTGGGAAGTGAAGGTGGAGATTTGGGTTACTGTCTCCTCACGGTTATGTGGCATTATTTTCTTTCATCTATAGATTTGGGCCTCATGTACCTTGTTTATATTGAAGACACCCACTAGTTGATCTTTGTACAGCCTAGTAGAAGCCTTAATATGGTTGTTGACGTGTTTGGCATGCTTGAGTGTTCAAAATCCAAAACTAATATGAACATCAAACAAGTCCAAATGAGTGAAATGGTGAGCTAAACATTCAGTGAGAAAAGTGGTTTGCAAGTAGAACCTCCTAACTTACAAATGTTTGCATAAGTCTTGTACTTGGTCCAACATTCAAGGTTCACTAGGTCTTTTATTTTCATATCTTCACAACATTTTTCGTGAAATTCTTGTGCTTGGTCTTACAGCTGGGATTTATTTTGTCCCTGCCATGTTTGACACAATCAAACATAAGAAGGTGAAGTTATCTAAACCATTTGCCTACAAGGAAAGAAAAATCCCAGAACATGGTGATAAACAATTTTGATACGCCATCAAATACATCAAAAAAGAAGAAGATAGACAAGATTATTATGATATAATTTTGTACAATGCCAAACTTTGAGAATGGTCCACTTTCTTAGGAGTAAACCCAATATTTATATTTCCAATTAGAGAAGATTAAGTACCCACATAGTGACCATATCACCCTCGTTTTCCACATCAATCTACTCCTATATCATCTTTTTTCAAAGCTTCTAGTATTCCATTTGTAAACTTTCCTCTAGAGAGTGTTGTCATTTGAACTTTAATCCTTAAGTCCAAGAACATCTTAGTCATGACCCTCTATTCAAAATCAAACATCAAGAGCTAACAGTTTTCAAATTCAATCCTAGGTAGCAAGATTTCCAAGATTACAACACTGAAACTTTATCCACAAGTAAACATTTATCATAGTTGCATTTGCTCATTTGGGATCACAAGTCCATCTCGAAATATTGAGTCCTTTATTTAGTGTCCTATCTTGCTTAAAGATTATTTGTCCATATTTAGTAGGAGAAAGATACTGTAGTGCCTACCCTCGTTCACATCTTTTCTAGACTCATTGTTGCTATTATTATCAGACTTTGATGGACTAGTATTATGATGATGGATTAGTGGTATTGTTTTGACACTATCAGACATTATGTTATGGATTCAGTTATTATATGATGAGATCATTTAGACTTTACATTTCATGTATGTATGATGATCATTATATTGTTTTTTTTAGTTATTGTTGATGATTAGTTAGATGGTTATTAATTCATGTGTTTTATTATGGATACTTACCCCATACTTGCATGTGTATGGTGTGCGTGTTTTCTTATTGTATGGCGTTTCTGATGTGGTTAAGGAAGGGAGTCGTAGTCACCTGCTTAGTCGGGATCTACACGATGCACCACTTCCTGCCATTGTCTGTTTAGCTTAGCACTATATATATATTGTATGTACATGCATGGTTTTTTTGCAGGTTGCAGGTACCGGGTATCGACTTCCTTGAATTGCCAGGATGAGCGTACCCTATTATACTATCTCAATGATAAGAGAAGGGAGATAAGTTCTCAAGTCCAAATCCCAAACCCTAAAACCATTTGTCCTAGTGAGTTGGGACAAGTATCAGAGTTGAGCACCCACTGAATGTGTCGGATGACATATTTCATGATTTTTAATCCTTTAGACTAGTTTTGTATGAATTGACCTATGATGGGTTTTCATATTTTGTTATGAAGGTCTATGGTGAATTTTTTGTTAATTAAATCTTAACAAATAGATTCAATTAATAAAATTAATTATTTGAGAAGATTAAATATCATGGTTTTGATATTTTGATTATAATTAATTCAAGGAGAATTAATTGGGAGAAAAGAATTAAATAAAAAGAAAATTAGAAAATTAAAATAAATAATGATTATAAAATACTAATAAATTAATGAACAAATAATAATAATAAAATTTATAAAAATTAAAATAAAAGTTATTAAATTAAAATGGGAGTTATAAATATTTAAATGGAAATTATTTTAAAATAATTGGAATTATAAGCTTGCTTGGAAATTAATGCAATTCTCCATTTTTCATGTGTCAACAACACGGGGGTTAGTGCATCAATTGAGCACATGGTGTCTACAACCCTAGGGCTTATCAAAAAGGTTGGAAAAAGGCCCATGCTTAGTTGGCGACATCTTCTAGCTGGTTCTAGAAGCATTCTAGGGTTTTCCTAAGAGCTCTTTATATTCGGGCATTTCTTAGAAGCTTGGACATAGCGTGGATAGTGTGGATAGCGTGGGAACAATTGAAGCATTGGAGGATTCGAGAATTTTGAAGAAGGGGAGCTTGCTCAGCGGGTTATCTAAGGAAGAGCGAGTTAGCATCAGAATCCGGCTAGATTCTTGTGTTTTCACTTATGCTACTTCTGCATCTTGTTTTCCCGTGTCTTCTTCGTGTCTTCCATATGTCTTCATTATGCATTTTGGGCAATTAAAATTTATTTGAGGAATCTATATGTTTAGATCTAAAATGACACGGGCTAGAGTTACAATTCATTGACAAACTCATTAGAATTAGTTATTAGAAAATTTTGAAGAAAACAAGTTTCATAGAGAAACTTTGAAAATGAAAGCTTGTATTCATAAATTATCATTTTTACATATATACTGTGATTTTGTATATTATATATATATATATATATATATATATATATATATATATATATATATATATATATATTCATGTGTGATGAAAGTCGAATATCATTAATCAAAAACGTTTTGAAAAAAAATGTTATACATTATTTACAAACCAAATCGCACCGCGCGGGCAGAAGCATTTTAAAAAAAACGTTTAAATGATATTAAAAAAATTTGGCAGAGCTGTATCACCCTGCGGGTACGTAGAGGGCCTGCCATCGCAGGGACTGCGATGACAGGGGTACTCTGTACCCGCTGTTGGGCAGACCTGCGATAGCAGGTACCCTGTACCGCGCAGCATCAAAGATTTGTTTAAGCATTTCAATTTTTTATAAAACATTTCATGAAATCAGTTATCAATATTTCGATTTTTATATATATTTTTTATTTTTATTTTATATATATATATATATATATATATATATATATATATATATAAGTATATATGTATATATGTAATTATTATATTAATAAAAGATGTGAGTTAGTAGAGATTTTAATAATTAATTTAATTAAACATTAGTTTTAATTAAGATTAATTATTAGCATATACATAATTGAAGTTTTGAATATTGGAAATGTTATTTCTCAAACGAAGTTTTTGTAAATAAAATATTATTGGATCAATTAGAAAATTGAATCTGATGGAGGAACTTTTATCTATCAAGTAAATACATGGGTTAGGTAAAATGTGAAATTTCTCCACTTGAAATTAAATTTGGGAAAATGTAAACTGAGACATTTGAAATTTAAATTTGAAACTTAGCAAAACCAAAACATGTGTTTACATTGTGTATTCCTTATGCTAATGTTTTGGGTTTTGGGTTTTGGGTTGACTAGTGTTGACCAGTTATAGGACGTCTACCAGAGGCTTGGGGGTTATGTGATTGTGATGTCATGATGATGTTTTATTTCTCGATCTTTATAAACCCAACCATGATTATGTGATGGAATGCTCTATGTATTGGTTGTGAATACTGATTGTTATAGTTGAGATTCTTATGTTGAGACCCTTGACTTAACCATTATTTTTGGTCATCGATCAGTTATCCTTGGATATATTCTAGTCGCCATGATGGGACTAATATGTGGATTTATTCTTGATGATGTCATGTTGTGACATGTATGACTCAACCATTTTGGAGTCTTCGATCAGAATGTTTGAGATATTCTTGGTTGTTGTTGAGAACCAATGGATATGATGATCTATTTTGAGATATATTCTGGTTATTAAGAACCAATGGATACTTTGATTATCAGTGATACTTCAGTTGCCAATAGAGAGTTGTTGTAGTCATGATTTTCTATGGATATTGCTCATGGAGATTTGATGCTTTTATGCATATTTGATGATTTTATCATGGATATTTGATGATTCTTATTATGGATATTTGATGATTTTGTGGACTTTCTTTATGATTATGAAACCATGAGCATTAGGGTAGGATATCTGCATGTAGTGTCGGGAAGTGGCTTGCAATGGGGGTCGGGGCCCTAAGAGGCTGCCAGGGTAACTCATTGTAAGTTGGATTAATAAGTGATAACATTCACACTTAATACTAACTAAATGAACCTAAAAAGATAAGATTTTTGGTTCTCGCCCATGCCTTGAGTGCTTGTATAGGCTAGGATGGGAGTAGAGAGAACGCATGGTTGCGACCTTGCATTCCATAGTATGCCTTGTCAGTATGAAAGGATACTAGTGGCCGCATGAGATCTGTATGGACCCGTGGAGTTTAGCTAACTGCCAAGGTAACTTGTACAAGATAAATGCGATGACACTTTCCCGCTTGCATAGTAGGTTCCTACATGTCATTGTGTGCCTCTGGGAAGTAGATGTCTGTTTTGGTGATTGGAACCTTTGAGTTAGTATACTTTTAGGATTCCTGGACTTTAGGGACTTGTGCTATGTGGTTTTGATAGCCTATTTGGGACTTGGGATTATCTCCTTAGCACGGTGGGAGTGGACCACTTAGGTACCACGCGGTCGGGTGGTAGTGTATTTTCCACTCTTATCATTTGAGATTCATTGAGACATCATGGTTGATGTGTCCTTCATGATGGTGGATATGTATCCTTTCATTGATGATTAGCATATGTTAGATGATGTTATCTTATGCTTATATCTGCATGTTAGATTATTTTCTACATATGATATTGTATTTATTAGGAGTGACATTCCTACTATGTTAATACCGATGATCTCTTCGATGATTTGGGATGTTACGCACAGAGGGATGGCTAGGGCCCACGATGGTCTAATGATGCTATTAATGGTTGGGAGGAACCGTGCACTTAGTTTATTTATATTTATTTGATCTTTATGATAGATGTAAATGACTTTTATGATGATGTATCATGAGTATCATGTGATTATCTTTACTTTGACGTATCATGGATTAGAATAGGATGATGAAACCTATTCTACATATGTATATTCTTTTAAGCCTTCATACCCTGTGACATGTACAGTGGATGAATGAGCAGTTGGATATGTAATAATTGAACATCGGACTTATCATTATTATTTCATGTGGATATTGTAATCATGTATGTAATTCACGTTAAGGGATCCTAAGGAATGTAATATGTTGTGTATATTATGTTTACTCTTTAGATGGACATTGCTATTGCTTCCGTTATTGTGCATAAGTTATATGCGGTATTTACTTTCATGGAAAAAAAAAAAAAAGTTACCAAACTTAGTGGAATTCTAAGTTAATTCTTTGGATCCCTTGGCGGGGCATTACAGATACTATTATCCTATATCACACTTGATTTGCAAAATTAGTAAGGTCTCTTTTTCACACTTAGGTTATCTTATGCTCTAGTCATCTTCAACACCATAATGAATCACACAACCGTTAAGGCATTTTCCCTCTTGTCGTGTAAGGTTCAACTTTTATCCTTCTTCCACAAACTTTCACCCATCATTTTGGTCACAATTGTATGGTACACACATGATATGATAGATTTATGTTTAATTTGATGTCTCATTTATTGGAATCACTAATACAACAAGAGATGGAGAATCCTTTCCCTCCTTGATTAACCTCATTGACGAATACATTTTCCCCTAGTACAAACTTTTCCATGCCTATCTCAACACCCATACAAGAACCTAAGAATCCCTTTCGAAACACCACTATAGACAGTAACACACATAATCAAGAAGAAGTCTACCAAAATGAAGAGTCCATTCAGAACAATAACATTCCTAACTATGTTCAAACATTTCTTGCAGACCCATACAACTTGGAAGTGTTGAAAAAATCTATTAAGGAAAACAAAACTGAGATCTTCTTGAACCTTATCAAGGATGGTGTTAATGTCCCTATGAACTCTAATGAGAGTACTTTGTTTAGACAAATCACCAAAGGTGGTGCTCTAGTGTTGTTGAATCCCACCATATCACAAAAATCTAGCAAAGAAAGGAACCTATAGTGGGAGTTGATTCTACACCTACATCAGCTCCAGAGCAACCCACTTTCCAATTAAGTGCAAAACACATTCAACAAATCATCACTGCTATGCCCAACACAACTACACATACTAGTATTCTGTAGTCAACCTTGACGGGTCCAACTATAAGATGCTTAAACATTGGGAAAGCACCTATCCAGCAAATAGAAGTCATGACACAACCAACGTATTCCTCTTATCTACACATGCCAACAAATATTGTGAAAACATTTGTGATGATTTCGACATCTGCATACCAATACATTGGTCAAGGTGGAGCACCACCACCTCATAATCCAGCGCCACCTTACAATCCATCTGGGAACTCATACAACTTTGTCCTTCAACATCAATCCAAAACCATCATAGATACAACCAAACTAGGATCTTGCCCAACAATTACATGAACTCCAAAATTTTGTCCACAATATGAGCAAAAAAGGGATGAAAGATTTCTCTTTTGAGGAAATTTTCCCTTTTCCATTTGATATATCTATCAACATGATACCATTTCTGCCGAACTTTGAGACCCCTAAATTTGACAAATACATAGGAGAAGCATGTTCCATCACACAGCTCAAAGAGTTTTCTTTCTTATGTCAAGAAGTTTCCTACTACGAGGATTACCTTAAGAGGCTTTTCACATTAAGTCTTATGGGCCCTACACTTGAATGGCTAATGAACTTACCAAGATGATCTATCACCTCTTTTAATGACTTGATAGGAAAATTTGTAGCACAATACTCATACAATATTGAACATCATGCCTCCTTGAGTGATTTGTGCAACACAAAACAAAGAAATGGTAAAAAATTTGCTCATTTTCTACAAAGATGGCGACACCTTACAAATCACATGGCCTACAAAATTAAAGACTCACACCTTGTAGACATATTCATTAAAAACTTGATTCTGAAGATGTCTTTCCAAATGAAGATGGCTAGTGCTAAAGACTTTGCAACATTAGTCAAGAAATGAAAGAATATTGAAAATGGACTCTTAGAAAAGGGTTCCATTAAACATTATAGCTCTTCATCATCAACCAATGAACCCAACCACAATTGAAAGTTGAAATTCTGGTCCAAAAACAAAGGCATTACTCACAATGGTGTCATTGATGTCAAGAGTGTGCAAAATCTTCAAGGTGGAAATAATAACAATAATAACTATCATCAAAATAACAACAATCCAAATCATGGCACTTAGAATTATAATCAAAACAACAATCAGAACAACCAACCACCTTGCAATCAAGCACAATTCTTTCCTTGCAACAACAAAAATACTAATAACAACTACAATCATGACTAAAATCAAAATAGAAAGTTCACTAGCCTTCGTGAACCCTTAGATGCCATATTCCATAAACTAGTGGAACACAATTTGATGGTATTTCCCAATACAAGACCTTTTGATGAAAATCAACCCAAACCCAAGTGGTATGGAGACAATGAATATTGCAGTTATCATCCCATCAAAGGACATAACACTAAGAAGTGTATCAAGCTCAAAATCTTCATTCAAAACCTTGTTGATGATGGGGACATTGATTGAGGGAGGATCACCCTCTAAAATGCTAAATTGAAGATCTTTCAAAAGTCGTTCCTTAACCACAACAATGAAAACAATAATGGAAACAACAACACAAACAATATTAACCGAGATTCCACATCCAATGCACTCCATTATGACTATTTTACTAACCACATATCAATCTGTGGCTCCTTGTGTGGCAAAATACAAGCAAATGATATGTGTGGCTTTGACTCTATGTGTGGATGCATTGAGGAAGTAGGCACCCATGTGAACACTCTCACATTACAAACAACTAACTGTGGTGCAACTACTCGATAGGGAAGAATTATTCTGCAAGCTTCCACCTCCAATCCCACAAATCCATTAGTTCCACATGTGCCTGCTACACCATCCACTTCACAAAGATTGGAAGGTGTCCCAATGATTTTTTGTCCAATCAGTGAGTTTGCTAAAGTCATGCCTGGATCGCTCACCATAACCGAAACACCTTCCATGGAAATTACAGAGACACCTAATACTGATTATAGTTCTAGTAAAGGAAAATAGAAGGTTAAAGTCATCAAGGTTAGCACTGTAGTGAAGAAGGTTACCTTTGTCGACCAAGGAATGGGAGAGTATAAGTTTGAGAATGCCTTGTGCATTGGACAATTACCACTCTATCATATCCCCATTTTAAGATAAAATTTTAATAATAATTAGATAATACAATCTTATTCAATGAATAATGATAATAAAGTTATATTAAAACTAATACTAAAATATAAAACAAGGAAATAGTAGTCATTTAATCTATATTATTAATGAAATAATATTTAGTATGATATTTTAAATAATTAAAATCTATATATTTCAATGAGTAAATAATGAAATAAAATTAAATACAAGAGACAATATTGTAGAAATTATGTTAAATTTCTAAATAGAACTTAATAATAAATAATAATAAACACAAATAAGTAAGTTAATAAATAATATAACATAGAATAATATAAATTAACCAAATCTAATGAAAAGTCAAGGGATGTTTAACAAGTAGACATGACTCCTTAAAATTAAGATATAAAGGGAGGAGAGTTTATTTTAGAGAGGGGAAAAAAAGGGGGAGGAGAGAGGAGTTCAAAAAAAAAAATGGAAGAGGAAAGTAATATGAAGAAAATCAGGAAGTGACTTTCTAAAAGGTATCAGTGATACTGAAAGGACGCAAACCTTGAAAGGGTCATAATTATGAATAGTTGTAACTCTTCAAAAATATTTAGATTATAACGTATTGGTACTTTTCTAAAGGATTTTATTTATGAAGTGTTGTGACTTTTCAAATGGATTATAACTATGAAATGTTTTGACTTTTCAAATGATTTGTATCATGAAAGGTTGCGACTCTTGGAAAAGAAGAAATAAAAAAAATTATATTTTTCCATTTCCTTGTAATTAGAAAAGGAAGAATTTTAGAAAGTAAATATAGAATTGAGATAATTCTAGAAGGAATAATTCATTAAAGGGCCAACTAAAGATAGAGCCGCATGGACCAAGAAAAGAAGAAGGTAAGAAAAGTATGTTTATGGATTATTATTTTTAATTATAATTATGAATTTATATATATTAATGAATCATACTTGTGGATAATATTATGTTAATGTATGGGGTTAGCACCATGGATATTAATGAGACTTGAAGCATGGAGCACATGAGATATTAAGATCTATATGAATTTATTTATATTAATGAATCATACTTGTGAATAATATTGTGTTAACATACGGGGTTAGCACCATGGATATCAATGAGGCTTGAAGCATGGAGCATGTGAGCTATTAAGATCTCCATTGTCTGACATGGCCGAGAATCAATGTGAACTCGAAGCATGGAGCATGCAAGATATTAAGATCTCCATTGTCTGCCATGGCTGAGAATCGATATCAAAGCATGGAGCATGGAAATATTAAGGTCTCCATTGTTCATCATGACCAATAATTAAGGTGCCAGAATATTCTGATGTTGTCAACATATGCATATGTGAGTAGCCTTGGATAGAGGGTGCCCATCCAAGAAGAATCTTAAGGGGTGCGCTACCGAGAAGACGACGAGCTAGCTATGAGCTAGAAAGCCCGATCTAAAGACATCCTTAAGATTGGGATTAAATTAGAGGTTTGAATAATATAGTTAGTTTTTTTAAATTGTGATTCTAACCTTTATTTTGTAGGTATTACTTGTCCCAAACTAACCCTAATAGCGGGGACATTACACACTCTCTCCACAATCCTTTGGTAAACATTTATGAATACCTCCCTCTACAAATAAGGACACTGCGCATGTTAATAAAACAACCTTTGAACATTGGGGTTCTCTTAGTGATGGGCACATGGAGTATAATACCTTGGATTGGCTATATTATGATGGTAAAGATGATCCTATGGAATTCCCCAAAGATAAGTATGTCAAGGCTCTTCCCATCATTGAGAACATGGGCTATCATAGCACAGGCCTTGGACCTAAAGAAGATGGAATCAGAAAACCCCTTGAGGCTACTAGCTATCCTAAAGGATGGGGTTTGGGCTCCATTAAACCCAAGGTGACCTTTGCTAATAACTATTGTATGGTTGAATGTGATTATGAGATTGAAGAGGAGGAATTATTCGAAGTACCTTTCCAATACATTGGGGATGACCTAGATACCTATGTCCAAGCCATCATCATAGCCGACCTCTCATCCACTAACCTACCTCTCACTAACCATGACATGATAGACTAGAACCTTCAAGACACACCACCAACTCTCGATATCTAACTCTGATGAAGTGGTGATGGCCCTTTTTGGCCTCAAGAATCTCCAAGATCATGTGCATGAGATCCAATACAATGAGAAAGCCTACTTTGGTAGCCAAGTCAACTCTCTTAGTCACAAAAAAGAAAAAGAAAACAAAATTTAAAAAAATAAAAGAAACATCCTCTAGTGAAAACTCTTTTGGGGCACTCTTGGATGAATAAAAAGATAAAATAAAGGAGACATCTTCTAGTGAAAACCTCCTAGAGGTGCCACAAGAGGGAGATGTTAACTTGCCATTTAGAACTCTACCATTAGAAAAATCATCTATACTGAATGAAGACACCTTTACAGTTAACTTGGGTACTATACACCAATCACCTACATTGTTGTTACCCTAAGTATAGAAGAACGAGAAGTGATGATTCAATTCCTACAGAAATGCAAAATAAATTTTGCATGTACATACAAAGACACGTCTGACTTAGACACAAACTTAGTTGTACATCACCTAGTAGTGAATCCAAAGATTAGACCTATTAAACAAAAGTCACACAAGATGCGTCCTAAGGTAGCACTCTTGCTAAAAGAATAATTATAGAAAATGATAGAGGCAAAGTTCATCTGAACTATTGATTATCCTGAGTGGGTTTCCAACATTGTACCAATAAGAAAAGCCTCTGGGGGCATACACATTTGTTTAGATTTCTGAGACCTAAATCTCACATGGCCTAAGAATGATTTTCCACTACCCAACATAGATATTACAATGGATTTGACTATCAGACACGAAAGGTTATCTCCAACGGATGGTTTTTCTAGTTATAATTAGATTAGAATTATAGAAGAAGATCAACAGAAGGTGATATTTTCTACCCCATGGGGAACTTTATGTTGATGTCACCCATCAATGTGCAATGACCACAATATTCCATGATCTTCTACATGTGATACTGGAGGACCGTGTTGATGACATCCTAGGAAAATCTAAGACACGCGATTCACATATTATTGTTCTTACCACAATATTTGAAAGGTTGGAGAAATAAAAAGTTTGCCTTAACCCTAAGAAGTGTGTTTTTGGTGTCCAATTGGGAAAGTTGTTAGGTTATATAGTGTCAAGAAGAGACATTGAAGTAGACCCTACAAAAGTAAAAGCAATCATGGAAATGCCTCCACCTACTACATTGAAATAACTTTGCAACTTTCAAGGTTGGTTACAGCCCATCAAATGGTTCATCTCCCAATCAACAGATAAATTTCATCCACTCCAACACTTGCTTAGAAAAGACACCAAGTTTCAATGGGATTGCTTATGTTAGAAATCATTTAAACAAGTTAAGGTATGCCTGGCTAATCCACTAGTGCTAGTTCCTCTAATCACAGGTCAACAATTAATTCTTTACATCTTTGCTACTAATATGGCACTGGATGCTCTTTTAGTTAAGCTAGATGACAATGACAATGAGCAAGCTATTTACCATCTCAGTTGAACACTAGTTGGCTATGAGTTGAACTACACTACTATTGAGAGAGCTTTCTTGGTTGTAGTTTTTTGCACATAGAAACTATGCCATTACATGCCTAATCATACTACACAACTCATTGCTAAGATTGATCCTCTAAAATATTTGTTATCCAAAGCTTCCCTCACTGGTTGTGCTACAAAATAGGTCTTAATTTTAAGTGAAATTGACATTGTCTATATAGATTGCAAGGCTATAAAAGGACAAGCCATTGCCAACCAACTCGTAGATGCTCCTCTTCATGGAGACCATCCTATCGTAGTAGATTTTCTAGATTACAAATTATGGTTGTCGCCCCTAGTACATCTTGGAAGCTCTATTTTGATGGCTCTTTCACATAGAAAGGATCGAGTGCAGGTATCTTATTTGTTACACTACAAGGAGACCTCATACCCAAGTCTTACAAAATTCCATTCCCTTGCACAAATAAAATAGGTGAATATGAAGGACTAGTTACAGGACTACATAAAGCTATCTGTTGGAGTATCAAGAGCCTACTTGTCTTTGGGGACTCCTAATTGGTCATTCGAGAAGTTACAAATAAATATCAAACAGAGGATGAAAAGGTATTACCATATTGTTGAATAGTAGAACAAACTGAACACCATTTCACCGAGATAGTCCTCCAATAGATACCAAGGACAAATAACAAAGCAATAGATACCATGGGTACCATAGCCTCCATGATCGTCATGCTCGAATATAGTCCCAAGTGTGAATTTCTTGTTGAGAATATTTTTCTCCCTGCTTACAAGTAATTTGAATCAAAGTTGGCGTGTAAGATTGTCAATCCTGAGTCTCCATGGTACTCTGACATTTTTGCCTACCTTCATCACAAAACAATCTCCACAGCCCTTTCCACAAGCCAAAGTAAAACCTTCATCCACCGCATTGACTGCTACATTATCCTAGGCGACACTTTTCTTAAAACACTTTGATAGGACCCTCCTCCAATGTCTCAATTTAGATGAAGCGAGAATGATGTTAGAAGAGGTTCACCAAGGAATTTGTGGGGCCCATTCTAGTGGACTTACAAAAAGAATCCTCATAACAGTTTATTATTGGCCTACTACGAAAGTTGATGCCTATCATTTTCTAAAATGATGTTTTCCTTATAAACAAAATCGAGATTTGATAAACGCTCTTGCCTAAGACCTCCAGCCCACCATCACACCATGGGCCTTTTTTCACTGGGGTTTCGATCTTGTCGGTCAAATATATCCAAATTCTAAAAAAGGCCACAAGTATATTATTGTTGCCATTGAGTACTTACAAAGTGGGTCAAGGCTATCCTTTTAACCTACCCTACAAAAAAATAGGTCTTAAAGTTCATCTTGAACTATATCATCTATTGCTTTGACATTCCCTAGGACATCATGACTGATAATGGGACTCCTTTCAAAAATTAGGAAGTCACCACATTATGTAGAAATTTTGGAATCACCCACCATTTCTCCACCAAATACTTCCCCCAAGGCAATGGTCAAGCTGAAGCAACTAATAAAACTATTTTGTAAATCCTCAAGAAAATCGTTGATGCCACTAGCCATGACTGACACCTCCAAATTGCTCCCTCCCTTTGGTCCTATCACACCTCCATCCATGCTCCCACATGAGCTACTCCATTTTTCCTTGTTCATGGTTATGAAGTTGTATCACCCATTGAAATGGGGCTCCATTCCCTCACAATATCTCTCAAGAATCTAATGTCCAAAGAAGAATACCAAGTTGCTCACTTGTAAGAGCTACAAATCCTCAATGAGAGACACCCCATTGCTTTAAACCACCTTTGTGTGTATCAACATCGCCTTCAACTCTAGTTTCACAAAAAGGTCAAGCCTTAGGAATTTGAGGTTGGTGACCCGATGTTGCAGCATAACATGCAAAATCTCCATAATCGAGAAAAGAAAGGAAAGTTGGAAGCCAATTGGCTTGGTCTGTTGATCATAACAACCAAGTATGGTTATAGGGAATATCAAATTTCCACTTTAGAGGGAGATCCACCCCCTGAGCCTATAAATATGCAGCACCTTAAGTGATTCTATGCTTGAGCTCTACAATTCCTGTATAGTGTCACTAAGTTCTGCAAAAAATCCCAAAAAGTTAAAAAATTATAAAATAAAATAAAAATTGCAAACAAATTGTGAAGAAAAGACTAAAAATAGAAAAAGTTCCTGAATAAATCATTATTGCGATGAAAACCTAGTAAATAGGCACCTCAGTCATCTAAAAAACAATCAAAAGAAATATAGCCAAAAGATAAAAAGGAAGAGACAAAAATAATTCATCCAGCAGTGAAAACTTGGTAATTCAAGTGCTTTGGACAAGTACCATGGTGAAAATCTATCTCAGGTGTCATTTAGATCAATTATCTATGAGGCTCATCCCACTTCACCATGTCTCCTCCATTTCATCCTATATTTTTGTAGGAGTCCCATTTGGCTCACACTTTTCATGCATCTAATAAAAGACCTCTTGCCTACGAAGCCTGTGTCCACTTTTATTTTTGAAAAGACCACTAGTTTGTGAGGCACTTTCTTGTCAAGTGTTCACTCTACTCCCATTATCCTGAGCTTTTTCGCATAACGATGACTATAACAAAACCTAAACAAAATCGCCATTGATACTAAACAAATCAAGAAACTTGTTCTTTCCTTAACTGTTGCCAATGAATCCTCATGATAAAAACCTAGACAAACAATGCCTCACAGTATGACTCCTTTCTACAATGACATTACAAACTTCAACCTTAGAATAATGTTCATGGCAGGAACTGTGGACTAAATGAGTACTTGGTCATGCAATCTATTTTTGCTAATTCCATCTTTGTGTGTTAGTGGTTGCCTCCCGAGGTTTGCCTCAATCTCCCATATCTTTGTACCACCTGAATGGCTCAAATTGACTACACATGTCTTTTGCAGTATGATTCATTTATGGTTCTTTAGTACAACTATGTCAATTTCCAAGTTATGACTATGCACTACTCACTAGGGGCACTAAGTTAGCACACTTTCCACCAAGATCCTTAAAAAGAATTTGGGTGTGCCTAGACCTCTCCAGTGAGTATATGTCATTTGTTCCATCATGACTGTGAAAACTACATCCACTGTCCTAAAGTCTCTATTGTATTGAGATTCCAGTCCATGCAAGGAATCTTGTCATTTATGTTGCTATGGTATTTGATGCATAACTCCTTTTGCAAAATCAAACTAAGGTGTACTCACCCATATAAACACAACTAAATCCCTCAATATCATGTAGTTAGGCTTCATGTAGTAGAGGGCTTCATTATGGTCTACTTAAGAAAAGGGTTTTGTTTACCCCCTCCCCTCCTATGCTAGCTACTTGATTCCTACAAGCTACAGTCTGAGACAAGTCCATCCTTTAGGTCTCATTTGGTACACTGCATTTTCATGTTTAACATTTGTATTTTTTTTGTCATAATTCATTTTTTGCATTATTTCTACCATTCATGATTAGTGTGACTTAGTATGTGACAGACATTTTCATTTAAGTTGCATTCATTACACCTATATTAGGTATCTCATTCGTTATTAATAATTAGGTTATCTTATTCATTCATTACATTGCTACCATACATATCACGATACATCCATTTCATCAGCCCAACGTATATAGTGATCCCATACATACAACAAAAAAATCCATGCATCCCAAACATCACCATCATATAGGACCTACATCATGTACACATTAGACATCATATATGCATCATAAAAAGAATGGAATCACACACATCCAACATCAAAATGTCAACAACAACATCATAAAATTATGCATCAAATATAGTACTCATAACCATCATATGCATGAACATCAATAAAACATCATCGCACATACACATGTAGGATCATCGAATCATGTCATCGTATATATATGTATGTATGTATGTATATATATATATATATATATATATATGAGTGTCAATTTATAGTCCATATACAAAAAATAGATATAGTACATCATGCAAGATACATCATCAAAAAATCATTGCATCTGCACATACAAATATATTAATCACTGCATCAAAACTGATCACTCTAGGGATCAATTGCCAGGCTATGAGGCCCTTGCTTCTCGTATGTCACCTCATTGAGGAGGCCTCAACTATCCAATAAACTACATTGATCTCTAACAACTTGTCGTGGCCTAAGAGTTAGATCCCTCCTGAAAGTCAAGACATCACTAATCTGCCAACATGACATCATAATACAATGTTCAATAGTAGCCTACCTCTCGTAGAGCTTGTGCCTCATGATGGTGTGCAAATATAGCCTCCCACATAACTGTCACCCTACCCCTATCCTATGTCACCTACATGGTAATATCTCATTATCTGTGATAATCATCTA